>CP139508.1:217657680-217850361 GCA_021014915.2 Artemisia tridentata subsp. tridentata
TTGGGCGGGCTTTGAAGTCTAGTATATATATATATATATATATGTATATATATATATATATATATATATGTATATATATATATATATATATATATATATATATATATATATATATATATATATATATATATATATATATATATATATATATATATATATATATATATATATAACCCGCATAAAAGGTTACTAAACATAAATTGAAATTATTCGGTGATTAATATTATTAATGACATGGGATTTTTACGAGGTATTACAGTACCCACCCGTTAGACTGGATTCATCCCGAATCCTAAAGTGTAGTAGTTGTTGGAGTTCTTTTATCAAAAAAGTGGGGGTATTTAGAACGGATTAAATCTTCGCATTCCCATGTGTGCTCTGGTCCTCTCTTAGAGTTCCATCTAACTTTGACTATGGGAATACGGCTTTGCTTTAATTGCTTGACATCTCTATCCAAAATTTCCATTGGTTCTTCGACGAAATTTAGCTTATTGTTGAGTCAAATTTCTTTCAGGGGTACGACCAAGGTTTCATCAGACAAACACTTCTTCAGGTTTGATACGTGAAATATACTATGTACTCTACTAAGCTCTTCGGGAAGTTCGAGTTTGTAAGCCACAGGACCAATCCTTTCTAGGATTTTGAATGGTCCAACGTATCACGGATTTAGCTTTCCACGCTTCCCAAATCTAATCATCCCTTTCCAAGGTGATACTTTTAACATGACTCGATCGCCGACTTGAAACTCCATAGGTTTCCTTCTCACGTTGGCATAACTTTTTTGTCGATCTCGGGCGGCTTGTAAACGTTGTTTGATTTGGACAATCTTTTCAGTGGTTTCATGAATGAGTTCGGGTCCTGAAATTTGCACATTCCCAACTTCTGTCCAATAGATGGGTGAATGACATTTTCTACCATAAAGTGCTTCAAATGGAACAGCTTTAATGCTAGCGTGATAACTGTTATTGTATAAAAATTCTGCTAACGGCAAGTGCTTATCCCAACCTCTTCCAAAATCGATCACACACGCTCGAAGCATGTCTTCTAAGGTCTGAATAGTCCTCTCACTTTGACCATCAGTTTGGGGGTGATAAGCGGTGCTCATATCTAATTGAGTATTCAAAGCTTTTTGCAACGACTGCGAAAACCTAGACGTGAAGCGGCTATCTCGATCTGATATGATGGAAACCGGCACACCATGCCGTGAGACTATTTCCTTCAAATATAGTCGTGCAAGGGTATTCATGTTGTCAGTTTCTTTGATTGCCAAGAAGTGTGCGGATTTAGTGAGGCGATCAACAATGACCCAAATGGTGTCAAGTCCCCCCAATGTCTTGGGTAGCTTCGTAATGAAGTCCATTGTAATCCTTTCCCATTTCCATGTTGGAATTTCTGGCTGTACCAACATTCCGGACGGTTTTTGGTGTTCTGCTTTTACTCTAGCACACGTCAAACATTTTCTGACATACACAGCGATGTCGGCCTTCATGTTTGGCCACCAATACAATTTCTTGAGATCTTGATACATCTTATCAGATCCCGGGTGAATGGAATACTTGGTTTTGTGGGATTCGTGCATGCTAAGATCATATATTCCTCCGTAAAGTGGAATCCATTTTCTGCCATTGAAGCACAACATTCCGTCTTTCTTTCTCACAAAACCATTTTCGTTTTCTGGCATTCCATAAATTTTCTCCTTTGGTCTGTTCTCTTCCTTTAGGGCTTCGGCCTGAGCTTCCTTTTTCGGAAGTGGTGAATTAATTGTCATTCCCAAATATCTAACTCTAATGGGTTTAATTCGCTCCTTTCGACTTAAGGCATCAGCTACAACATTCGCCTTCCCAGGGTGGTAGCGGATTTCACAATCATAATCACTGAGTAACTCTAACCATCGACGTTGTCTCATGTTTAGCTCCTTCTGATCTAGAATATGCTGGAGACTTTTGTGATCTGTAAACACCGTGCATTTGGTGCCATACAAGTAGTGCCTCCACATCTTAAGAGTGAACACTACTGCTCCTAGTTCAAGATCATGAGTGGTGTAGTTCTTCTCGTGGGTTTTGAGTTGTCGAGAGGCATATGCAATAACTTTTCTCCTTTGCATCAATACAGTACCTAGTCCTTGAATAGATGCGTCACAATAAACCACGAAGTCTTCACTCCCTTCGGGTAATGCCAATATTGGCGCTTTACAGAGTTTCTGCTTCAAAAGTTGGAATGATGCCTCCTGCTCTTCTCCCCAGTCAAATTTCTTCTTCTTTTGCGTTAATTCTGTCAAGGGCTTGGCGATCTTAGAGAAACCCTTGATGAATCTTCGTTAGTACCCAGCAAGTCCTAAGAATTGCCGTATCTCCGTGGGGTTTGTAGGAGATGCCCAACTCTTAACAGCTTCGATTTTTGAGGGGTCCACATGAATGCCTTTGCTATCGATCACATGCCCAAGAAATTGCACTTTCTAAATCCAGAAATCACACTTGGAAAATATAGCATATAATGCCTCCTTCTTTAGCAGTTCTAGTATGGCCTTCAAGTGCTCAGCGTGCTCTTCCTTGTTGCGTGAATAGATGAGGATATCATCAATAAACACGATCACAAATTTGTCCAAATATGGTTTGCACACTCGGTTCATCAGATCCATAAACACTGCGGGTGCATTCGTTAGACCAAATGGCATTACTTGGAAATCATAGTGGTCATACCGTGTCCTGAAAGTCGTTTTAGGAATGTCTTCTTCCCTAACCCTCAGTTGATGATAACCTGACCTCAGATCAATTTTCGAGTAGACACTCGATCCTTGTAGTTGGTCGAACAGGTCGTCGATTCCAGGTAGTGGGTATCGATTTTTCACGGTGAGTTTGTTCAACTCACGATAATCGATGCACATCCGGAAGGATCCGTCTTTCTTCTTAACAAACAACACCGGAGCTCCCCATGGCGAAGAACTCGGGCGTATGAATCCTTTATCCGACAATTCTTGCAATTGTTCAGACAATTCTTTCATTTCGGATGGTGCCAACCTATAGGGTGCTCGTGCGACTGGTGCCGCTCCTGGCACTAGGTCGATTTGAAATTCTACTTGTCGTGTTGGCGGAAGGCTTGGCAAGTCTTCGGGGAATACTTCGGGGAAATCTTTAACTATTGGTACATCTTCGAGTCGCTTCTCCTCCGACTTTTTCTCGGTTACTTGAGCCAAAAATGCAAGACATCCTCAGTCTATATACTTCATTGTCTTGAAGCAAGATATGATACTCAGTTGAGTCATACTCCGTTCACCACGGACAACTAAAGTTTCTCCTCCACGTGGAATGTGAACAACCTTCTCATCGCATATGATTCTAGCATGGTTCTTGGACAACCAATCCATGCCTATGACTACGTCGAAACTACCAAGTTAAATGGACATGAGGTCTATGTCGAATGGTTGGTTTAGTAAAAGCAAGGTACAACCTTGGATCATGGTGTTGGTTTCTACTAGCTTGCCGTTGGCTAGTTCGATTTCGTAGGCGGTGTCTAATTTAGTCGAGGTAATGTTAAGTAGAGGTGCAAATGAGATAGACACAAAACTTTTGTCGGCTCCAAAATCAAATAAAATTTTAGCAAGATGATTATTAAGGGGAAATGTACCCGTCACTACATCGGGATCTTGTCCGACATTTCCATCTCCTAGCACATATGCCCTCCCTCGAGCATTGTTGATGGGGTTGGCAATCTTGTTTGAACACTGGTTCTTGTAATGCCCCTTTTTACCACATCCGTGGCACACTACGGCCACTGGTTGCAAATTGGCGCCTGTGGCCTTGCAGTCTTGGGTCTTGTGACCGGTTCTCTGACATTTTCCACATTTAGCAAAACAGGGCCCATGATGGTGCAACTTACATCGGTTACACATAGGAGCGGGTCCAGCATAGCCCCCATTTCCAGTAGGTATGGCAATGTATGCCCTGGCAGTCTCCTGACGGCGGTTCTGTTGATTATGATGGTGGCTTCGGTTTTGTTGGTAACTTTGGTTGTTGTTGCGGTTGTAACTGTGGTTGTTGTTGTTGTGGTGAGAGTTGTTGTTGTGGTTGCTTCTGCGATCATCAAACTTTCGTTTGTGATCGTTGTTTCCTTGGGTCTAATTGCGTTTGATTTCCCTTTCCAATAGCTTTTGAGCAGTTTCCATGGCCTCTTCTAACGTCTGAGGTTTGGATACAGTGACGTCTCCCTCTATGCTTCTAGACAATCCCTCCACATACTTAGAGAGAGTTCTTGGAATCTTCTATCATAAGTCCTGATGTCATTTCCTTTCACTACTAGACGATCAAACTCATCTTCCAGTTTCCTGATTTCGGTACGTGAGCAATACTTTTTCAACATCTTCTGCTTGAATTCGGTCCATGGGAGTTGGTAAGCCCTTTCAGTACCCATATTCCGGGCAGTGGAGTTCCACCATGACAAAGCGTCATCTGATAGTGTACCAGTAGTAAAGGTAACCTTGTTGCCTTCTACACAACCACTTCTTGTGAAAACAGTTTCTGAGCGCTCAAACCATCGAGCTAACTCCGTTACTCCTTCGGTACCCTTGAAGGTTGGTGCTTTACATCCCATGAACTCTTTGTAGGTGCATTTGCGAGTCACAACTGTCTCGCTTTCCTCAGTGGGCCTTGTGGTACTGCCAGAGTGGGCCATGGTTGCAGCTTGAGCTTCTAACGCAGCGGTTACGCTCTCAGTGACTAACCGGCGGATCTCTTCTGGGGTCATGGCCGATCCGGCGACTGCATCTGCTGATCTTGCGCGGGTAGTCATGTTCTAACAATGACACAAGAACACATATTTAGAATTTATTTCGTGATTGAGTCGGTGTTGGAGCATGATAAATCAATAAGGTAATAATAAAACTATCATAATGTAACATGTCAATGCTGAGGTAATGAAATCATGATAAATGTGTCACCATCATGTAAACACATGAAGCGATCGTCCCTGCACAACATCAATAGATATCACAATCAATCATAGACACATCACAACATATTTGAGCACCATCCACAACACATACAATAGAATAAAACACAAGGTAATCAAAGTTTTACATCAATTCGGAAAATCATAACATACAATATTTGTCTTCATAACCTGATTCAGTTGCTTACAAAACAATCAAATTCAAGATTCTTTATTACATCACAAATAGTACGCTAGATGTCTAGCCGCAACTGATACAGTAAAATAAAGAAAACTAAGAACTACCAGATGCCCCATCTAATCGGCGCTGTAGTGCTCGAACCGTCTCTGTCAACTCCTCAATCCTGGCATCCCTCTCGTTATCTAAGAAACGCCCCTGGAATACCTGGTTTATACTCAACTGGGCAGCCAACATAGCCTCTAAGGCAGAAATCCTCTGGCCTTGGGTTCTTTCTGTATCCTTGGCCACCCGTAGGGTTCTCTCAATATCTCTTACCCTATCCTATAATCCCTGGACTGCCCCCTGGGTTATAGTCTGTGTGTGCTCAAAGGCATCAACTCTGAGACTCATATCGGAGATTTCTCGTCTTCTGATAGCCATCCTCCTGAATAACGAACTGAGGTCTTGGTCGTACGAATCAAAACGATCAGCTGGTAACTCATCGAGATACTCGGAGTGAAGTTCTACTCTCCTAGCCAGCGAGTCCAACTGGGTCTGCATCAGGGTAATAACATTCGTCTCTGTACCTTCTGGCGTTGCCCCTGGGTATGGAATGTCCGAGGGCTCGAACGGTGATAAGTGAGGCATGTAGTCCGAGCTCTCTATGGGGGTAATGTGGTCGTCCATACATGGTATATCGCTCCACACCATGTCATCTTCTGTCTCTGTTTGGGTTCTCCTTGAATTCTGACCAACCTCGAATGTACTGGGCACATCCTCCAACATCTCGCTACTCCGTGGCATGGCGGCTCTCTCTGACCGTGGTAAGTGGATGAGTGAGTGTGGGAGTAAGGGTACTGACGATACCGAGTCAGGTAAGTTGAGCATGGGTTCCGTGATGTCGGGGCTTTGTGTATGGGGAGACTGAGATGTTAGCACGTAGGGATTACCTGAGTTTGGTATGATCTGGATAACCGAGGAAGTGCGAAAAGTAGAGGGGATGGTTTCGGTAGGGTAGGATGAATATGAAGACATGGTACCGTAATATCCCAATAAATAACAAATATAAGTCATTAATAATATTAACATGCATTAGTTGTAGTAATATTTATAAGTGATTGATCCGTGTGTGAGTATATATATAAATATAGTATCGGATACGTGATACACGAGAGTCAACAAGTCAACCCTTTAGGAAAAAGGTCAACGTGCAAAGCCCGTGAATACGGTGTGATACCGGATAAGTGATTATCCGGTTCGTGTCCCAGCGAGGTGTGAATCGAGGATTTCGTTTTTGGTTCGGAATTAAAATGGTTGATGATTGGATTTTTTATTTTTGGTGTTTGATTAAATATCCTATGACTACGAGAAGCATAAATAGGCTACGGGAAACTTAAACATGTAAATCTATAAAGCAAAATTAAGCACAAACTAGAAAACGCGAATCGGGAAATCTAAAAACGAGCTTAAAAGTAAAATCTTTCAAAACCTAATCCTACAATTTCCAAATTATTTTTCCTACATGCTAAATGACAAAAGAAAATTTTAAAAAAAATAATTTTATTTTTCTGACTTTTAAATTATTTTTTATGAATTAAAAACTAAAAGAAACTATTTAAATGATTTAAAAATATTAAATGACTTTGGAAAATTCTGAAAAATTACATGTAAATCTAAAATATATTTCTGAAACTAGGAAAAATAAAATCAACAACTGTCTAAACCCTAATAAGCAGAATGGACCAATAAGCAGTTTACAAATAAGCTAAAAAATAAGCTAATGTTTACTAAAAATTACCAAATGCTCAAGTATGATTCAACAGACTTATTTAAGCTTAAATCAACTGAAAAAGCACAAATAAGCACAAGGAATAAGCAATTAAGCAGCTGAACAGATGCAAAGAATGGGCAGAAATGAATGAGTGAGAAGCAGTTTTGCAGCTGTCCTATAAGCTAGGAATAAGCTGATTTGGGAAATCCAAAAGCAGAAACTAACAGCTCATATAACAAGCTACATTCACCCTTAAAATGCCCAAATTCTGAAATCAATTGCTTATTCAAAATGGATCTAGATCAGATGCATGAGGAAACTGGAATAGTTGCAGGCTCAGAACAGGTTCTAGTGTGCTTATTGCAGACAAGAATTAAGCTAGCAAATAAACTGAACAATGAAATCCAAGCTAAAATAGATAAAGACTATCCTACTAGCTACTGATAAAAACAAAATTTAGAAATTAAATCCTACTTATACTGGCTTAAATCTGATGTTGAAAAGGGAAGAAAAGGCAAAAAATGAAAAAAAACGTGCAGAGTCTGCTATAGGCTAAGTGGACTGATTTTAGTGAATTTGGACTAAGGCCTAAAAGGGACTAAACACTACTGACTTATGGACAAAAATGAACATGAAGACACCAAAAATAAGGCTTCAAAACAGCTTATATCAGAATAAGCTAATTTGATCAGAAAAAGTTCTAAGCTCTACACTACTAACTCACAAACCTGCAAATCTCCAAAAACAGGTAAACAACTTATTCTAACAGCTCCCATATGATGAATTAGGCAAGATTAAACTTAGAACTATGGCACATGAACAGTGAATATGGGTTTTTACCCGTTTGACCAATAAAGCCAAACACCCCTTAACTATACTGACTTGAGCTTTTTCACTAACTTTTGAAGAGTTATCCCTTAAACTACCAAACCAATGATTCAACTGATTGTCTTAACTGAATTAAAAGCTTAATTAACAATCAAAAGTAACCTCTAACAGCTAGAACACCAAGAAGCAGTTTAAGCTAAAACATGGCAGTAACATACTCAATTTCATATAAAAGCTCAAAACAATCATACACTAAGCTATAACTAGTTAAAATAAGCTAAGATAAGCAATATTTAAGCTACTGAAACAGAAACTAAGCTATTATGCAAGAAAAATGGAAAATTACACCTTTGACCCTAACTTAAACAAGGGCTCCAACTTAATGGCAGCTACAAGCTCTAGCTTGTTTTACAACAAGCTAGTAAAGTCCCTCTGGCCAATCCATTTCGACCACTTCCATTGCTTTCCACAAATGCATTTGTAAAACTGCTTTTTTGAGCTTAATTTGACTTTTTCTTGACTTTTTGACTTTTCAGAATTAAGCTTTTAGAATCGAATACAAGCTTACACAAAGCTATAGTAAGCTTTTATAAGCGTATATTAAGGGTACTGAGGCTTGTGATTAACTCTTAACAACTTGAAAAACTTAATACGAATTACCAAAAGAAACTTGAACTTTTATTAAACTTGAAAACTAGTACAGAGATACTTAAAACAGGAACAATAGATGAAAAATGACTTGGATTGATGGCTGGAAAACTAAATTACTACTAATTTTACATTTAAATTAAAAGTACGACTGAACTAAAAAACTACTTAACTAACTGCCAACATTGGCTTACAAATGGTCTATTTATACTAACAAATTAGGGTTTCTCTTGCTTCTGAGCTTCTTATCATCAATTCTTGGCCATTGGATCCTCTTGAAATAATCACAAACCCTCCATCCTGTTTTTGGCGGGAAATCTGGTTAGTGGGATAAGTTGACCTTTTTAGTGGGGGAAAAGATGGTGGCTATGGCAGTGGAGGGGACAAGAATGTTGGGGGGACAAGGGGGGAAGTTGTCTGGTGTTGGTTTTTCTGGGTAAGGGGAAAAGTGAGCGGGAAATGGTTTTGGGAAGGGGAAGTTGACTTAGTCAACTTGGGTGTTTAACTAATTAAAACGGGTTGGGTATTTATTTGTTTGGGCTTCGAATTGTGTGTGGTGATGGGCTGGGTGTTTAAGGATTTGGTTTATGGGTTTGTGGCTGTGGGTTAAAGGTTTGGGTAGTTAAGGTTTGTTGGATAAAGGGATTTAATATTGGAATGTTATTTAAACTTTGAGGACCAATCTTGTAAATATTGAAAATCCCAATGACCAAGGCTGCCAAACTGAGAATTAATTCTAAGGACCATTTGTGTTGTTTTGGCATTATTGGGAGTTGACTTGACTTTGACTTTGACTTTTTGTCTTCACTTGATCAATTGCACCATTGTTGTCGAGTCGATCCAAAAATGCCCGTTTTCGCTCCGTTTTCAATCCTTCGTACCTGAAACACATAAAAACACAAAACCAAGGACATCTGCAATATATTTGGGTGTTTTTGGTCATTTTTGTGTCTTTTATGGGTGTAAAATGATGAGTATTTACACACTCATCAATCCCCCACACTAAACTATTGCTAGTCCCTAGCAATCCAATCATATGAAGTAATGAAAGGAACCAAGTAAACCCCGTTTTGACTTTTTATTCAATGCGAGAAATTTAAACTTAGAACAAAATATATAACATGCTTGATTTCCAAAAAATGGTATCATGGAACGGGATTCACACAAAATGGGTGTCTCCAAGGAATTGAAATCGTCATCCTCTTTTTTATACTCCCAACTAAGCTTAAACTCAATGTGCAAATGTTTTTGTAAAATGCTAACACTACTTATACTAATAATCTATGTAAGCCGAGACTTAACTTTTCACTCCCACAATTTATTTAAGTTAGGTGACTGTGCTATTTTCAAAATTTTGATCGCAAAAATCGACGTTTATTATGGTTGCCATTCGTTTAAGTTAAATACTAATTTACCGGGAACCTTGAAAATCTAAGGATCAAAAAGGGCCTTTTCCATGTAGCGGCTTTCTTCTCGGCACATCCCAAACCAGTTGGTTTTAGGTGACCAGGCTTTTGACACCCCACAGAGAATAGTACCGGAATCAGCGGAATTTCGATTTCAAAGATTTTGGATATTCCCACTACGCTAGTATTAAATACTTAAATAGATAACAACAAACGACCATTTAGAGATTAGAGATTCAAAGACAAGATCACTCCATGTAACGGCTTTCTTCTCGGCACATCCCAAACCAGTTGGTTTTAGGTGACCAGGCTTTTGACACCCCACAGAGAATAATACCGGAGCTTTCGGGCCTTTGAAATCAACAATCTACAAAATTATCGTTTAACCTTTATACAAAATTGAAGAATCCAAGTTCAACTTCCGATTCAAATTTAAGAGAAAGCAAATTTACCACATTTATTAACATATATATCTTTATTTTTGCAACATCAAAATTTATTGCATTTTGCAATATCATTCCATTTTATTATTTTTCTTTTTCATTTTTTCATCTTTTCATCTTTTTTTTTTTTTTTTTTTTTACTTGTGCAACATAAACTAACGGAGTTTCACGGGAACCAAGACCTAAACGCCTTTCGGAATAAAGGATCCAAGGGCCGATTTCGAACCGTAGCTTAGGACTTATTTATTCATACTCAAAACTTTAATATGCTTTCTCAAAAATTAAAATAAAAAGTTGAACTCGGGCTCTATATCAAAATTGTATAAAAATTTGTTTTGCATAACAACATGATTTTAACGTTCAAACGTTTGAAAACAGCACGTATTTAAGCAGATTAGGAGCTTCTGGGAGGAAAAGCCATAGATTACTTGTATAAGCTCTAAAGAGAACCAACTACTCTACGCTTAGCATTTTCATTTGCACAAATCGTAAAACCTTAGTCTAACCGTTAAGGGAGCAGCCAGATCAACACTCTGGCAGAGTCGGGATTCCCTTTGTTCTAACCTAATCAAGACTAACACACTTTTATTGATGACGTTTTTTTTTTTTTTTTTTTTTTTTGACAAAAAATTTTAAAATTTTGGTCAAAAACGGGGGTACTAGGGACTAGAAGGTACACATGTGACAAAATTCGCGAGAATTCCCCCCCCCCCCCCCCACACTTAGAATTGAATATTGCCCTCAATATTCAAAGTACCGGCTATTATGCCGCCACTTAGAACGTAAAAAGGTAATACCACTAACCAAGTGTGGAACAGAATTCTTATTTCACAAAAAGGATTAAAAAGATATCCCTAGATAATCGTTAGCAAAAGGATAGGATATTGGGCGGCTGGATTGAAAACAGGCGCGTCAATCATCACAATCCAAGAGAAACCTGAAAATCAGAGCAAACAACACACAAAAGCCAAGCACAGTGGGATTCCCCCACACTTAGTTGTTAGAAAATAGAAAGAAGTCAGAAACATGGGTTGTCACCCATGTGGTGCTAATGTTTTGTTAACCGAGTCACTAGCTTGACTCGACCCCGAATTCATTGGTCCATGGGGAAAGTTTGGAGATCCGTGACAACCATGGATGGTATGTCCCCTCCAAAATAATGCTTCAACCTATGACCGTTCACCTTGAAGTTTGGTCCGTCATTTTGAGATAACTCGACGGTACCATAAGGAAAAACTTTGGCAACGGTGAATGGTCCAGTCCATCGGGTTTTAAGTTTACCCGAGAATATCTTCAATCTAGAGTTAAAAAGAAGGACTCGGTCACCAACGTTAAAAACGCGGTTCTTGATTTTGGAGTCATGGATCTTCTTTGTCTTTTCTTTGTAGATCAAAGAATTCTCGTAGGCTTGATCACGAAGTTCATTTAATTCATTGAGTTGAACTTTCCGGTGATCACCCGCGGACTGAAGGTCGAAGTTTGCATGCTTCAAGGCCCAATAAGCTTTGTGCTCGAGCTTGATCGGTAGATGGCACGCCTTTCCGTACACAAGCTTGTAAGGAGTGCACCCGATGGGTGTTTTGTAAGCTGTACGGAAGGCCCAAAGTGCATCATCTAGTTTATCCGACCAAGATGCACGGTTTTCACCTACGGTCCTTTCCAAGATTCTTTTTAAACCACGGTTTGAAACTTCCACTTGTCCACTTGTTTGTGGGTGATACGCGGTAGAAAGACGGTGAGTAATACCGTACTTAAGCATGACTTTTGCAAATTGATCATTGCAAAAGTGCGTACCACGATCACTAATGATAGCACGTGGAGTTCCAAACCGAGCAAAGAGAGTTTTCAAAAATTTGCATACTACTCGGGCATCGTTGGTGGGGAGAACTTTTGCTTCAACCCATTTAGACAAGTAATCGACCGCCACGAGTATATACTTGTTCCCTCGTGAAGACGGGAACGGCCCCATAAAGTCAATGCCCCAAACGTCAAAGATTTCACAAACTTGAATGACATTTTGTGGCATTTCATCTTTTTGCGTGATTTTCCCGTGACGTTGACAAGAGTCACAAGATTTGAGTAAGTCATGGGCGTCACGGTAAATTGTGGGCCAATAGAAACCGGAGTCAAACACCTTCTTGGCGGTGTAGTTCGGGCCATGATGTCCCCCCGTGGGTCCATTGTGGCAAGCCTTAAGAATATCAACGGCTTTTTGGCCGTGAACACACCGCCGGATGACTTGATCCGCACAAACTTTAAACAAGTAGGGGTCGTCCCAAAAGCAATGTGATGCGCGTGATGTGTCGTTGCGGTTTAGCAGTTTTAATGCCTACTCAAGTTTTAAATTTATATTTAGCCGACTTATCAATAACACACACACTTAACGAGCAGTGTACCCGGTCAGTATGAAGATAATGGTAAGTAGAGTGTCGATCACTAAGAGTGGAACGTATTATCTAGTTATTCTAATCAGTATTTTAATATCCTAACGCAAGGGGGTTTCAGCCTGAGAGACTGGCACGATTTGTTGCAATTAAATAATAAAATAAACCAATAGGCACGAATCAGCAAGTAGCACACACGTACACAGATAGATACTCGAGACAATAAGAGGGCTGTCCTTATGATTAAGTAGTTTGTCACTTGTTTTATTGATAGCTTTATATGAAGTGTATGTAGTTAATCCTTTCTCGTTGGTCCTATTCTTATCGGCGAGTAAACCCTTAATGATTACTTATGTCTAAAAGTTATTCCTAAGTGATCAATTTAGAAACAACCGTGGGAGCCACATTATGTCCCGCAGTCAAATGCCCGCAAGCCACTAATAAACACAGAGGTTATCAATGCACTAATAAGTAGTAACCAAAGACATCATCATATAAACTTTAATTGATGGGAAAGCAAGTATTAAAGGGAGTGCAATCTTTCGTTGTCACATTACACAAGCCACCAATCCTGATGAATTAAAGTTTGCTAACACAATAAAACAAAACTACTTAATGAATTAAATACATGCAGCACCTTCTTACAGCTCTTGTATCTTTGATTTGGGTGTGTCTTGTGCTGCCTTCTTGACTGAATTCGTCCTTTGTTCCTTCTGTTCGGTCTTCGGTGTTAGGGTTTTTGGACCTTGTAATTCGTCTGGTCTACGGGGTATTTATAGTTTCTGTCTGAGGGAAGATGCGGCGCATCTACTAAGTAGATGCGGCGCATGTACTTAACTTCGCGTGGGGTCCAAGATTATAATATTCAGGAATATTCGTACACCGCCAGAAGATGCGGCGTAACCCTTGATTAGATGCGGCGCATGTCCTCTTGTATCTTGGATCGTATCTGGTGATATCTTGATATAGATGCGGCGCATGTCGAGAGTGAGATGCGGCGCATCTGGAGCAGAATTGACTTGACCTTGTCCATGTCAGTAGACTTTCACTTTATGCACGTTTTGCTCCATTATTAGTCCAAAATCGCTAAGTTTCACCAAATGCTTGTTTTTACCTGAGAATTACAAAAGTAAACGATTAAGTATCAATCCTCATACATAATATAGTAAAACAAGTCAAATTAATAGGATAAATGATAGTAATAAAATGTACTTATTTGAGTTCATCAAATATCCCCCCACTTGAACTTTACTTGTCCCCAAGTAAACCTTAGAATTTCATTTATGAAAATGTATCCTAAAAGATGTTAGGATTTATTTTTATATTTAAGCATGTATTCGTTTATTTCATAATCACACAACTAAACACTTAACGAATTAGAAGTAAAATAAAATAAGTCGATAAAAGCAAATCTAATCGTTTAACTGTCCAGTCGCGACGAATATTCTATTATAAGCTTGACAAGTATACACATCTCCACCACTAAAGCTAAGGAATAACAAGTCTAAAGCGGTAAAAAGGGTTTTTAGGCTTAAGGGTTGATTATTCTTAATCACTATCGATCTCAAATTCCAGAAAAGGCGACAAAATCACAAATACATGATCGAATCCACGAACACGATACTTGCAATTGCTCAAATCCTTAACTCGAATAGGCTAAAGATAGGTCCAAACTTCACCAATAATAATATATCAAAAAGGGCGACAAAATCATAAATACATAGTCGAATCCACGCCTACGATACTTAAGATTGCTCAAATCCCTAATCTCAATAAATCAAAGGTTCGGTTGGATAAAGAACAATAAAGGGTATGGATAACATTTGGGATATAAATTGGTGTAAAAATAAAAATAAACAAAACAAAACAAATAAATTAAAATCCTAAGTGTGGTTAATCACTATCCCAACCATCCCATGAATAAGACTCATATCATCGAATAACTCACGCTTTAACACTTGAAACACACGCTTTAGGTAGACACGAATTATACTCAACAAAATCTTAATCAAAGAATAAACCTTAATTGGCGTTCCCATAACTGCCAATTCCCATTCAATCCATAGATATAGTACAACAAATAGTGGTGATATCGACCACTTACATAACTTTACATCGTTGGCTTAAAATAAACATCCAACTTTTCTTTCTTTCTTTTTTTCTTATTTTTTCGATTTTTTTTTTTTTTTTTTTTTTTTTTTTAACATAAACATAGATGTGTAAAATTTCACCACATCACTATAACTTTCTTTCCGGATAATTTTTATTCATACTTTTCATACTTTCAGAAATAACGGTAATAGTGAAAGTAGTAAACACACGAAAAATAAACTCAAAAATATACAATATTTACTTTCACTCCAATTGCATTGTGCAATTTCCCGACCTAACCAAAGATAATGAATTACGCACGCGAACACAGGTAATGTAAGGAAACACACTTTGCCTATAGCAATTAACCAACCACGGATTCTAATCTACAGGGTAGGCTAAGGTGTAAGGGTGTAACGAAACATTTTAAACATAGGTGTAAGAAACGAAAGGAATGGCTCTGAGTGTTTTTCTAGGGGTATCTTACTCTAAAAATGAGAGTAACAAAAGGTTTTATACGGGGGTTAACTAACCGGTGTAGTTAGTTAATAACACATAACATATAAAGGCTATTTGGGTGTAATCCTAGAATTTTACCAATTTAGACAAGTCATTCCAATTATATAAATAATACTCATTATGGTGGTCTCGAATAGTATACAAGCCAAGTTCTAAAGTTTACAAGTCACCGGCACACTCATAGATTTGTGAATTTTGAAAAATCACAATTTTTGAAAATAACGTCATGTGTGCAGCTATGCAACTTAGATCTTAAACAAAAACATGCTAATTTTTTTTTTTTTTTAAGTTTGATATATTAAGCACATTTTAAGCATAATTTTTGAAAAAGTTTAGGACAAGTAATTGTTAAGTGTTCTAATTCTCCAATCCCCCCACTTAAGTTAAACAACGTCCTCGTTGTTTGTATAAAAGGTTAAAAAACTGGAAAATAAAAGAATTAGAACAGAAAAACTCCCCTGAGATTTGCTCGGTATGATCCTCCATTTGTATAAGAGCAAAAATCATCTTTCTTGTGGATTAGAACGTTAAAGCTTCATACTTGATGTATCCACAGGAAATCCAGGAAACTATAATACCACCAACACTTTTAAAACACACCTAAGATAAGAAAGGTTCAAACTTGCATAATACATTAGTAGTTAGGAAAAATAAAACTTAAAAATTAAAACTGAAGATCATCAGGTCAGTCGATGCGCCGTATCTTATTGAAGAAGATACGCCGTATCGAGCCTGGAATAGATACGGATCAGAATAAAGATGCGCCGCATCCTTAACCAGGGATGCGCCGCATTAAAATAAACTGATAAAGAGTTTTAAAGTCGAAAATAAAAATGCAGAAAAATAAAATAAGATATGACCATTGCAGAGGATGCGTCGCATCTCAGAATTGAGATGCGCCGTATCTTCGTGCGGCCTGGACTGACTCGACACAGAAAACAGAATAATAAAAGATAAATCCGGGTTGTCTCCCGGTAAGCACTTGTCTTTATTCCAGAGTCTTCAAGTTAGACTCACGTTCAGCTCAGCAATAAGTCCTTGTCACGGTCCATCCTTCGTCCTTCATCCGAAAGATTTTCCCGTATATCTCTGCGACGTTTTCTTCCGTTCTACTTAGTCTAGCATAACTCTTTGTCTTCACCGTAGTATATTCTTCATTAGGACTCAAAGAATATTTGATGATTTTAAATCTTTCAGAAATAATCATGGGTGGCTCATTGTAAGGAATCCCAAGTAGTTGACACTTTCTTTTGGTGAACTCTTCCTCGTCTTTATCAACAAACTTAAAATAAGGATCCTTAATCAAATAATCATCTAGTTCTTCAATTAATGACTTATCGTCTTGAATCGCCTCCCATTCTCTTTCCAAATCATATTGTAACCGTCGACTAAGCTTCGTGAAATCATCAAACTGTTTATGCACCCATTCCCAGAAAGTAGTATCCGATGTTCCCTTAAGTCCTTTCAAGCGTTCAATTCTGCCCTTTTCTTGTAAAGCCTCCGCCTTTTGCGGGCAGTCTTCAATATTATCGTACCACTCATAATCTTCAAAGGTTACATCGTTTCCAACCCGTTTCATCCCAATTATACTTCCCCCATTACAGGTTCCGTCACTTTTATAATCGCAGGTCGGCCAAACACTACTCCCGTCCTTGAAAACGAAGGGTGTACAGGTGTGATTAATGTGCTCAAATTCGCATGGTTTATCCCAAACCCATGGTACTTGGTCATTCCATTCATAGTACCAGGTGTTTTTGTAATCGTCATAAGTCTTAAATCCTGGTAGATCTCCGGTAAGCACATCATCATCGACTTGAAGAAGGTAGTTAAATTCCTTGAACTGCTTGCACAGGGGTGTCTCATAATCGAACACATCAATGTCAATTCTGAAAAGTTCTTCAATGCCCTCATTGATTGTTGAATCATTAAGTGACGACCCATAATCGCTTTCTACTTCTTCATCTTCTCCTCTCATCCAATATACCCATAATGCATCCTTAGTAGCACGATCCATGCTCTTATGGTTATTAAACTTACTAGCCAACCATTCTGAAAAATCAACATCGTTAGGGTCATGGTTAACGTCAAAGCAAACCTTTCCAATCATATTCTTTTTTATCTCCATGAACTCGTTAAATTGCTTCTTAAAACTTCGAGTCAACCATGAAGTCATAATCTCCTTGACTTCATTTGTAGGGGCAAATTCCGGACTACCATATTTGAGTTCTAGCCAATCATTGAGGGAGAGGTCTATCAATCTTACCAACCTGCCGTGAAATAGTAACTCCGCCAAAGCATAATTCATATCATTATCCTGATAGTTCTCATTCAATCCCCAGTACTGTTCGGAATAAGGCATGTAAGAGATTTGGGGGTTGCTTCCACCACAGCTGTTGTTGCTTGAGTCCATGTATGCAAGATAGAATTTCCCATCATCTTCTTCGATAGTAGTCCAGTTCAATCCTTCGGCTTCAATGATAGGCCATAAGAGCGACAATTCTTCTCCAGTATACCTCACAAATACATCATAAGAGAATACCTCTTTGTCAATGTTGCATAAACGCCTGAATTCCTTAAAAGCAGCTTCAAGAGGAGTCTCCCAAGAGAATAAATCTGCATCGATCATGAGTACATTGAATGAATCTGAAAACAAGCTTTCCTTAGCAAGATATCCGTTAACTGACATGTCTTCCATAGCAAAACCTGTCATCCAAAGTAAAATCATCAGTAGGATTTGTTCGCTAGAAGAGAAATCAATGAATATAGAAACGGATATAAGAATAAAAATAGCTGATATCTGCAGGCGATGCGCCGTATCCAAAACGTTGGATACGCCGTATCTTAATACGTTAAAATTTAATCAGACTTTATCCAGAAAATAGATACGCCGCTTAGAAATTAAGAATGCGCCGTATCGAATTAATTAATCAAAAATCAACTTATCTAATTAAAATTAAATGCGTCGTATTAACGAAAGTTAATGCGCCGTATTTTCGTTACGTTTAAAAATAAAAGATTTTTGATTCAGAAAGATGCGCCGTATCGACAGAGATCGATACGCCGTATCTGTTTAATAATTCGCAAACTGTTTTTAATTAAAATAATAGATACGCCGTATCTGCGAAAGCAGATGCGTCGTATGGCGTTAACGTTTAGAAAATTTTTTTTATTAAAAACAGATACGCCGTATCTGCAAAGGCAGATGCGTCGTATTACTTTATCGCTTAGAAAAATTTTCTTATTAAAAACAGATACGCCGTATCTTGGGGAAAAGATGCGTCGTATCGAATTAATTAAACGCGTTGTATAAAAAAAAATTAAACGCAATACGCCGTATCTGAGAGATCAGATGCGCCGTATCGTTTGATTTAGCACAGTACAACGATAGCAGAACAGAAAAATACGAAAAATAAAAACAAAAATTAAACACACAAACAAAAATAAACACACAAAAATAAAAAGAAAACAATTAACACAATACAACAAATATGCAAAAATAATACAATGATGCAATTAATCTAATAAAAAGAAAAACCTAATTAAAATACTAATCAAATTAACAGATAATAACAATTCACTCCCCGGCAGCGGCGCCAAAAACTTGATGCGCGTGATGTGTCGTTGCGGTTTAGCAGTTTTAATGCCTACTCAAGTTTTAAATTTATATTTAGCCGACTTATCAATAACACACACACTTAACGAGCAGTGTACCCGGTCAGTATGAAGATAATGGTAAGTAGAGTGTCGATCACTAAGAGTGGAACGTATTATCTAGTTATTCTAATCAGTATTTTAATATCCTAACGCAAGGGGGTTTCAGCCTGAGAGACTGGCACGATTTGTTGCAATTAAATAATAAAATAAACCAATAGGCACGAATCAGCAAGTAGCACACACGTACACAGATAGATACTCGAGACAATAAGAGGGCTGTCCTTATGATTAAGTAGTTTGTCACTTGTTTTATTGATAGCTTTATATGAAGTGTATGTAGTTAATCCTTTCTCGTTGGTCCTATTCTTATCGGCGAGTAAACCCTTAATGATTACTTATGTCTAAAAGTTATTCCTAAGTGATCAATTTAGAAACAACCGTGGGAGCCACATTATGTCCCGCAGTCAAATGCCCGCAAGCCACTAATAAACACAGAGGTTATCAATGCACTAATAAGTAGTAACCAAAGACATCATCATATAAACTTTAATTGATGGGAAAGCAAGTATTAAAGGGAGTGCAATCTTTCGTTGTCACATTACACAAGCCACCAATCCTGATGAATTAAAGTTTGCTAACACAATAAAACAAAACTACTTAATGAATTAAATACATGCAGCACCTTCTTACAGCTCTTGTATCTTTGATTTGGGTGTGTCTTGTGCTGCCTTCTTGACTGAATTCGTCCTTTGTTCCTTCTGTTCGGTCTTCGATGTTAGGGTTTTTGGACCTTGTAATTCGTCTGGTCTACGGGGTATTTATAGTTTCTGTCTGAGGGAAGATGCGGCGCATCTACTAAGTAGATGCGGCGCATGTACTTAACTTCGCGTGGGGTCCAAGATTATAATATTCAGGAATATTCGTACACCGCCAGAAGATGCGGCGTAACCCTTGATTAGATGCGGCGCATGTCCTCTTGTATCTTGGATCGTATCTGGTGATATCTTGATATAGATGCGGCGCATGTCGAGAGTGAGATGCGGCGCATCTGGAGCAGAATTGACTTGACCTTGTCCATGTCAGTAGACTTTCACTTTATGCACGTTTTGCTCCATTATTAGTCCAAAATCGCTAAGTTTCACCAAATGCTTGTTTTTACCTGAGAATTACAAAAGTAAACGATTAAGTATCAATCCTCATACATAATATAGTAAAACAAGTCAAATTAATAGGATAAATGATAGTAATAAAATGTACTTATTTGAGTTCATCACAATGCTTCACATCTTTGAAGAATTTGTTCTTTTGTTGGGACGAGACATCCCTTTCACAACAAAGTTACCCGCATGGTAGTTTGCAAAATCGGCAAACCATGGGGTATTAGAATCACCACGAAAAGATACCACGTTAAGTGTCTCGAGAGGAAATTATTCATTTATTTCCTTTTTCTCGAGCACACTTTGATGAGGATTTTCTAATCGGGACAAATGATCAGCAGCAAGGTTCTCGGCTCCTTTTTTTATCACGAATGATGATATCAAATTCTTGGAGGAGGAGAACCCAACGGAGCAATCTCGGCTTTGCATCTTGTTTTGCAAATAGATATTTGAGAGCCGAGTGATCCGTATACACTATGCTTTTTGACAAGATTAAGTATGGCCGAAACTTTTCAAAAGCATACACCACAGCTAATAATTATTTTTCCGTCGTGGTGTAATGTGCTTGAGCTTCGGTCATAGTTTTGCTAGCATAGTGTATAGGCTGAAAATGTTTTGCTTTTCGTTGCCCCAAGACCGCACCTATGGAAAAATCACTTGCATCACACATAAGTTCAAAAGGTAGGTCCCAATCGGGGGCAACCAAGATCGGTGCTTCAGTAAGCTTTTTCTTTAGAGTTTGAAAAGCTTCAATGCACTCTTGTGAGAAAATGAACGGAGTTTCCTTTTCAAGGAGACGGGTCATCGGCCGGGCGATTTTCGAAAAATCTTGAATGAATCTACGATGGAAACCGGCGTGACCAAGGAAACTCCGAATACCCTTGACGGTAGTGGGATGAGGTAGCTTTGCGATAACATCAACTTTAGCCTTATCGACCTCAATCCCACTCTTAGAAATCTTATGGCCGAGGACAATGCCCTCTTTGACCATGAAATGACTTTTCTCCCAATTCAGACAAAGATTAGTGTCTTCACATCGTTGAAGCATTTTGTCTAAATGGGAGAGACATGTTTTGAAGGAATCCCCAAAGACCGAGAAATCATCCATAAAGACCTCCATCGTTTTCTCGATCATGTCGTGAAAAATGGCCAACATACACCTTTGGAACGTGCCCGGAGCATTACATAAGCCAAAAGGCATGCGTCGGTAGGCAAACGTTCCATAAGGGCACGTGAAAGTGGTCTTTTCTTGATCTTGCGGGTCAATGGGAATTTGGAAGTAACCCGAGAAACCGTCGAGGAAACAATAGTACTCGTTTCCCGCTAGTCGTTCGAGCATTTGGTCCATGAATGGAAGAGGGAAGTGGTCTTTATGGGTGGCGTCATTTAACTTTCGGTAGTCAATGCATACACTCCATTCCGTCACCAATCGAGTAGGAATCAACTCGTTTTCATCATTTGTAACAACGGTAATACCACCTTTTTTAGGCACGCAATGAACGGGGCTCACCCAAGGACTATCCGAGATAGGGTAAATCAAGCCGGCATCAAGGAGTTTAAGAACTTCCTTTTTGATAACCTCGTGAATTTTTGGATTAACCCTTCTTTGATGTTGAACCGCTGGTTTAAAGTCATCTTCCATTAAAATCTTGTGTGTACAAAATTCCGGGTTAACACCCTTAATGTCGGAAAGTTTCCAAGCGATGGCTCGCTTGTGTGACTTTAAAACCTTTATGAGAGCGGTTTTCTCCTCATCATTTAAATCTTTAGCAATTATGAAGGGTAATTTATCGGTACCCTCCAAAAATGCATATTCGAGATGAGGCGGTAAGTCCTTAAGTTCGACCTCCGGAGGATCATCAGAATTTTCAACAGATTTGATTTCCTCATTATGAAGTTCTATCGGAGGGAGGGATGATGGATCTTCATTAAGTAACTTCTCAATTAGAAGAATGTCTCCCTCCATGTCAAATACACCATCATTAATTTCAAATGGAATTGAATCACAAGACAACCAAGCTTCAATCTCTTCCAAGATGAAGTCACCTCCCTCAAACAGAGTGAGAGAGGGGGAAGAAAGAGCAACGGTATGGTCTAAAGAAGTGGGATTGCCACTTAGTGCTTCATGAAAATATTCCTCGCATGTAGCATCAATGATATCAATTTGGTTAATTGACTCGCTATCACGCTTGAGAGGATATTTTGAAGTACTCTCAATATTAATGACCAATTTTTCATCACCGACTCTAAGAGTCATTTCACCTTCGTAGACGTCGATTAATGCACGAGCCGTTTTCAAGAATGGTCTTCCCAAGATAAGGGGGACACGAGGATCGGCATCAAAATCGACCACTACGAAGTCAGCAGGGAAATGGAACTTGCCTACTTTCACGAAGACATCTTCGGCAATACCTTTCGGAACAGTAACCGATCGATTTGCAAGCTCTAGTGTCATTCGTGTATCAGTAAGTTCCGGTAGAGAAAGCTTTGCCCATACGGAAAGAGGCATTAGATTGATGCTTGCGCCAAGATCGGCCAAGGCTAAGCATTCATCAAGCTTTTGGAAGTCACAAGGAATGAGAAATTTTCCGGGGTCTCCTAGTTTTTCGGGTAACTTCTTAAGAATCACCGCCGAACAATTCTCATTCAATGGAGTCTTTGCCAATTCCAACAATTTTTCCTTATTGCTAAGGAGACTCTTGAATGTTGAAGCAAACTTTGGCATGTAGAGAAGAGCATCCGCAAAACTAATATCGAAGTGTATCTTTTGAAAGATTTCAAGAAACTTCATCATTTGACTATTAGTTTTTTCACGGAGCTTTTGTTCATTAAGCCTCGAAGGAATAGGAATCGAGGGCTTAGGATTGGTCTTCGGAACATCGGGTTCCAGAATTGGAGTTTGGACGACCGAAGGTTGGACGTTTGCGGTACTTTGTGGGCTAGTAATTTGCACTTTGTCCTTTGTCACCTTGGTTTCTCGTTCCACTTCCTTCACCGGAGAAGGAGTAGGAATCGAGGGTCCATCATATGCTTTACCACTTCGGGTGGTAATAGCTTTCAACTCACCCTTCGGGTTTGGAATGGTATTTCCCAGGAGGGTTCCCGAAGTTGAAGGTTGATTCAATTGGCACATGAGACTAGCAAACATGTTCTCAATTTTACTTTGAGATTGATCAATCTTTTTATTTGTATTCTTAAGTTCATTTTTAAGCTCATGACCTTGTTTTGATATTGAAGTTTGAAAATCATTCTTCAAGGTGGTGATTTGATTTTGCATTGACCTCATATTTGCTTCATTTGCCTTGATGTAATTAGCAAGTTCGTTTGAGGGAGCAATTGGGGCTTGGTAATTCGAAGCTTGAAAGCCTTGATTGAAATTACCACCTTGATTTGGGTATTGATTGATCGGGGCTTGAAATTGATTTTGAACATTTTGCCCTCTTTGTTGGTTTTGATTGAATCTATTTGGATTGTTGGGTTGAGAAAATCCGGGTGGTCCATTTTGATTGCTAGCACGATAGTTCGGGTCAACTTGAGGACGGTATTGGTTACCTCCTTGGTTGTAAGACCCGACTACCGCATTAACTTCACATCGACTACCATCGGTGGCAGTACAATTGTAGTATGCATGAGGACCACCACAAGTGACACAAGTTTCTTCCACCGCTTTGACTTGAGTGGGTGAAGAAGTTTGTGGGGAAGATTGTTTCTTTTGCTTGGAAAGAACCAAAGCTTGAATAGCCTCTGTGAGTTTTTCAATCTTAGCATCGGTGCTAGAAGAACTCACGGGAGATGAAGTAGAAGGTGAAGCATTCACTTGAGAAACAACTTGCTTGCTTCGTGAAGTACGAACCTTAGACTTATTTTCAATGATGGCTAAAGCATCTTTAGTCGTCCGATATAAGAGATTACCACCGGCGGCGGCATTTATAGAGTCTTGATCGGAGTGGTTCAAACCATTATAGAAGGTATCGAGTTGATGTAACTCGGAGAAACCATAGTGAGGACATTTGCGAAGTAATTCTTTAAAACGGTCCCACGCTTCACTAAAGGATTCATCAAATTTTTGAGTGAATTTGGTGATTTCATTTTTAAGGCTTGTGGTTTTAGAAGGGGGAAAGAATTCGTTCACAAATTTCGACACCAAATCTTCCCATGTTAAGATAGAATGAGGGGTTTGTTTTTCAAGCCAAGTCCGGGCTGCCCCCTCGAGAGAGAAAGGAAAGAGAAGCAATTTGATTGCTTCTTGAGGAACATTCCTACATTTGATGGTAGATGAAATTTTGTTGAACCATCGAATGTGGGAATGAGGGTCATCCCTCTCGAAATCGTAATATTGATTTGACGTTACTAAGGATAGTAACGCCGGTTTAAGTTCGAAATTATCGGCAACGATCGGGGGAACAACAATAGCATCTCCATAACCCTCGATGGGTGCTTGGAGAAGCTCACACATGGTACGTTCCTCCGCCATTGTGACAATGGGAGGATCGGGAATAGCACGAATCTCGGGTTCGGCTATTGAGGCGGAATGCCTACGATTACGTCTCCGATTACGTCTTCCCGTAGTATGTACGAGTTCACGTAAAGGACTTGTTGACGGAGAAGAACGAGTGCGCATGCACTAACAAAAACAATTCAATTAAAACAAGACCGAGGCAAAACACAAGTGAACTTAAACCTTAAATCAAACAAGCGTACGGTAGCTCTTTGAAAGAAAAACGCACAGAGTGGCGGAGGAGCAAAGGTGGGCAATAAATGCTCCTTAAAAACCCGCTCCTTTCGGTCTGCAATTTAATGTCAAGACCTCCTAGAACCTCCGTTATAGTTTGTTAATCAATCAAAGGTGAGCCGAATTCGCAAGCGACACAAAGGCAAGTTTTAAATCTTTGGTTTGGGAACTTGTTATGATAATACTCCAAGTTGAGGAATATTATATTGAGATTGCTTTTATGTTTTATTTTAACACAAGAAAACGGAAAATGTTTTTGTATTTTTGTTTTTATATGATAATATATATACAAAAGAAAAGAAAAATATTTTTGTTTTTTATAATTTTATGAAAGCGATAACTTCAAGAAGAAGGATCTCAAGTCACTAATCGTTTAAACCTTAAACGATATTGTCGCAACACAACCTCCCCGGCAGCGGCGCCAAAATTTGATCCGTGTGTGAGTATATATATAAATATAGTATCGGATACGTGATACACGAGAGTCAACAAGTCAACCCTTTAGGAAAAAGGTCAACGTGCAAAACCCGTGAATACGGTGTGATACCGGATAAGTGATTACCCGGGTCGTGTCCCAGCGAGGTGTGAATCGAGGATTTCGTTTTTGGTTCGGAATTAAAATGCTTGATGATTGGATTTTTTATTTTTGGTGTTTGATTAAATATCCTACGACTACGGGAAGCATAAATAGGCTACGGGAAACTTAAACATGTAAATCTATAAAGCAAAATTAAGCACAAACTAGAAAACGCGAATCGGAAAATCTAAAAACGAGCTTAAAAGTAAAATCTTTCAAAACCTAATCCTACAATTTCCAAATTATTTTTCCTACATGCTAAATGACAAAAGAAAATTTAAAAAAAAATAATTTTATTTTTCTGACTTTTAAATTATTTTTTATGAATTAAAAACTAAAAGAAACTATTTAAATGATTTAAAAATAATTAAATGACTTTGGAAAATTCTGAAAAATTACAGGTAAATCTAAAATATATTTCTGAAACTAGGAAAAATAAAATCAACAACTGTCTAAACCCTAATAAGCAGAATGGACCAATAAGCAGTTTACAAATAAGCTAAAAATAAGCTAATGTTTACTAAAAATTACCAAATGCTCAAGTATGATTCAACAGACTTATTTAAGCTTAAATCAACTGAAAAAGCACAAATAAGCACAAGGAATAAGCAATTAAGCAGCTGAACAGATGCAAAGAATGGGCAGAAATGAATGAGTGAGAAGCAGTTTTGCAGCTGTCCTATAAGCTAGGAATAAGCTGATTTGGGAAATCCAAAAGCAGAAACTAACAGCTCATATAACAAGCTACATTCACCCTTAAAATGCCCAAATTCTGAAATCAATTGCTTATTCAAAATGGATCTAGATCAGATGCATGAGGAAACTGGAATAGTTGCAGGCTCAGAACAGGTTCTATTGTGCTTATTGCAGACAAGAATTAAGCTAGCAAATAAACTGAACAATGAAATCCAAGCTAAAATAGATAAAGACTATCCTACTAGCTACTGATAAAAACAAAATTTAGAAATTAAATCCTACTTATACTGGCTTAAATCTGATGTTGAAAAGGGAAGAAAAGGCAAAAAATGAAAAAAAATGTGTAGAGTCTGCTATAGGCTAAGTGGACTGATTTTAGTGAATTTGGACTAAGGCCTAAAAGGGACTAAACACTACTGACTTATGGACTCAAATGAACATGAAGACACCAAAAATAAGGCTTCAAAACAGCTTATATCAGAATAAGCTAATTTGATCAGAAAAAGTTCTAAGCTCTACACTACTAACTCACAAACCTACAAATCTCCAAAAACAGGTAAACAACTTATTCTAACAGCTCCCATATGATGAATTAGGCAAGATTAAACTTAGAACTATGGCACATGAACAGTGAATATGGGTTTTTACCCGTTTGACCAATAAAGCCAAACACCCCTTAACTATACTGACTTGAGCTTTTTCACTAACTTTTGAAGAGTTAGGCCTTAAACTACCAAACCAATGATTCAGCTGATTGTCTTAACTGAATTAAAAGCTTAATTAACAATCAAAAGTAACCTCTAACAGCTAGAACACCAAGAAGCAGTTTAAGTTAAAACATGGCAGTAACATACTCAATTTCATATAAAAGCTCAAAACAATCATACACTAAGCTATAACTAGTTAAAATAAGCTAAGATAAGCAATATTTAAGCTACCGAAACAGAAACTAAGCTATTATGCAAGAAAAATGGAAAATCACACCTTTGACCCTAGCTTAAACAAGGGCTCCAACTTAATGGCATCTACAAGCTCTAGCTTGTTTTAAAACAAGCTAGTAAAGTCCCTCTGGCCAATCCATTTCGACCACTTCCAATGCTTTCCACAAATGCATAGGTAAAACTGCTTTTTTGAGCTTAATTTGACTTTTTCTTGACTTTTTGACTTTTTAGAATTAAGCTTTTAGAATCGAATACAAGCTTACACAAAACTATAATAAGCTTTTATAAGCTTATATTAAGGGTACTGAGGCTTGTGATTAACTCTTAACAACTTGAAAAAACTTAATACGAATTACCAAAAGAAACTTGAACTTTTATTAAACTTGAAAACTAGTACAGAGATACTTAAAACAGGAACAATATATGAAAAATGACTTGGATTGATAGCTGGAAAACTAAATTACTACTAATTTTACATTTAAATTAAAAGTACGACTGAACTAAAAAATACTTAACTAACTGCCAACATTGGCTTACAAATGGTCTATTTATACTAAGAAATTAAGGTTTCTCTTGCTTCTGAGCTTCTTATCATCAATTCTTGGCCATTGGATCCTCTTGAAATAATCACAACCCTCCATCCTGTTTTTGGCGGGAAATCTGGTTAGTGGGATGCGTTGACCTTTTGAGTGGAGGAAAAGATGGTGGCTATGGCAGTGGAGGGGACAAGAATGTTGGGGGGACAAGGGGGGGAAATTTGTTTGGTGTTTGTTTTTTTGGGGAAGGGGAAAAGTGAGCGGGAAATGGTTTTGGGAAGGGGAAGTTGACTTAGTCAACCTGGGTGTTTAACTAATTAAAACGGGTTGGGTATTTATTTGTTTGGGCTTCGGATTGTGTGTGGTGATGGGCTGGGTGTTTAAGGATTTGGTTGATGGGTTTGTGGCTGTGGGTTAAAGGTTTGGGTAGTTAAGGTTTGTTGGATAAAGGGATTTAATATTGGAATGTTATTTAAACTTTGAGGACCAATCTTGTAAATACTGAAAATCCCAAGGACCAAGGCTGCCAAACTGAGAATTAATTCCAATGACCATTTGTGTTGTTTTGGCATTATTGGGAGTTGACTTGACTTTGACTTCGAGTTTTTGTCTTCACTTGATCAATTGCACCATTGTTGTCGAGTCGATCCAAAAATGCCCGTTTTCGCTCCGTTTTCAATCCTTCGTACCTGAAACACATAAAAACACAAAACCAAGGACATCTGCAATATATTTGGGTGTTTTTTGTCATTTTTGTATCTTTTATGGGTGTAAAATGATGAGTATTTACACACTCATCAGTGATAAACTTCATTCGTTATGCATAATCTGCCAAGCAAATCTCAATGCAAATATTCGTAGGTGTTGGCACGGAGGGCATAGGGTGATAAAGTTCAAAATGGTCCTTTTAGAAATCGTGGTTATAGTCCAATGTTTTTGAAAAAACATTTGGTTCTCTATAACCTAGGCTCTGATGCCAATCTGTAGCACCCCGTTAAAATTTAGATAGCAGCGGAAGACTTAAACGGGGTAATTACCAATTAGATCACAGTCGAAGCATAGATAATCGTTAAAAATAGAATTTATATCATTCAATGAAAACTCAATATTCAGAGATTACACATTTGTTACCAAAAAGGAAAAGTTTTCCACAAAAGGGATGGTGAGTTTGAAAAGAATGATATTATTATTTGGAGTAGAAAGGGGGTAGTTATCCAATGCCCGTGCCAACTCCGTGCTTTGAGATTCCTTAGTTACCTGAGATAAAACATGCTTAAAATGTCAATACAAAGGTTGAGTGAATCCACAGTGTTTAAATTGTAATAGTTTGAACATAAGTCAAATAGTAATAAAACAACGATATTGTAGTGTAACATATATATTGCCCTAAGCATCATGACACACAAACGTTAACTTGTAGGGGTAACAATAAATGATATAAATAGCCCAAATCATAGTAATGATGTAGGTACTAATGCCCTCGTGGTAAGAGTTTTGCCAGGCTCTTAATTCGAATAAAGTACATTTGTCTATCAATCCGGCTAACACTATAGTCATCTATCCGGCTAGTACAAATGGGTTGTCAACTACCAATAGATCTATTCACCAAATTTGCGTTCACTCGCAAGTGATTAATGGTTCATGATATGAGGGACTTTTTGGCAGGGTGGTAACTTAGGCAATATTAACTTAGCAATATCAATCAGGGAAGCATACAGAAAAATACTTGTGTTCAGATTTATATCATGTATCTCCCCACGGGATTTGAAAACATAGTAAAAGGTGAGACTATGAACTAACCTCAGTAGTGTAGTAAACGGTTAGTGAATCAAACAGTGAAATGAATAGCTCCCAACTCGCGACCTAGAATAATGTGATATATTTAGGATATTATTAACCCTTTGGTTTTAATATGGGAAATGGTGGACGTGAAAACTACAATTAAAATCGTGTCGTAGACGTTCGAATAACAAGTTAAAATATTTATTTTAAATATTTTTAAAAGTTAAGTTAAAATAGTTACGTTTTTATTAATCGTGTTACGTTAATAACTCGTGTGAAATCAAGTAATTAGAAATGTTAATAATTTATAACACAAATATATTACTTTTACATATTACACAAATTCCCTTTATACTTTATAAAATTACACTTTTAACCTTAAAGTTAAATCAATTAGGGTTAATACATACAGATGTTACTGAAATTTCCAAAAAATTTGAAAAAAGTTACTCAACTTTTTTTTTGTTGAATTAGGTTACTATAGTTTCCCAAAATTTGAACCAAGTTACTATAGTTTTCCCAAAATTTGAACCAAGTTACTATAGTTTCTAAAAAATTTGAATTAAGTCACTTTGTCTTATTCGAAAATCACTTTGTCTTATTCGAACTGGAAACTTTAGTAACCTAATTCAACAAAAAAAAAAAGTTGAGTAACTTTTTTCAAATTTTTTGGAAACTTCAGTAACATTTGTATGTATTAACCCAATCAATTACAAATTAGTTCAAAAACATATCTTTTACACCGTAATCCCTATCCTTCTTGTCATTTACAGTTTTGACCCTTATTATAAAACTTTTGCATGTTTCTAATTTATGTACTCATCTTTCGGATTTTACATATATGGTCCTTAAACTACGCGACTTTTGCAAAGTTAGTCCGATAATTAAATATTACCTTTTATATCATAACTTTCTGAAAATGATAGATTTAACCCCTCGACTTATATTCAAAATATCAATTTCATATTTAGTCCTCCTTTTATCTATTCTTATGAATTTTACCCTTTTAAAGGATAACTTTTGCAAATCTCGTCCCATTTTTATAATTCGAAAAAGTTATATTTTCCTTATTAATCTCATACCTTTTCTATTTTATTTATGTTTACATCTTGATTCATGGTACTCGTTTCTGTTCTCGACAAATCACAGCTTCAAAGTATAGTTTAGAAAGAAAATATAATATACATTGGGCTGCTTAGCCCACTAAGGCCCAACGTAATTTTAGTGAAAAGCAAATTTATTGTTCGACTGGTGTAGGAACTAGGGTAGTTTCGTGTGATGTTTAAAGTTAAATCTCATGCATGTTGTGTTACTAGTTTCACATCGTAATAAGGATACGAATGGTGTAAAGTTTTATACATGTCGTACGTTAAAATAAAGAGATACCGTGGCATATACTTAGATAGTTTAGATGTGTTTTTAGTTTTGAAATACATTAGCGTACTCATTTTAAATACATGTTCTCGTACTAAGTCGTGTGGTGTAACGAAATGTAGATAGAAAGAGTACGAATGAGAGGAGAGGGTGAGGACTTACGACACCAAAAGATTGGTGGGATGTTCGAATGGTGATGATGGCAGTGAGTCTTTCGAAACAACTAACCCAAACTTCCTCAAATAAAAACCCCACGATCGAAGCTATACCCCAAAGTAAATTTAAAAGCTTGAAGTGCCCCAAACCCTTTGCTTCTCTTCTTTCTTGCTTCGACAGAAAACCAAAAGATTATGCGTGCGTATTTTTATGGTTGCGTTTTGGGCAGTGGGTCTTGATGTGTATAAGTTTGAAGTTAGTTTAAGGGTGGGAGGGAAGGTGAAGCATTCAAGGTTTATATAGGCAAGACAAAGTAGGGTTTCTAGTTACTTTATTTCTTCCATGTACGAAGCTTTTGCAAGGTTTTAAAAAGGGATCGTGGCATGGTGTAGAAATCGGCTGCATGTTGGGGAACATGGAAACATTGTCATGTCAAAGAAGTGGAGGTACGAAGGAAGAAGAAGGGAGTGGTACGTTTTGTGTTTTATGTCACTCGACCCTATAACTTTAGGGGTTGACATTTTGGCCAATAAGTACTTATTCTAGATTTGTCAAATCCTCACCATACTCAAAGTGGTTTTGAGTTATAAACCATGGGTGATCGCATGTGGAGGGGGAACAAATGTAGTTTAGATGGGATAGCATTTATGTCACAATAAAATGTTGTAAAATCTCAAGAAAGTGTTTGCTGGGTTCGGTTTCAACCAAAGAAAGAAAGAGAAGAGTGGTGTGTGTCGTGTGAGTGTAAAGGAACGAGACAAGGATGCATGAGGTCAAGTGGTATTCGTTCAATTTGTGTCGAGGATTCAAAAGGAATTACTATGAAATATTTAAGCTTGGATTTTAAGTGAGGTTATGTGGTGTTCGATTCACAGAAAACAAAAGGGAACAAATAAAAATAATATGGTTGTTGGGCTTATGATCTTAGCTCGGCCCAAGAAGAGAAGAGAAGAAAAAGGCAAGTGGGCTGTGGGTTCGGCCCAAGTGGAGATAGAAAAGGAAATGAAATAAATTAGTTTAGGGATTTTATGTATAAGATTTGGTGAAACAATTAACGACTTTTGTTGTATTCGTCCATTAATAAAAATCGGTGTAGTAATTTTGTAATGTTCGTGTGACTTTCATGGTCGGTACGCAAGCGAGCTATTCATAGTGTATTTGGATTTGTTGGGGTAACTTGGTGATCGTTGCCATATATATATATATATATATATATATATATATATATATATATATATATATATATATATATATATATATATATATATATGTGTGTGTGTGTGTGTGTGTGTGTGTGTGTGTGTGTATATATATATATATATATATATATATATGATGAACTCAAATAAGTACATTTTATTACTATCATTTATCCTATTAATTTGACTTGTTTTACTATATTATGTATGAGGATTGATACTTAATCGTTTACTTTTGTAATTCTCAGTTGAAAACAAGCATTTGGTGAAACTTGGCGATTTTGGACTAATTATGGAGCAAAACATGCATAAAGTGAAGAGTCTACTGAAATGGACAAGATCAAGTCAAATCTGCTCCAGATGCGCCGCATCTCACTCATTACATGCGCCGCATCACTATCAATATTTCACCAGATACGATCCAAGATACAAGAGGACATGCGCCGCATCCAAAGATGAAGATACGCCGCATCTTCTGGCGGTGTACGAATATTCCTGAATATTATAATCTTGGACCCCACGCGAAGTTAAGTACATGCGCCGCATCTCACCCTCAGACAGAAACTATAAATACCCCAAGACCAGACGAATTTCGAGGGACATATATTATAACCGAAGACCGAAGACCAGAAACCTAGGACGAATTCAGTCAAGGTAGCAGCACAAGACACACCCAAATCAAAGATACAAGAGCTGTAAGAAGGTGCTGCATATGTTTAATTCATTAAGTAGTTTTGTTTTATTGTGTTAGTAAACTTTAATTCATCAAGATTGGTGGCTTGTGTAACGTGACAACGGAAAGGTTGCACTCCCTTAAAACTGCTTTCTCATTAATTAAAGTTTATATGTTGATGTCATTGGTGACTTTTATTAGTGCATTGATAACCTCTGTGTCTAGCTGAGCGTTGATCGGGTCGCCATGCCTCTGCCCTCGCCTGTTTATTAGATGCCTATGTATTCTATGGTCTGTAGAAAAGTAGGAGAAAGATAAACGGGATAGTCATAAGTAATCATTAAGGGTTTACTCGCCGATAAGATTAGAACCAACGAGAAAGGACTTAATCTCGGTGCGTTGCATCGAACTATACACTTCATATAACACTAGCAATAAAACAAGTGACAAACTACTTATCATAAGGACAGCCCTCTTATTGTCTCGAGTATTTATCTGTGTACGTGTGTGCTACTTGCTGATTCGTGCCTATTGGTTTAGTTTATTATTTAATTGCAAACAAATCGTGCCAGTCTCTCAGGCTGAACCCCCTTGCGTTAGATTAGATTGTATAGCTAACTTAATATATTAAAATACTGATTAGAATAACTTGATAATACGTTCCACTCTTAGTGATCGACACTCTACTTACCATTATATTCATACTGACCGGGTACACTGCTCGTTAGGTGTGTGTGTTATTGATAAGTCGGCTAAATATAAATTTAAAACTTGAGTAGGCATTAAAACTGCTAAACCGCAACGACACACGCAGCACATCAAGTTTTTGGCGCCGCTGCCGGGGAGTGAATTGTTATTATCTGTTAATTTGATTAGTATTTTAATTAGGTTTTTAATTTTTATCTAACCGCTAATTTTGTTGTGTATTAGATTAATTTGCATTCATTGTACTATTTTGCATATTTTCTGTTTTTGTGTGTTATTTGTTTGCTTTTATTTGTGTTTATTTTCGTGTGTTTTTATTTGTTTTTCGTATTTTTTGTGTTCTGCTATCGTTGTACTGAGCTAAATCGAACGATACGGCGCATCTGATTTTTCAGATACGGCGTATTGCGTTCAATTTTTATAAATACAACGCGTTTAATTAATTCGATACGACGCATCTTTTCCCAAAGATACGGCGTATCTGTTTTTAATAAGAAAATTTTTCTAAGCGATAAAGTGATACGACGCATCTTTTCCCCAAGATACGGCGTATCTGTTTTTGATAAAAAAAAATTCTAAACGTTAACGCGATACGACGCATCTGCTTTAGCAGATACGGCGTATCTATTATTTTAATTAAAAACAGTTTGCGAATTATTAAACAGATACGGCGTATCGATTTTTATCGATACGGCGCATCTTCTGAATCAAAAATCTTATATTTTGATACGTAACGAAGATTCGGCGCATTAACCTTTGTTAATACGGCGAATATAATTTGCTAAATATATTTGATTTTTGATATTTACTTTGATCGGACCGCTACTCTCGTGTGCAAGTTGTTTATTCTCAGGATAAAAGGATGACTCAAGCATCACCATGAAAGATTACGTTCTGAACAAAACTGAGAAAAGCCAGCTGGAGTGATCATACGTAAGACAACGAGAGTGGAGGAAAACTCATTACTGGTAACGTTAAAGGTCCTGAATTCTTGAAATAGAACTCCAAGTAACCTCGACGATAATTCAACCAGCCCAAAGGGAAGTTCTCTACATTATAATCTCAATTTTATTATCCATATTATACATCTGATTCAAATTGTAATCTTAATTTTGCATTCTTAAAAACGATATTTGTTCCTAACCTCGGAATAAATTCTTATCCTCTAAACTATAAGATTACAATTGTTAATAAAACGTGTATAACTATTGCTCTTATTTTGAATTCATTTATATCGTTCGGTGTAACCGTTTTACCCCAATTTGGTGTATATAGAATCGTGTTGCGAAGGCCAAGGTACGTTCCTTATTTAAATTTCGTTTACTAACTTAGCGATACGGCGGATCTAATTATCCAAAGCGCCGTATCTCTGACCAACTAGGATTCATTGACTAGTCAACGAGAATAAATAGATACGGCGCATCCCAATTTCCAATACGGCGCATCGTTTTGCCCTATAAATACGAAGGGAATGCGCCGGATCTAAAACCTTTACCGCATAAACACACACAGTTAAGAACTACACACAGTGAAATTATACCCTTAATCCGAACATCTTTTCTCGAATCCACAGTTTAATCCGAGCTATAATCCTTCTCCGAATCATAAAAATTAAGGTAATTGTTCTATTTCGATTTAATCTTGGCTAATTCGAAAATTAGGGTTTATGTGATTAATTCGATTAGGGCGTATAATATAGAGATGTGATTAGGGCTTGTGTTAGATGATCTTCCCCGTACTAAACTTGCGTAAATAATCGAATTTCTAGGCTAGTTTGATTTGGACGAAAATTTGAGAAAATAAATTCGGTTTTGAATATTTAGCGGGAAGGTGGATTGGTAAAATGCAATAAGCTATTAGAACTGATATAAGGAGTATATGATACTGTGATATTTAGTGGTAGTTTACGTCACGGACACGGATTCTTGAAATGCCTGCCTGATTCCCCTTATTTATACTGATATGCTTTTAGATGCGGCGCATCTAGGTTGACTGATGCGGCGTAACGACCTATTTCCAAATTAATAAAATTCTAGATACGCCGTATTGATTAATCTAGATACGACGCATCTACATACGCCGTATCTCAACTCTTGCTCCGCATCTCTTATATTTCATACAGATACGCCGCACTGATTAAATCAGATGCGCCGTATCTACCTATCTAGCAGACTGCTTACTAACTTTGAAAATTTATTTCAGATGGCACTACCAGAAGCAGCACAGAGACACCAGTGGTTACGATTCGAGGATATGGGTCTAACCCCTGGCACTTTGGAGGACTACTTACGGAGACTTGAGTCGATTTACTTTAGGAGGATATTCAGGGTACAGGCTTTGGATTTCGATGATGTGGGATTGATTGGAGCTGGGCATGCTGCTGAGAGTTTACAGCATAGGATGGAGATGGTAGTCACTGGAGATGATGAGGAGGTGGTGTTCAGGTCTAGTGCTTGGGAGAGACTGTTCAGGATCGATGAGCCTCTTATCAGGGAGCTTATGTTGGAGTTCTTTTGCACGATTCATTACAGGGAGACGGATTTGGAGATTGATACAGCTGACACTCTGGTGTTCAGGTTAGGAGGGGTGCATAGGCAGATGTCGATGAGGCAGTTTATTTTGGCCATGGGTTTGCATACAGCTGAGGAGCTTGAGTCAGATGGGTTTGATAGGTATTGGGATGATAGTTTGCGAGCGGTCCTTGACAGAGGGTTGTTCAGTGATTACTGGGATAGGATTTCTTCGGGGGGTGATATCACTACTTCCACCCCCTCATACACTTTGATCAGGGAGCCGATGAGGAGGCTGTGCCACAGGCTGATTGCACTTACTATTGCTGGGAGGGGTCAGTCACCTGAGAAGGTGACCACTCTGGACCTCTTCCTCCTTAGGAGCATGGATGAGGGGTTGTCGGTGAACATCCCCCACTTTCTGGCACACTACCTCCACCGATCAGCTGCGGGGAGAGATCGGAGGAGCCAGATGACTGGCGGGCATTTTGTTTCTCGGCTGGCCCGCCATTTTGGAGTCATTGGAGCGGAGATTCCAGCGGGGCTGGAGGTTGTGGTGACTCGTCTTCCAGTTATTGACAGAGATTACTTGGTTAGGCTTGGGATATGCCAGCTGGCTATGGGAGAGTACGTTTGGGTAGCATTAGGGCCCGCCAGAGCAGCAGGACCAGAGGCGGAGCAGGGAGGCCCTCAGGGACCTCCGGCTGCTGCTCCAGCCCATCAGGAGGAGCCGCAAGCACCAGTACCCCCACCAGTCCCTGTACGTACCATGGGTCAGAGACTTGACGCAGTCGAGGGAGAGTTGAGAGCCCTGAGGAGGGACTCAGAGTGGTTGGTTATGAGTGTGAGCAGACTATTGGAGCAGCAGGGTATTACCCACACCCGTTCAGATGGTACTCATGTTGCGGGAGTGACACGTACATACGAGCGCAGAGTCCGCCCTAGGACTGATGGAGCCAGCACTTCCGGGACCCATCCAGACGACCTCGCTCACCCATGATCTTACTCTCTTGATTTTACTGACATTGTTCCACATATTATTATTACTTTTTGGATTGTACTGATCACTATTCTCGTGTATATATTTAATGTTTCAGTTTATGTTTCTTGTTATATTTGATGAAGACTGGCATTAAGTTCAGCATGAGGGTACGAGAGGACGTGAGAGATCAAACCGTGGAACAAGTCATTTTACAGCAGACTGTTATCAGTCTGTTTGGTAAACACATGCGCCGCATCTGGTAAACAGATGCGACGCATCCTATCCTTTATTTAGTTTTATTTTATAGTCAGGCCGCCGAGGATACGGCGCATCTCAATTCTGAGATGCGACGCATCTCCTGCAATGGTCATATCTTACTTTACTTTATATTTTTCTGCATTTATTTATTATTTTCGAATTTAAAACTTTTTATCAGTTTATTTTAATGCGGCGCATCCCTGGTTAAGGATGCGGCGCATCTTTTATTCTGATCCGTAATTATTCCAGGCTCGATACGGCGTATCTTCTTCCATAAGATACGGCGCATCGACTGACCTGATGATTTTCATTTTTATTTTTATGTTTTATTTTTACCTAACTACTAATGTATTATGCAAGTTTGAACCTTTCTTATAATAGGTGTTGTTTTAAAGTGCTGGTGGTATTATAGATTCCTGCATTTCCTGTGGATACATGATTATGAAGCTTAAACGTTCTAATCCACAAGAAAGATGATTTTTGCTCTAATACTAATGGAGGATCATACCGAGCAAATCTCAGGGGAGTTTTTCTGTTCTAATTCTTTTATTTTCCAGTTTTTAACCTTTTATACAAACAACGAGGACATTGTTTAACTTAAGTGGGGGGATTGGAGAATTAGAACACTTAACACTTACTTGTCCTAAACTTTTCAAAATATGCTTAAAATGTGCTTAATATATCAAAATTTAAAATTTTTTAGCATGTTTTTGTTTAAAGTCTAAGTTGCATAGCTGCACACATGACGTTATTTTCAAAAATTGTGATTTTTCAAAATTCACAAATCTATGAGTGTGCCGGTGACTTATAAACTTTAGAACTTGGCTTGTATACTATTCGAGACCACCATAATAAGTATTATTTATATAATTGGAATGACTTGTCTAAATTGGTAAAATTCTAGGATTACACCCAAATAGCCTATATATGTTATGTGTTATTAGCTAACTACACTGGTTAGTTAACCCCCGTATAACCCTTTTGTTACTCTCACTTTTAGAGTAAGATACCCCTAGAAAAACACTCAGAACCATTCCTTTCGTTTCTTACACCTATGTTTAAAATGTTTCGTTACACCCTTACACCTTAGCCTACCCTGTAGATTAGAATCCGTGGTTGGTTAATTGCTATAGGCAAAGTGTATTTCCTTACATTACCTGTGTTCGTGTGCGTAATTCATTATCTATGGTTAGGTCGGGAAATTGCACAATGCAATTGGAGTGAAAGTAAATATTGTATATCTATGAGTTTATTTTTCGTGTGTTTACTACTTTTACTATTACCGTTATTTCTGAAGTATAAAAAGTATGGAAAAATTATCCAGAATTATCATTATAGTGATGGTGTGAAATTTTACACATCTATCTTTATGTTATTAAAAAAAAAAAAAAAAAAAAAAAAAAAAAAATTGGAAAAAATGGGAAAAGAAAAAGAAAAAGAAGAGTTGGATGTTTGTTTTTAACCAACGATGTAAAGTTATGTAAGTGGTCGATATCACCACTAGTTGTTATATATTTATGGATTGAAATGGGAGTTGGCAGTTATGGGAACGTCAACTAAGGTTTATTCTTGATTAAGATCTTGTTGAGTATAATTCGTGTCTACCTAAAGCGTGTGTTTCAAGTGTTAAAGCGTGAGTTATTCAATGATATGAGTCTTATTCATGGGATGGTTGGGATAGTGATTAACCACACTTAGGATTTTAATTTATTTGTTTTGTTTGTTATTTTTATTTTTACACCAATTTATATCCCAAAAATTATCCATGCCCTATACTATTCTTTATCCAACCAAACCTTTGATTTATTGAGATTAGGGATTTGAGCAATCTTAAGTATCATAGTCGTGGATTCGGCTATGTATTTATGATTTTGTCGCCCTTTTTGATATATTATTATTGGTGAAGTTTGGACCTATCTTTAGCCTATTCGAGTTAAGGATTTGAGCAATTGCAAGTATCGTGTTCGTGGATTCGATCATGTATTTGTGATTTTGTCGCCTTTTCTGGAATTTGAGATCGATAGTGAATAAGAATAATTAACCCTTAAGCCTAAAAACCCTTTTTTACCGCTTTAGACTTGTTATTCCTTAGCTTTAGTGGTGGAGATGTGTAAACTTTCCAAGCTTATGATAAAATATTCGTCGCGACTGGACAGTTAAATGATTAGATTTGCTTTTATCAGATTATTTTATTTTCTTCTAATTCGTTAAGTGTTTAGTTGTGTGATTATGATAAAACGAATACATGCTTAAATATAAAAATACATCCTAATATCCTTTAGGATACATTTTCATAAGTTTTAATCTAAGGTTTACTTGGGGACAAGTAAAGTTCAAGTGGGGGGATATTTGATGAACTCAAATAAGTACATTTTATTACTATCATTTATCCTATTAATTTGACTTGTTTTACTATATTATGTATGAGGATTGATAATTAATCGTTTACTTTTGTAATTCTCAGTTGAAAACAAGCATTTGGTGAAACTTGGCGATTTTGGACTAACTATGGAGCAAAACATGCATAAAGTGAAGAGTCTACTGAAATGAACAAGATCAAGACTATTCTGCTCCAGATGCGCCGCATCTCACTCATTACATGCGCCGCATCACTATCAAGATCTCACCAGATACGATCCAAGATACAAGAGGACATGCGCCGCATCCTAAGACGAAGATACGCCGCATCTTCTGGCGGTGTACGAATATTCCTGAATATTATAATCTTGGACCCCACGCGAAGTTAAGTACATGCGCCGCATCTACTTACAAGATGCGCCGCATCTCACCCTCAGACAGAAACTATAAATACCCCAAGACCAGACGAATTTCGAGGGACATATAATATAACCGAAGACCGAAGGACAGAAACCTAGGACGAATTCAGTCAAGGTAGCAGCACAAGACACACCCAAATCAAAGATACAAGAGCTGTAAGAAGGTGCTGCATATGTTTAATTCATTAAGTAGTTTTGTTTTATTGTGTTAGTAAACTTTAATTCATCAAGATTGGTGGCTTGTGTAACGTGACAACGGAAAGGTTGCACTCCCTTAAAACTGCTTTCTCATTAATTAAAGTTTATATGTTGATGTCATTGGTGACTTTTATTAGTGCATTGATAACCTCTGTGTCTAGCTGAGCGTTGATCGGGTCGCCATGCCTCTGCCCTCGCCTGTTTATTAGATGCCTATGTATTCTATGGTCTGTAGAAAAGTAGGAGAAAGATAAACGGGATAGTCATAAGTAATCATTAAGGGTTTACTCGCCGATAAGATTAGAACCAACGAGAAAGGACTTAATCTCGGTGCGTTGCATCGAACTATACACTTCATATAACACTAGCAATAAAACAAGTGACAAACTACTTATCATAAGGACAGCCCTCTTATTGTCTCGAGTATTTATCTGTGTACGTGTGTGCTACTTGCTGATTCGTGCCTATTGGTTTAGTTTATTATTTAATTGCAAACAAATCGTGCCAGTCTCTCAGGCTGAACCCCCTTGCGTTAGATTAGATTGTATAGCTAACTTAATATATTAAAATACTGATTAGAATAACTTGATAATACGTTCCACTCTTAGTGATCGACACTCTACTTACCATTATATTCATACTGACCGGGTACACTGCTCGTTAGGTGTGTGTGTTATTGATAAGTCGGCTAAATATAAATTTAAAACTTGAGTAGGCATTAAAACTGCTAAACCGCAACGACACACGCAGCACATCAATATATATATATATATATATATATATATATATATATATATATATATATATATATATATATATATATATATATATATATATATAACCCGCATAAAAGGTTACTAAACATAAATTGAAATTATTCGGTGATTAATATTATTAATGACATGGGATTTTTTACGAGGTATTACATCAACCATCTCAACCACCTCAACCAAACAATGACACACTTCCTCCTACACATACTTCTCAACCAACGATTGTTCTACATCCACAACCTCTCCACCTAGGTGCTTCCACCTCAAACATGCCTAAAGAATCCTCTATTTTAGGCTCTTACCAACCAAGTCATGAGGATACTTGTTCCCATTGCCACCATACTCAAACCATGGTACATGAATTACGCAATGAAATGCGTTTCATGTTTTATCACCTACTTGAACGTCTTGAAGACGTCACCAAACCTAACTTTCCCTAATAACCTTGAAGTGTAAGCACAAGTGGTCTCCCTCCTCTAAGTCTTAGACCTAACCTTAGTCACTAGGACTTTTTTCATTTTAGAACATTTTCTTAGTTTTTAGAGATTTGATCATTGTTGTATCATTTCTCTTATTTTTATTAAATGAATCTTCATGATTATGTGCTTTGTGTTTATGTTAGCACGATTGGGGTGATTATAACTTGTTTTCATACCATTTTCTATCTTTTACTATTGCTAACAAGTTGAAGGTAGCCGGATACCTCATTTTATACCTGGCGGATCATTTCTGTTGGTCCACGAATTGTATGTGGATCACTAAGTAGTCTTGAATACCTAGTAGATGGTTAGGATAAATCCGAACCAATCTTAGTGAGAAACCCTAGGAGATTGTTATTGTTAATGCTGAATCTTAACAACAACAATGAAGAACATAAGCAGAGATATTACTAACTTCGTATATTGATTATAATCACTATTAGTGAACTCGTACAACTCACACACGAACTAACAATCTTTAGGGATCCTTTTATAACACAAGAAAACCCTAACACTAAACCGACTCAGAAGATATACACAAATCTTCTATAAAGATACATACACGCATTGTATCTTTTCCTAACATAACTCTAACAGACTTTCCTAATCTTCACGACCAGACTTAACTTTACAAGTCAACCAGACATAATTAAGCTACCAGACTTAACATTACATTACCAGACCTAATAACACAAACAGACCTAACTTAGATAAACTACCAGACCTAAGTTGTCTGCTCTTGATTCGTATCATAATTCCCAACAATCCTCCCCTAACTTGATCTTCATGCTCCATGAACTTCAAGTTCTTCTGATTAAGCTTTCTGAGGATTGAATCTTGAACACTTTGAATCCTATTTAAGTCTTGATCCTTTCTAGCAGCTTGAATCTTGATAAGCTCTTCTGATATGGTCTTTGCAGCAACATTGACTATATGTACATCAATTCATATTAAGTTTCATCTCTATTCTCATCACTTCCAGGTGTGTTAACTCCTGTGAGAGGTGAATCATTGAAATTTAATGGATTTGATGTCTATTTACCAATAGCCATCACTACTGGAGTAGCCAAATGTTTTGGTGTGTAAGACCATGGTACACTGATAACCATATGATTTTTAGCAAATCATCAGCTTATCAACGGATTTGTTAAGTCTTTACCAAAAGCCATTTGCTTCTGGACTAGCCAATTCTTTGATGGAAAAGCACCTCATCATGGTGAATTGATTACCATTTATGGTTTTCCACAGCCTTTACCACAAGCCATAACCTTGTGGGCTAGCCAACTCTTCACTTATCTTAGATATGGTGAGTTGAATACCATACAATTTTTGGCAAATTTTCAGCCATAAACGGATTTGAGCAATCTTTACCTGTTAGCCGTTTGCTCAGGATTAGCCAGTCCTTATGTTGATGAGACAAGGTGGACTGATAACCTTTTGATGTGTTAGTGCAAAGCACCTCTACCAAGTGAGAAGTTCCAATAGTCTCACTTAACAACTTGTGAAAATTCTTTCAAACACCCTTAGGCTACATCCTTCAAAGACTGCTTCTTAATCAAATCCAATAACATCTCATATCCTTCATCCTTTTTACTAGCATACAACTTTTTGCTCATCATTTCCTTGCAAACACTTGATGATAAAGGATATTCCACCTCTGTAAGCATATAAATATCAACATTCTTTAATGAAACACAATGTACCTTGCAGGTATGAAAATATCTCCAGCTGACAATGTTTTGCTCTTCAGGAAGTTTCCACACTATATCAGACTCAGTTGGTGGCTCAAACATCACCTTCAAATTTCCCCAAAAGACTCTTTCAAATTCATCTTCAGGTGGATGATCCCCATATTTAATGTTCACCAACTGATAAAGTTCTTGAAGATCCTCCCTATTCACATCATTTAAAATTCCAGCAAAATTCATATAAACAATGTCAGAATTATCTTCCCTTATTATTTGATATGCAGCCCCCTCACCAGTCATGATTAGTTGATACTTGACAACCTTAGTTGGTTCCTTTGTGCTTTCAATAGTCCCCATTGTGGCTCCTTCAGATGAAGGTTCTTCATCTAATTCCTCTTCAACAACCACTTTCTTGGATTTACTTTTCCTTTCCAAACCTTTTCTTCTTTGAAACACAATAGGCTTTATTACTTCAGCGTGCACTTCTTCTGTTGACTTTCCAGCTTCAGGTTGTATATCAATCACTTTATCAGGTTCAATGACCAGTTCAGTCTCTTTAGCCTTTTTACCTTGAAAGCAATATTTCTGCACATCATCATAATTAATAGCTTTGTAACCTTGATCTCTTTCAAATGCCTTGAGATATGCTACATGTATTTCTTCATATGACTTCCTTTTCATCTGTTCCAAAGAAAGATGCATTTGATTCTTAAGATACATCTTCATATCATATTTCTTTTCTGCCATAGACATCTTCTTGGGAATCTTTGATTTCTTTTAAAGCTTGAACTTTTCTAAGAATCCACCCAATGTATCATCATTATTTCTTGCATTTATGAAGTTAGCTAACTGTTTAGCTCGTTCATCAGCAGTTAAACCTTCAACAGTTAGAAGCTCCTCATACTTTGCTCTTACTTCATCATCAACATTGAGCAGCTTTGTAAAATCATCAGATTCTTCAGCCAATTGTCTTGCATAAACTGCATCTAGCATCTTTTGTCTTTCTTCTTCAGCAATATCTTGTGCCATAATCCTTTCAATTTCTGCCTCAGATGCTAGTTCTTCTCTTGTTTTGCTCTTAGACTTCTTAGGCTTTGAAGTTTCATCCACAACCTGCTTTCCCTTACTCAGTGCAGATTGTTGCTCTTCATTACCAGAACTAAGTTCCTTACCAGACTTTTCTTCACCAGACTTTTCAACCTCTTCCTCAACAGACAAAATTAACCTTCTTCTCTTCCTATCCTGTTTAATTTTGCCCATTGATTGAGCCAAAGTCTCTGCTACTTCCAGTGTCTCTGGACTGATGGTGGTGACATTGTCTTGAACAAGAGGTTCTTGAACTGGTGTTTGAAGAATATTTCCTTGTTCTTGTTCTTGTTCCAAATTCCTCCCCTGTTTGGAAGAATTTTCAGCTTCACCCTCCTCATCATCAAAAGAAACACCCTTTTTCTTCATTGCTACTCCCATTTTCTTTACTTTCTTCACCAAAGTCACATAAGCTTTCCTGAGTGCCTCATTAGACTTTTCCAAAATAGCAATCTTCTTTTGCAGTTGAGGGACAATGATAAGAAGATTTTCCATGGTTATGGGTGCATGTGCCTCCTCCCTTGCAGGACTTGGAACATTTGGTTGTGAAGGTGAAGATTGTTGGATAGGTGTAGATAGTCTTTCAGCAGATGGTGAGGGACCTGGTTGAGGTGATGGAATTGGAGAAGATGTAGGTGTAGCAGACCTAGATGATGGTTGGTCTTGTTCTTCATCAGGGAGCACTTGTGCAGCTCCAGAAGTACCTGCATTGTTAGTACCAAGCATAGCAGCAAGCAAAGGTTTGTCTGTCCCTTGAAAACTCCTTTTTAAATTTGCAAAAAGTTTAGGAGTAAAGGCCACACTGAGGTAAGGCACTTTATCCTTAGTTTCATAATTCAAGATCATTTGCAAAAATCGTGGATACATTAAGAATTTTGGGTCCTTAGCATTTTTCACCATTCCTTCAAAAATTAATTTTGAAAAGTTAAATTTCCTTCCAAATGATAAACAGACCAATGCAGAAGCAATTCTGCTTCCAAATTGATCCCATCCACCACTCTTGGAACTTAAACTCTGAAGTAAATGATGTACTAAAAACCTCCACTGAGGTGAAAAATAACGTTTCCAAAAGGTAAAACTTCCATCTGTGGGGTACCCAATGCTATTCAATCCCTCCAAAATATCATCATTAGGCAAATCAAATTCTCCTAAACCATCATCCAATTGGAGACTTTCCCTAATTGAGGCTTCAGTAACGGTAAAACCATTTTTATCTATGATTGCCTTTAAACATGGTGTCCCATCATCAAGAGTCTCAGAGGTAACCGACCTCCAGAACTGCTTGACAAGGGACTGATAAATAGTAGGATTATGAGTTAATGAATAACAAATGTAAGAACCTTTTAGGAAATCCACAATCTGCTCGAAACCTGCACTTTGATCCGGCTTCTTCAAGAAACCGACTTGATTATGCTTGTCCACAAACTTGAGATTAGTCATGGATGAGTTAATGATTTAGGTCTGGTTGATAAGAAAGGTAGGGTTTTGAAAATATTTGCGTAGAAACAGAGTCGAGAGATTAAAATAAAGAAGATTTAAATTTGGAAGCAAATAAAGAATAAAAGAAGATAAATAATATCAAATTTTAATCTTATATACTTCATAAATATCTTGTTTTACCGAAAATAGTGCAACGGTAATATATTAGTAAAATCTTTATTACTCTGACCAGATCTAACGGTCATAAAATTAACACTACCCGACCTAAAATGGTCAACCAGGCCGAATCATAAACCTACCAGACCTAACCAAAAGAGTGGACTTACATACTGAATATAGCGAATGCAAGGCTTTACATCATCTCATTCCAATCTTTTCTGCAAGAATTAGTTTACCAACAAGAAAAATGGAGACAAAAACCAATTTTTGCAAGACACACAAGCTACCAGATTTAACACTTAAGTTTATCCGTTTTAAGAACTTGTACATTTGCCTCCCCTTAAATGTACATCACCTCCCCTTAAGTGTAAAACCCCATTTTTTTTTTTTTTTTTCACTAAACAAATACTTAGCCGAAATAAAGACGGTGGACACTTTCCAGAAGTACAATTTAATAACTCTATCCCTGCAAGCATTAACTCATACACCAACCTAGCATTAAAAGACATTAAACCTTGATTTTCCCTATAAAACCACCCATAGTTTTATCACAAAAACCATAACAAACCAAAAGAAAACCTTATAAGCATAATGGATCCATCCAACTCAGAAACCATAGAGATTTCATCCGATTCTTCCTGGGATCCAAATGGCTCATCTTCTGATTCATCATCAGGAGGATGGGGTGGATACTTCCCACCAGGGTATTCTTCAATCACAAGAAACAAGACATTACGAGAGTCAACTCTGAAGCAATGGCTATCTTCTTATGATCTTACTGAAAAGGAACCAGACAATGAAGCACCAAAGACTTCAAGACCACTTCCCCCTTCTGATGTAGATGATAAAAGTGCTGAAGAAGAAGACCCCTCCAAAGATGATGAAGAAACTTTTCCTTCGAAGGTTGTGCCATCCCTGAGAAGTGGTTCTGTGCTACGTCCCCCACCAAGCAGCTTGATTCTTGGACTTCCATGCCCAAAAGCATGGAATCAGTTTGGTGGCAGAGGAGCTAAGAAGACCATTCCTGACTTCATGGGCAAAGGGAAACAGAAAGTGTAGGTGGTGATGTTTGGCTGGTTTGTGTTAAAGCTTTTGTCTTATGAAACGTTGTAACTTGCATCCTAGAATGCAATTTCTTGTTAATAAATAAAAAGCTCTTTGGTTCTGATGTTTTAATTTTCCACATAAGAATTACTTGCAATAGAGAAGAGTTAACAACTGCAAAACAAAGTTAAGCACAAAATACCAAAAACACACATACTATGGAAAGTAGAAAACAAAATAACTACTGAAAATAAGAATAACCAAGAAGAATAGCAAGATTAAAAACTAACAAATATACAAACTATACAAAGTTAAGAAAGAGAATCAGTTTTTCTTAACAACCCAGGCCTGAGTGGGCTTGAGTCCTTTCTGTGGAGCAACATACTTATAGGTCTTGTATGAACTTGCTCCAGTGAAACCATGTTTGGACTTATAGGTAAATTCATTTTTAAATGGATTCCAAGCCCAACAATCAGAGAAATTATCAGCAGAACCCCCATTTGAATTTGTTTGTCTCCTTACAGGTGAATGAGCTTTATAAAAATTATTTCTTTGAAAATTTGCATTCACCTGAGGTTTTTGAAAAGGTTGTTTGGGTCTCACAAAACCAGTGTTCACCTTAGGCCTCATAGAATTAACATAACCAGTATTCACGTTAGGCCTCATAGAGTTAACATTTTGCCTATTCACATTAAAGTTTCTGTAACCAGACCTAAAATTTTGTCTACCAGAACTAACATATGAGTTAGGTCTGGTAGTGTTATTTAGTTGGACAGGTCTGGGAACAAACTGGTTAGCATGATTAACTCTTCTAGCATTATTCCAAACTGGTTTATTTGAATCATGACCCTTATTAACATTCATTTTCTTTTGCTCAGCCTCTCTTTTCATTCTCTTTTCATGGAAGTCACAATCTCTTATTAAATGACTCAAACTTCCACACACAAAGCATCTTTTAGGAGCATAAGTATAACTACTCCTACTTTCTCTGTGAACACTATTGCTTCTAGGTGACTCACTCATTTTAACAGATTCCCTAGGAGATTTTATGTGATTGACACAACTAGGTTTAACTGTCTCAGCCTTTGGTTCAGTCACTACAGGTTTAGTAACAACAGGTTCACACTTCTTAACAACCTTAGGTTCAGGATTCTCTTTTTCCTCATTACTTGACTCAGACTTAGAGTGATCAGAGGAACCATCAATAGATCCTTCAGAGTCATTGGATTGACAAGAAGAATACCTACTGGATTTGTCCTCTGAGGTGGTTGGTTCAGGCACTTGAGGACCTTTCTTACCATACACAAAGAGTGAATCATCCAACTCTTCTTTTTCAAGAGGAGTATAGTCATCACTCAAAGGTGGTGGTACTCCCTTAAAGTCACCAGTCTTAACAAACCTATTATACAAAGGCTTATCAGCATAGTCCTCTTCTTTATTCTTAAATATAGCCCTATTCTCATTTTCCTCATATCCTAAGCCACATTTTTTATTTGACTTAATTTGAGAATCCCAACACTTAAACAAGTTATATTTGAACTGTTCCACTGATCTACCCTTTTTCTCAGCTCATCCCTTTCCTTCTGAATTTTAAGCCCTAATTGTCTATACCTTTTAAGCTTTTCATCTTGTTCATATATTTTATTAGCTTGAAAGTATAGTTTTTCATTTAAAGCAGCATGTTGGTTTTGAAGGGTGACCTTTTGTGCTTCTAAAGTTTTTACAGCATTTTTATGTGCTAATAAATTTACTTCTAGATCACCTATTTGTTCTAGCTGCTCATCACACAAAGCCTTAACATGATTATATGAGTCAGTGCATAATTTAGAGCATAATGATACCTCATTACCAATGGCCATGAGAGCATGATCAGACTCCTCATTTACTCTTGGATGCTCACCCCAGTTGACTCCTCCAGCTTCCATAGTCAGCAGACTCATCTGATTCTTTTCCATCTTCCCATCATCATCTCTTTTCCCATCAGCAGGCTTCTTCTCTGGACAATCTCTTGAAAAATGCCCATGCTTGTGACAGTTGTAGCATTCAACAGTCCTCTTTGTGTATCCCACTGGTGATTTGTTGTTGAAGTTGATAGTCCTCCCATATTGCTTCTGAAATCGTTTGACCCTTAAAGCAACCATGGCAATGTGCCATTTTATATCCATCTCCTCAACTTCAGCATCATTAATCTGTTCAAGGTCTTCACTAATAAAGCTTTCATCTTCCGTTTGGTTGGCAAAGAAAGAATGTATCACTTCATCAGTAAAACTTGAAGCAGACCTTTCACTTGAAGGAGTTTCATAGCTACCAGACCTAACACCACCAGATTTAACTTTGTAAGTACTGCTTTTGTTTTGTAACACAAAAGCAACATTTGATGAACTGATTGAATCCTGATTGGTGTTACTGATGTCCCTTTCAAACATCCTGAGATTATTGTATAGGTCATCAGGTGTCATAGAATCTACTTCCTCCTTTATCCTCATCGCCACAGATACATTGCTCCATTCTGATGGTAAAGATCTAAGGAACTTGTGATTTGCATCCTCATTTGAGACTGCTGCACCATGAACTTCCAGTTGTGTTAACAGATGTTGAAATCTGTCATAGCCCTTCTCCAAACCTTCAGTCTTTGAAACACTGAATGTTTCAAATTGCTGTTTAAGAACAGCCTTTTGCATCTTCTTGGAGTTAGCATTGCCTCCAAATCGTTTCTTAATAGCCTCCCACATCTCCTTTGCATCAAGAATTCCATGAAACCTTTGTAGATGCTCCTTAGGAATAGCCATAAGAAGCAAGGTTCTGGCCTTCTTTTCCTTCTCCACAGCCTTAACCTCCTCAGCAGATACTGGTGGCATTATTCTGATCACCCCATCTTTCCCTTGTGAAATTCTTTTCTTAGAATTTCCCTTTTGAATAACCTTCCATACATCGCTATCAATGTATTCCAGATAATGTTCCATCTCCATGGCCCATATATCATATTCTTCTCTTTTCAGTAATGGAAGTTTTATGTTTGAGATTGTGGTTGTGGAAGGGATGGGTTGTTGTTGGTTTTGGAAATAACTGGTTTCGGTTTTCTCTTCATCTTCATGGTTTGATTTTTCATCCTCACTGTTATGGATTGAGAAAGTTTCAGTGTTAACAGGCTTATCGAATTCAGACATTTTGAAGGGTGATTTGAGTGAGAATAAGGTTTTTGAGATTTAGTGTTCTTCGAATTCAGAGTCTCTCGCCTTGCTCTGATACCACTTGTTGGTCCACGAATTGTATGTGGATCACTAAGTAGTCTTGAATACCTAGTAGATGGTTAGGATAAATCCGAACCAATCTTAGTGAGAAACCCTAGGAGATTGTTATTGTTAATGCGGAATCTTAACAAGAACAATGAAGAACACAAGCAGAGATATCACTAACTTCGTATATTGATTATAATCACTATTAGTGAACTCGTACAACTCACACACGAACTAACAATCTTTAGGGATCCTTTTATAACACAAGGAAACCCTAACACTAAACCGACTCAGAAGATATACACAAATCTTCTATAAAGATACATACACGCATTGTATCTTTTCCTAACATAACTCTAACAGACTTTCCTAATCTTCACGACCAGACTTAACTTTACAAGTCAACCAGACTTAATTAAGCTACCAGACTTATCATTACTTTACCAGACCTAATAACACAAACAGACCTAACTTAGATAAACTACCAGACCTAAGTTGTCTGCTCTTGATTCGTATCATAATTCCCAACAATTTCTGAGAAGGATTCGGCGGATCCGGGCATACAGAGTACTAACGAAACTCTTATGCAGCTCAATTTTCAACAAAGGGACAACATATACTTGTTTTCAAACCTTTGTTTTGTAGATTTTCAAAAATTCACATAGTATACTTGACGCCCTCAATAATGGGGAGCTTTCATCCAAGCAAAACCATTTCAAAAACTTGCAATGATCACACCTTAGTCTCCCTAATTACTTGACGCCCTCAACAAGGGGGAGCAACCGTCGAGGGGGAGCAACTAAGAACTTCTTACTCTATTTACTCCATTTTTACACCTCTCTTTAATTTTTTTCTAAAAATTTACATTCGGTTTAGTTTCTTCTCGACACTCTTTTTGTTTCGACAAAAAGGGGGGAGAAAAGAGTAAAAACTTAAATTCAAATACTTACGAATTTTATCGTTTTACTTAAAATAATTTTATTTTTGTCATCAACAAAAATGGGGAGATTGTTAATACAAATAAACCTCAAAAATGTTTATTTATATTTTACAATCTTATAATGTTTTGTAGATAACAAACGTAAAATCATTTTAACGAGATATATAAAATACGTAACGCCTTGAGCCAAAAGTTTACTAACTCATTTCATTAAACAAATAAACCTAAACATATTTAGTTAACAAGTTTACATAAAACCAAAACCATTTTATAAAAACACTTAAGTAACTTAGTTACTTACATTTTATAAAATACATGTTACTTGTGAAAATAAACTAGGAAAGACTTGGACTATCCATGACCCAAAACCAAGTCCATAACCCACGGAGCTTGATCCATAACCCATGACCCATTGCATGACATCATGCATGACAACAAAATAGGTAAAACCCATGATCCATGACCCAAATTCCATAACCCATAACCCAAAGTCCATAACCCATGACCCAAGATGTCCTTGACATCATGCATGACATCACATGAACCATGGATCATAACCCATAACCCAAAACCCGGAATTGTAACCCAAAGTCTGGACTGATGATACCAGATGGCCGGATCCCTGGGTTTACACTAGCCGGATCCCTGTGGGAAGGGATCCGGTGGAACCGGATGAATAGTGCTCAGTTTTGCCTATAAATAGTGAGCCATTTCTCTCTTATTCCTCACCCCTTTTAGACATATCTTCTCTCTATGTTCTAAACTCTCTAACCTCAGATCTAAGGATCTTTCTATGTAGTAATTCTTTTTGATTCTCTAGGTTCCTTCTAAAAGGCGAGATCACAACCTCTCGGAGACTTGCAAGCTCGTAACATGATTAGCCAAGATTCTTCTTCTCTTCAAGATCACAGAAGTTGATGCGGGATTTTCGAACCTCGCAAAAGATTTTAAAATCCTCTAGGCAGTGTACCTAACCGTTGTAGTGTAGTATAGGTAAGTCCAGGGGATTGATCATTTTTTAGGGGAATAGTCTAGCAATAGTTGTGGAAAGGTCAAGATGTATGACGAGATAGGTCTAGAGGTGAATGATGATACTTTTTGTATTTTTATATTTTATGAAATGCAATTTAAAAATCTCGGTTTTGAAAGAGTGGGCGGAATTAGTTGCTAATCAACTAACCCAAAAACTAATTATAAAACTAAAATTAATCTAATAACAAGGAAAAGTAAATTGGTGGTAACTCTTATGATAGGGAAAACGTGTTCACTTAGAATTAATTACACCCTAGTTATCTCCTAGTGATTTGTTGAATCCTCACGTCCTTGTTTTAGTTGAAGCGCTGTATTCCTTAATATTAGTCGTAGGGAGGTGCCAAAGTCCCCAACTCTATGAATCTTAGTCTCCCCTAAATCACTTAAAGTCTAGTAAGTTTTCTAGGATCTACAAGCCGCAATTCACGCAATAAATACAACAAGAAAAACCAATAGTGCACTCTACGGTTGCGTTTTCTAAGACGTTCAAGCTAGTTACATATAAGAGGTCAGCCAGTTTTCTTAGGCTAACGTGAGTCAAGCAACTAAACAAGAGACAACAAATCAATATTTAAAAACTAGGTTTCACTAGATCTAAGCAAACACAAATAAACTTAAGCTAGCATGTTAAAGCAAAGAAAAGATAAACAAATAATCAAACAACACATAGACATATTGAATGATTAAACGAATAAGTTATCTTCAATTAAACATGGATGAAAAAGGCTGAAAAAGCCTTACAAAAGCTGTCAAAATCGTCTAGGGTTTTGTCCTCCAAAGTGTTACACATTACAGCGAAAACATTCGAAAATGTATATAGTTTTACAAATATGATGGCGTCAGCTCGCCGTGGATTAGGGTTTCGTCTTGTGCAAGTCGCCGTTATGACGCCGTCATGGATGCTTCGAGGCCGTCACTTTATAAAATTGCACTGAGTTTGGGTCTTCAAATACAAGTGACGGCGTCAGGTTATGGACTGTGACGCCGTCAGGTCTCCATCTTGACAAATTCTTGACTTGGTCGTTTTTCTTCGTTTTCTTGTCGATTTTAGTCCAAAACACACCGGTTTCCACAAAACTCGTCCGAAGTACCTAAAATGCAAAATAATAATAATAATAATAATAATAATAATAATAATAATAATAATAATAATAATAATAATAATAATAATAATAATAATAATAATAATAATAATAAATAACGATTTGAGGCAATATTTGATCATATTAACACGATTTTGGCTTTAAATGACCCCTTAAAAAGGTCCCAAATAAATCCTTATCAAATATACCTACACTTGGGATTTGCTTGTCCTCAAGCAAATGAGCTTTTATCATAATCAATTTACAAGTTAGGGGTCATTTAACACTAATATAAAAGGAATTACAACATACAATCGTTCCACGTTAGTCGAAATAAGCACGAAAATTATATACTAGCACCTCACATAAAGTGTTTGGATTCTCACATCTCTCAGGTGTATAAAGTTATATGACATGAATGGAAACGGGAAAATTTAACACTCTCTACCTGTCATAGCACATAGATTACCATAAGCTTGAGAACGGATCAAACCTCCACCACTTTGTCGTAAGCCCCAAGGATAAACTATCAAAGATGGCTTTTCAAGGGTTGTAACGTTAGTTGTAAGGGTATGAAAAACACGGTTTGTTAGATATAGGGAAATTTACTGGTGGCAAGTCAATTATCTTGGTCAGTTACGTGTACAATGAGGCGTTGCTAAGCCAAGACTTGACTCGACTCGCTAACTACTAACTCTTTTTGTATTTTTTATGACACTTTCTTGACTTAAACATAAATGAAAGACGGGATAGTAGTCCGTATGTTTTAAACACACACACACACACACACACACATATATATATATATATATATATATATATATATATATATATATATATATATATATATATATATATATATATATATATATATATATATATATATATATATATAGGGGGACTTTCTTACGAGAACCATTTTATCTGCGAGAACTGAGAGAACCACAAAAAACATACATGCACGCCTTTTAAAATAAAATAAAAATACATGCAAATCATCAATAATCGTAAGTATCCACCTATGTTCTTCAATATCATCATGAACTCATCCTCTTTTTTCACAAAAACCTTACACAAGGCCGCAATATTGTCGTTGCACGCCTTATAAGAACATACATGCACACCTTCAAAGAAAAATGTTGTATTTCCAATTTCTTATCAAATTCTTTAGAACAACTATGTTTTTTTAAAAACATATATGTTGTTTTTAGAACATATGTGCAAAAATACAATTATTGAAGGCGTGCATGTATGTTTTTGGTGGTTCTCTCAGTTCTCGCAGATAAAATGGTTCTCGCAAGAAAGTCTCACTATATATATATACTAGCCGAGTACCCGCGCCTAGCGGCAGCGGTGTCTAGTTTTTGACAGTTTTTTGCGGCTAATAATTTTCTTTTGACAAAAGTATTTGTAGCGTTAAGAAATCCATTTCGAATAATCGTTTTTCTAATGGCATGATTGCATAGCGGCAACAATTCAATAATGTCCGGTTAACGTCCATCTTTTTGTTTGAGTATTTTCTCGGATAACATTGTTTTCTCTTATATAGTTCTTTTTGGCATTTTTCACTTTTTTGGTTTTCGACCTTTTAGCCCTATTCACGGAGTTTGAATTCACCGCCACACATAATCAAATCAGGTAAAGTCCTTCCTTTTTAAAAGGTGGTGTGACCACTTCAAAGTTGTTTGCAACGTCAAAAATTAAACTCTAGTGGAAGATTTTTGTCGGTCTTTAGCTTTTTTACATTTGGTGAATTGAATAAAAATTTGACAATAATGTAGCTTTTCTTTTTCATCATGAGCAAACCTTAAGTTTCCCTTTTTTCACTATGCGCAGGGTTGTCCATTTGTGCAAACTCAAACTTTATCATGATTATTGTTCAATTTATTGATTAATCTATGTCTCTAGATAAAGATAAAGAGACGTTAAAACAAATTAGTTTTTTTCCACTCATATTTAGGATTGTTGAAAATACCTCAAATAATGAGGATATTTTTCAATTGATTTCATTTTGGTTTTTATAATTTATGCTTTTTGGGTCTTTGAAAGTACTTTTTTTTTTTTTTTTTTTTTTTTTTCTTTTTTTTTTAAACTCAATTCTCGAGTTTTAAGTGAAGAGAAAATGGAAAAAAAATATTAAAGAGAAAAAGAAAGAGTTTTAAGTGAAGGGGAAATGGAAAAATATATAAAGGAGAAAAAGAAAGTAAGTGTTAGGTTTGATGGGTTATGTTTTTCTTCTTAATTCACTGTGTCTTTCCCGGTTATCCATCTGTTTACAAATTTATTTCCCGGTTCTCAAAGTCAAGTTTCAAACTTTTCAAATTAGTAAATTGTCAAATTTTTAAAAATATACTTTTTTTTGAATTTCAAAATTGTACAAACTTTGATACTGTATTTTTTGTACCAGACAGCGAGCTAATAAAACCCATTTTCAAATGGAATCCAAGATTTCATTATACGTCTCTCAAAACACATAACTACAAAAGATTCAAATATCTTGTTTCTTGAGCAAACAATTAAAATCTTAAAGCATTTCACCAATAACATCTTTAAAAACCTTATTATACGCCCAAAATAAATGCAATAAAGTGATAAACCTTTAGGCGAAAACCCCTCATAAAATCTATACTACCTTATAATGTATTTAGGACATCTATATTTAGAAGTCTTAAAATGTTTAAGACCAAAAACATTTCTTTAATAGGAAAGATGCATACACATATAATTAAAAGCCTAGAAATTTAAGTGTTTTTAAAAAGTATGGGTTGTTACAAGTATAGCTTTCAATGCTTGTAATCTTTTAATACTTACAAGAAAAGAAGCATAGTGTACACCACTTTAATGCACATAATTTTTAGACTTACAATACAAGAAGCATAGTGTACACCACTTTAATGCACATATTAAAAAAGAAAAAAAGAAAAAAAACATTAATGCTATTTATTGTAGTCAATTAATTAACTGGTCAATAAATACAATTAATACAGTTATTAAAACACCCATTACATAAGAAATACAAATTATCAAGCATATAGTACAACCAAATTAAACATAATTCCTACATTAAATGTAACTAATACAAATAATAAAGCACATTATACAAATATTCAAGCCCGAACGGGCAACGGGTCAAATGGGCTTGAGCCCGAACGGGTGCGGCCAAACGGGCTCGAGCCCGAACGGTCACGGGCTAAACGAAATTATTGATATCCGTAAATTTATTGTCAAAAAGAACATAATAAACTTTAGGATACCCGTCGCTGCAACGCGCGGGTACCCTGCTATACTTTATAATGCATTTGGGACTTTTCGAAAAAGGAAGGCTTAAAAAATTCAGATTCAACACTTGCTTATAATGGAAAGAATTATCTTACTTTTGCTATGAAATCAATACATACACATAAAATAGAAGTTACATTACATTATGAAAATTAAATGACTTGTAACAGCCCATTAATACCATAAAATAGCATTTATATTTTATAAACCGAGTGCTTCTTTTTTTTCTTTTTTTTTTTCTCTCAATTTTAGTATTAAATGGTAATTCAAATTATTAACAATTAAGAAGATATCAATATAACATTAAGTAAATAATAATAATTAAATTTCGGTTACACAACTATTGAAGCACATTAATTCGTCAGTTAAAAATTTTAGTATAAAAGGATCATTTTTTCTACCAAGACAAAAAATCACACTAATCATATACATCTCACACTACGCTCCACATCATATACATCTCAAAAGTGCGAATCGAACCCTCATCCTATTAGTTGAAGCACCTTTAAAAATGTTAAGGGATTGTGTGGGCTAAATTTGACGTCTTTGATAATGTTGGATATATATGGTGGCTACAATGATGGTAGATGCACCAGTGGATTAGTGGAACTCGTGGTGGCGATTGTTGTTTTCGTGTTACTACAATATACAATATCTGCACGAAGGTCTTTATATAGCGATTGATCAACCATATATCAGTTTATCATGGTGCCTAGCAAGTCTAATGTTCAAATGTTGTTAGAAACATGAAACGAGATATTATTTGAGTATTGTATATCCTTTTGTATGCATGTCGTTTTGATTTAATCGTCTATGCATGCCAATAATACAATAGTATTTTGGGACAATTTCTGGTAGCATTAGTGAAAAACTTAAATCATTTTATGCGTGAAATTAACTATGTCTGTCATGTTGGTCATCTCTTTTATATTGATTTCTTCGTCTTCTGATTTAGCATATGAACCAATGTTAGTATTTCTTGTTTCCTCATTTTGAACATATGCAACTTAACAGTCGGGACAATAATTGTAAATGGGGTGTTTTACATTGTTGTAAATTGATTTATTGTGGAGAGTGATAGTTGTAAACTATGATTAAAATTGTCATGTTGCATTATTGCTATGGAAAATGCATAAATATTTTTAGATACTTTTAGATAGACCTTTGATCAAAAGAGAATTACGCGCCGCCGAAATTTAGTTAAAAACTAGACACTGTTGCCATTAGGCGTGGGTACTCAGCTATCATTGTTATTGCTTAAAGTTATTTTAATTTAAATTATCATTCATTTGTACGGTTATTGTTAGAAAAAATGTGTTACCGAACAACATTTGCTCGCCTCAAAATATAGTCACAGGGTACCCGCCGCCGCATCGCGCGGGTACCCTGCTAGTAACTTTAACATTGCCCCATAGATGGTTCATATATGTAAATTGAGCGTATTAGATACGAACTTGCCTCAGTTCAAAAAAAAATTAAAATAAATAAAATAGGAAGTTGCCTCATATCAAAACAAATCTATAATATTTGGGTCGAAAACAATATGGTCCTTAATGAAATAAAGACTTCTGAGATTGAAAAGTTTTTTAAAGCATAGACATATAAAAAAAAATCATGTGCTTCAAAACAAAAATGTTCAAATAGCCATGACATTTAGAAAGAATAATATACAATAATTCAAACATCAAAGACAGGAAAGTTGTGTTCATAAGGCTACTCACAGTCGCAACCTATATTGCATCATCTTTCCGGCTGCCACCTCAGCTTTCTCTCTCCTCAACCTATATTTATCTCTTTCATCACAGTGGCAACCCATATTGCATCATCCATTTTTTTTTTTTTTTTTTTTTTTTTTTTTTTTTTTTTTTTTAACATTATTTAACACAAACACAAATTTTATTAATAAAACGTAAATATTACATAAACGAAACGATACGAAATTACAATTAAATAAAAAACTTAAACAACTAAAAATTAAACACGCAAACACTTATTTAAAAACTAATAATCTAGATTATGGCGTTCCTTGATTTCCGCTTTAATTCGCATAAGTTCCTCTCGTTGTCGTTCGGGCAAATTGGGGTCGATTGCCGAGTTGTAGAAAATCAATTCTTGATCCCGTTTGGTAATTTTCAAGAGTTCCTTTTGTTCCTCCTGGCATTGCAAGAGCTTTCGTTGATATTCCAATTTTTGTTCTTTGAGTGCTAGCTCTCGTTCCTTCATTTGTCTCCACGACTCATCACGCTCTTTACCTTTTTCCTTCTTTGACGGTCTTGATTTCCACAAATCCGCTATTAGGCCACTCACGAATGATTTTGATGTTTCACGAGAGGAGGAGGTGGATGATTTCCTCCTTGCTTGGTCACGACCTTGTGGTCGTGATTCTCTAGTATCATCCTCCGTTTCATCATCGTCATCATCCAAGTCTTGAAAATTCGGGGGGCCTTTTGTTGACCCCGAAGTAGTTGTTGAACCCTTCAGTTTCTTTCGAACGCCCGATTGAAAAAGGGGTACCTCTTGCTTCCAAGCATCGTGCCCCCTCAAAATTTTCCAACACTCCACCATAGTGAAATTTTGACCGTAACGCGCACGATACTCCATATGAGCTTTGGACATATCGTCAAGGTCATTCTCACCACTTCCATGCGTCTTGTTGATATTATCAACAATAGCACCAAAATTCGCAACTTGACAACGAATTCTAGTCTTCCATTTGGAAATGATCGAATTCGATGTCCGGTCTGTTGAACCAGTTTCTTTATAAAAGTAGCCTACCACTTTCTCCCAAAATTTGTGTCTGTTCATAGCGTTTCCTTTTTTTTCATTTTCAGAAACAAAGACGAAAGCTTTACAAAGAATGACCTCTTCTCTGGTAGTCCATGGTTCAATTTTTTTGGCCGGTGCGGGTTCTTTGCCTTTCGCCTTTGTAGCACGCCGCGAAGGCTTCTTTGGCTTGACGGGTGATGTCTCTTCGACTTCGACATCGTCATCGTCATTAACGGGCATAGAACCATGGAAAGAACCGTGGTAAGAACCGTGACCCGAACCTTGCCCCATCGAAGCATCTTGACTCGAGTAGTCTTGGCTCGGATAGGGTTGGGTCGAATACCCATAGTTATGATAGTCTGCCCAATCATCCAAATTCATATCAAGATTAGTAGACCGAATCGGAGAATGTTCTTGATACGGTTGGGAAGAATGCAAAAAATCCATGTTAGGCCGATAAGGTGCCTCACTTGGTTCTTGATTGTAATCAACACGTTGCGGTGGGACAAAAGGACGACGAACGGAAAACAAGTTTTCTCTTTGATTGACTTGTGGTAATTGTGTTAGATATTCAAAAGATTGTGGACGAAAGCGTATGTTCCCTTGTTGTGGTGGTGTTATGCCGGTTAGTTCAAAGTTGTTTTGCGGAGAGAAATTTATGTCTGGTGCATTTTGAGGTAGTCGGGATCGTCGGTTTTTTGATTGTGGAGTGTTTTTCTTTGACATTTTGTGTTTTTTGATGTGAATTTGGATGAATTGTTTTTGAAATTGTGTGTTTGAAAGTGGGTTTGATGTGGGTATTTATAGGATGGAAAGTGGTAAATATTTTGGAAAAAAAGTTTTTTTTTTTTTTTTTTTATTTATTTATTATTTTTTTTTTTTTGCAAACAACGGGTTGATTTTTTGAAAAGTGGTAATTGTGTTGGAAAGTATTGCTTCAAAATCGGTCTTCTACACGAACGATTTGTGGTTTCCAAATGACCGGCGATCGATATTGCATTGTAGCCACAGTGGGACGATCGATGTTGGAAATCGATCGCTCGATCTACTCGATCGATGTTTTACGACCCACTGCTAGTAGCCTAAGCCTCATATTATCATCGGCCTTTGAACGATGAAAAAAAGATCTGTCCAAAAAAACACTTAATTTGCTAGATCTAAAACTATAAAGCTCAAAAACTTATAGATCTAACTAAAACAACCATTTCACTTCACCGATTTTCTCTCTCTCCCACACAAAAACTTTTCTCTCCCACAAAAAGCAAACCCTCCGATCTGTTCTGCTTCTCCGGCGGTCAGTTTTGACCGGCCGTCGGGACTTCTTGTACATATCTCCTTCCTATAATATATAGCTTTCCCACAGATCGGTCAACTCTCGACGCTGCCGCTGTTGTCCTTGCCGCCACTGCTGTCTTCTGTTCAGATCCGTTGCCATCCGGTCTCTTCTGCTCAGATCTGTTGTGGTCCGTCATCGATGGCTTGCTGCTGCCTTGGGTTTAGGCTTTAGATCTGTTGGGTTTAGTTCTAGCTCCTAGGATGCTTAGTTTTTTCTTCTTTGTATGTTTTTGTACTTTGTGTACTTTTGTGAAGCTACATCTTAACCAAAAGCTCACCTTGGTGATTCCCCCCACCCTTGTATGGTGTTGCTGTAGTCTATCACTACTGTTAAGGTGTATGTCTTCTTTTGGCATAGCTTGTTACCTTGTGTATTTTGTTTGGCAAGTCGGTTTCGATTTTGCCCATTATATTTCGATGTAACTTGTTATGTTCGAATTTCCTCCATTTGTGAGGTTTGGAATGAATTCTCTGTTCAAAAAAAAAAACTAAAACAACCGGAATCTTTTAGATCTGACCGACAAACCTAAGATCTACATGACAGAAAAAAAAAATAAAAAAAAAAAAATAACCACTTAACGTGAAGACCATTCTTTTAATAACCAACAAAGCATCAACACAACAACTTTGTTAGCTTTAATTTTAGTGATTAAAGTGATGGTCATTCAACATATTAGAACTTTGTATTTTATGGGCTTATGTTAGACTTAGTTTATATGTAAAAAGCCTAGCCCATGAGCAAAGCCCACACAAGGCCCACAAGGAAATAACCTTGTAGTATTTAAAGTTCTATATGCATCATTTAGGCAGTGGTGCAAAAGGTGTGTGTGTGTTCTTAATAGAAAAAGATTAAACATTTCCATCTCTCTAAATATATCATTCAATCCATACACCATTGTCCCATCTCTTGTCTTGTGATTAACGAGCATATATTAGTGTGATAAAGAGTGATTCTCGGCTACAACAAGTGGTATCAACAGCCGGTCAACGAGGTAGGAAGTTCTTGTGTTCGAATCTTGTTGCAAAATACATTTGTGTTGCGTTTTTATTTGGAAAACGTGGCCTTTGTGTTTTTGGTGGCTACTTTATGCAAGGTTGAAGATCAAAGGCAGTAAGTTTGTGGTTATTTTATGTTAGAACAACTTGGTTTGGAAGACTTTTATTGTTGTTCTTGGTTCTTTTGATCGAAATAATTCAAGAAAGAATTAGTTGATGTGTTTGTGGAATATCTTAGTATATTATTGGTCAAGTTGGTGGAAATTGTCAGGAAAGGCTGATAATTAGTGAAAAGGTGTAAGGCTTCACGTGGGCAAGCACTAGAAAGTCAACAAAAGTGGCAAAAAGGTGAAAAGTTTCGGAATTACTGCTGTCTATCGCAATTACTGCTGCTTATCGCAATTCAGAAATTTTGTCGCAATTCAGGTTATTGTCTCGCAATTCCTCTATCGCATTTCAATCTCGCAATTGGCGCAGGTCTATCGAAATTGGCCAGTCTCGCAATTCAGCAAAAGTCTCGCAATTCCACCTCTATCGCAATTGAGTATCGGAATTGGTGATTTTATCGCAATTCATCTCTGAATTGTACCAGTCTCGCAATTGCAACACTATTTCGCAATTGGTGGTGTTTTATCGCATTTGGTCTCGCAATTCATACTTAAGACCCGCAATTGGTGCAATTTTCGGAATTGGCAACTTCAGTCCTTGTACTTTCAACTGCCTTAAGAGAACTTTCAAATTTGGCAGTTTTGGCTCTCGTACTTCTGTGAAACTTCAAAAGGTCATAACTTTTGAACCGTAACTCCGTTTTCAGCGAAACACCTGTCAAAACGACCGTGAGACCGAGGAGAATGACACGTTGAATTAATTTATTCATTCAACCCAAGTTTCGAGGCCTGAAAACGCTCCAAAATGAAGTTATTGAGGTTTTAAGTTTCTAGACCAAAATTCCACCGTAACAACTCACATCAACCTAACCAAACTAAAACTTCAACGCTCACCAACAACACATCAAGACTTCACAACATCAACCAAACTTAACCTTCAACGAATATCTCCTATTTCGTTGCAAAGATCCTGAATCAACTTTATCGCACATCACAAGAAAAATGGAATCGAGTTCTCAAGAGGGACAAATGTCTCAGGTTATGCAAGACTTTACTCGCTCGAATGAACGATGTCTCATACACTTTAAAGCAATCAAAAGTCTATGTGAGAGACTCACAAAAGCAAAAATGTCAATAGTGCAATCATATGCTTTTGATCGAATGTTTGCTAGATTCATCGAACCTGAAATGGATTATCACACATTCAGAGAGAAACTATTGCATTACATATTTCGAGTAGAGCACGCAATTGAACGTGGATTTGACTGCACTGAAGCATATGACGCATTCAAGACGCACTTTAGATGGTTTTTTCGCCTTAGATTTCAGAATAGTTGAAAAACATCCGGGTTATGAGTCAAATATCGAAACATGGAGTGACTGCGTCACAAGAGACCTGAAAGCTGAAACGCTTAGAGATCAGTTGCTTTGGAGAATAGACTTGCTGAAATTGCAGCTTAATCAAAGATCATTCCATCTGATAGAAGTGCGGGAAGAGAAGCAAGTGAAAGAACGGGAAAGAATTGAAATGGAGAAGCAGAAACGGGAAAAAGAGCAGATTGAAAAAGAAGTGCTTTTAAAGGAACGAAAGGTGAATGAGAAAGAGACAAACAAGGATGAAGAAAAGGTCGATGAGGGTACATCATCTGATGATAGCTCGGTGTTCACGGGAAGTGAAACATCATCAGAACAGCAGGTCAAAAGCAGCAGTCCAAGATACGATTCGGATGCTGAGGGTACACACAGGAATGAAGCTGTTTGGGATACTGAAGCTGACCACATCAGACTTTCATCCGACATTGCAATTGTGGCTACGGTACAACATTCAAACGATCATGATAATGTTGATTTGTTCGAGAATATGTTTGTTCATGACAAGACACATCCTGCGCATCCTGAGTCCATCAGTGACACATATGTGGAGCAAAGGTTTGATAGTAATATCACTCCCTCAACCCCAGATATGGATCCTAATGGAGGGAAGCCTGCCCAGGATGGATCTTCTCCTGATCAAGATCATGCCATATTTGCTTCTTTAATCCATAATTTCAAACATGAACTTGAAAAGTGCAAAGAGGACAATCTCAAAACTAAGCAAACAAACATCTCATTGTCCAAAGAGCTTGAAAAATTAACAAAAAGCAAAGACACTGAAATCTCAAACCTTAAATCTCAAGGTCAGAAATATGTGGAGAGAAATTTGGGCCCCGCTAACAGAAAGGTCCAAGAGCTTTTAAAAGAGAATGTTGAACTGAAAATGAGGTACTCAATGCTTCAGGAAAACACTTCAAATCTTAAGATTGTTAATACAAAACTTGAAAATGAAAATCAAGAGGTTTTAAAACGTTCAAACAATCTTGAAGAAAAACTTCGAAAAACAGACCAAAGTGCTCAAACTCTTCAAATGATGATTCCTAAAGCTGAGAAAGTTCATAAGGGAAAATCAGGAATTGGTTTCGAAAATACAGATCAGGTGGAACATAAATTTTTGCCGCCTGATGCTCTGTTCATATCAGAAGAAGATGAAAAATTGGCAGAGGAAAAACGCTTAAAAGTCAAAAAATCAAAAACCCACTCTCGTACCAAGGCTTTGTGTATGGTTGTATACAATTGTCAGAAATACCAAAGCCACCTTTAAAAAGAAAAGAAACAAATGTGAAAAGATTTTTCAAAGAAGTTCAACTTGCTACTTATGATGCTAATCTATGGCAAAATAAAGCGAGGAAACAGTTTTGTAATCTTAAATATCACATTGACCACACGCTAAAGGTCATTTGGTCAAAACAACAATACACCGAGAGTGACTACCGTCGTCTCATGTCATCAGACGCTTGGCTAAAAAGGGAAGTCTGCAAGTATTTAAAAGATGAGATTGAACCTCTTGTGAAAAATATCAATTTCAGTTTTGAACATTTCGAAAAACTTCTTGTCACTGATATGAGAGAAGATTCAAAGTACATCTATTCTCTTGAAGATGAATTTGATGCAAAATGCTTAAATCTTGATATTCAAAAGGAATTTTTCACAAATCAAATTGAGTCATTCAAGTCAGTGTATGTCAATCTTGAGCATGAGAATGTGGATTCTGATCATACATATTTTTTGAAATCTGAGAATCTTTGTTTCAAAAGGAAAATCACCGATCTTTCAAAAGAAGTAGCTGAAGTCAAAGAAGAATTATCAAAAAGAATTGCTTCTTCTAAAAAGGAAAAGATTGTTGAAGAAAATTGTGATGATGCCAATATCAAGTTTGATTTGGATGAACTTGATACGAAAAATATTGAATTGGAACATGTTGTGGCATCATTACAAAAAGAAAATGAGCATTTGAAACAGACTTACAAAAACCTGTTTAATTCAATCAAGCGTTCACGTGTTCTGAATCAAAAATCAAACACGAAACAAAAGGAGTCTGAAGTATTGAAGCCTCAAGTTACAAAAGTTTCCTATCCAAATCCTCTGTTTGATTCTACCTCTTCAGATTTTGAAACAGACAATGCAAATCATGTGCTTCAAACAAAAGTACTTGAGCTTGAAACTCTTTTAGCTCAACGCACAAACGATCTTGAGGATGCCAAAACTGATCTTTTCAACAAAACGAACAAATTCGAAACATATTTTGAAAGACTTGAAAAAGAAAATATTGTTTTCGAACGAAAATTGGCTCGTAAAACGGATGATTCAAAAGCCGAAAAAGATCATTTTTTGAAACAAATTGCTTCTTTGGAATCTAAATTGGCATCTCAAGATCTTCTTCAAAAAGAATACAGTGATTTGCGATCATCATACAATGCCTTGAAAACAAAGTTTGATGATCTTAACCGTTCAAAAGGAAAATCTCCTGTTTCAACCAAGTTTCCCAAAAGGGTAGTGTTTTGAAGAAGGTTTACACGGGTGAATCTTCAAAACCATTTTCGAAAAAGGTTTCCCAGTTTACTACCTATTCTTTGCAAAAAGGAAGGAAGTTTACAAAGAAACCAAGATTTTCTGAAACACCTACTCCTCCAAAGCTTTCAAGGTCAAACATGTCTCATGAAGAGACTTCAAGATTTCAAACTCCACAATCTAGCTTTACACGGGTAAGGCAAGTGTGGAGACCAAAGCAAAGTCCTTCAAACTCTGAAAAACTTCCGCTGCAACACAAGGACTCTGTTTTGAAAAAGATTTTTAAATCTCCGTTGATTCCGCGAGTGTTATTTCCAGATGAAAAACCAGTTTTCAGTCCTCGTTGGAATTCAACTTCTTTGAATCAGATTGACACAACTTACAAATGGATTGCAAAACATGCTAAACCCATTGGTGCAGTGCTCAAATGGGTTCCAAAAGTTGTTGTCTAATCTGGTCAAAATGGCTTTTGTTCAATTCAGTTCAAAACCCGCGCTTCATTAATGGCTTCTGAACACATCAGTTCAGGACCCGATCTTCAAAGAAAGGAAAGTGCTTCATCAAAAAATTTCGAGCGCTTATCCTAAAATTAATGGCTTGTAAGTATTTCAGCTTACAACCCGAGCTTCAACGTTTTGGCTTATGCGCACATAACAGTGCATAACCCGTTTTTCAAAGAAAGGACTCTGTTGTACACTTTATGGCAACAATCCTACAAAGAAAAGAAGTTTTCATGAAATGTTTATTCAAACTTCTTAACCTTAAGCAAAATTTTATTCAAAATTTCTCAAAAGGTTTTTCAAAACTTTTCAAAAATTTTGCTTAAGATTTTCAAATCGTTACTCCCCACTTGCTCCAAAGTTTTCAAAAATGTCAAAAACAATGCAAGTTTTGAGGGGGAGTATTTCAAAAAGAATTTTGTTCCAAAAAGTTCATGCATGATCGTTTCTCCCTGTTAGCTTTCTAAAAACAATGATTTTAATCATACGGTATCAAAAATACCATCGAAATGCTATTTTTGAGGGGGAGAAATGGGATTAAAATGTGATAATGGTTCGAATCTCAAAGGAGCTCATCAGAAAGACTCAGAAAATACCATCGAATTGACGAATCTTAAATGTCAGTAATCGAAAAGACTAGTCCTGGACGGGTAATAATTTCAAGATGGTTACCCATTGATGTAAACGTGTCTCGCAAAAGACTTGTCTGAGTAGAATGTACCAATTCGAGAAATGATCATTGATATAACCGGGACGGGTAATAATTTCAAGCTAGTCTAACTAGTGATGTAAGCGTGTCTCGCGAAGGTCATGTTTATTGAAAATTGATCATTTCAAATGTGCGATCTCTACCCAACATGTGCAATTTATTTCAAAAATGCATGAGCACATGTGAAGGGGGAGTGTTACAAAAACGCAAAACTCTCAATGTGATCTAAATGTGTTTTCTCATAAACACTTTGAGAGATTTTTCACAAAATGGTTTTATGGCATGCGATCAACAAATCTAGGATAATCATGGAGTAATAAGGTGATTATGGTTAGGTAATGTCTAATGATCCGCCAGAACCGGAGGGATCTACCCAAGGACAATTCCAATAGTTTAGAATTAGAAGTCCTTAGGTATGATTGAAAAAAGGAGCAAAATGAGAAAGGAGAATGAAGGGGTTGAAGAATGAAAAAGAAAAGTTTAATGAAAGGGTGTAAAGAAATAGCCCTCCATGAAAACTTAGGAAAGACACCGGGTCAATACATATGCTATCGGTACTCACTAAGGTGATACTGATATTGAAGACAAGACGTCATGGACCCAGTGACGCGGTGCACAAACCCCTCCTAGCCACTCAGATATCTCTTAAAAGATATTTGTTTCATTTTTCACGGAGATCAATGCATAATCTATCGACCTCTCACTCTGAGATTTGTTGATATTGAAAAGGTGGCACTCTGCTCTACGCCTCCGACAATTAAAACTAAAACGCACATTATTGAGTCTAGAGCCATGAGATTCATCAAAGATCTCTTAGAAACACTTTCAATAAAATACACTTGTGTTCGCCAAAAAGAACATAAGCTGTAAGTGTCTTAATGAGATCTGAACCTAGAAGAGCTGGACTATTTATTGCTAACTGTTTTATGCAGGTACTGAAGAAAGTCCATCGATCATCGTATGTCTCAACATCTACAATGGAAGAAAAGACGCTGTAAATACATGAAGATGTTGATCAAGGCAAAGATCAATCCAAAAGGCAATACGATGAAGATCACAATGCATGAAGGAACAAAGAATTACAAAGTTCAAGACCCAGAAGTCTAAAGATCTAATCACGTAGTGCATAGTTTGAATGACCATCCCTTAGGGGGAGATTGTTAGCTTTAATTTTAGTGATTAAAGTGATGGTCATTCAACATATTAGAACTTTGTATTTTATGGGCTTATGTTAGACTTAGTTTATATGTAAAAAGCCTAGCCCATGAGCAAAGCCCACACAAGGCCCACAAGGAAATAACCTTGTAGTATTTAAAGTTCTATATGCCTCATTTAGGCAGTGGTGCAAAAGGTGTGTGTGTGTTCTTAATAGAAAAAGATTAAACATTTCCATCTCTCTAAATATATCATTCAATCCATACACCATTGTCCCATCTCTTGTCTTGTGATTAACGAGCATATATTAGTGTGATAAAGAGTGATTCTCGGCTACAACAAACTTAAACCACTAAAATGACGAAAGCAGCAACAAACACATCCATAAAAAAACGCATGTCTCTTGAAAACAACCACAACAGCAGCCAGCATTTTTTTCGACGTCGATACCGCCCCTATTACCAAAACAACCGAATAAAATTACGGCTTGATTTTTTATATAAGTAAAAATAAAAAATAATAAAATAAATCTCAGTTTCGGTAAGATCTTTTTTTAATCTCAGTTTCTAGCAACAGATCCGGTCACAAAAATATCCTAACTACACTGGTTCACCAGACACACCACCACCACCCGTCTCTCTATGCACCGAAGCCACCTGAAAACCGATCAGATACATAGATCCAAACAAACCAAGTAGTGGCGGTGACGGCAGATTCAAATAATAAAGGGTGTTGTGGCGGCGACAGTTAGAGCAGTGGGTGTCATGGCTAAACCAAGCCTCTTCATTCGGGCCCCACGGGTGCCACATCACCACAACACAACACAACTAACAACCCCCCCTTATCACAACACACCACAACTTACTCATTCGGGCCCCACCACTATTTTTTTTTCAAATACCCAAATATACTAAATTCATTTCATAAAAATAAAAATACATTACAGCAAATAATACAAATAACATTAAAAAAAAAAAAAAAAAAAAAAAAAAGAAAAAAAAAAAAAAGAAGGAAAACTAAAGAAAATTTTTTTTGGCCCACTTCAAACATTTGGCCCATCTTCTTGCTTCTTCCTCTTCGATCTGCTGCTACAACCACCCGCTGGGCTCGGGTGTTTGAATTTTAAACAGGCTCGGGTGTCTGAATTTTAAAATCTAGCTTCGGTGGTTGGTTTGGAGTTTGAAGGGGGATATGCATGTTTTATAAGGGAGTATATATATACTAGTGTCAAAGCCCGCCCGCTGGGCGGGCGTGATTTGTAATTTACATTTTAACATAGTCATGTAAGGATATCAGTTATCTTGTATAGTTATAACTTTATTTATTCATATACGGATATCAGCTATATTGTATAGCTATAATTAACAGATAGAGTCATGTAAGTAGGTATTATTTTATTGATGTTTGAATTAAAGAATGTTGATATTATTTCTGTCGTTGTATACGATATTGAGTTTGTTTTAAGTTATATTTAGAATAGCAATTGAGTACTTTTTCATATGCTGATATATTGTATTTGTAGATGTAATAGATGGTTATTGTAACTAAATTGGACCGAAATATTTGATAATTATATTAAAGAGTTATTTTTTACACAAACATGATAACCACAAAATGGTACATACCTATTGTTGTATTTAGAGTTCTTTCTGTTGTAGTTGAAACTGCATTATATTCATGTATATAAAGCTTGGGCTCAAGCTCGATTAATAAATGAGTCGTAACTTAGGCTCGAGCTCGTTTAGACTCTGCTCGTTCGAGCTTTTCATGAGCGACTCGGCTCATTTCCACCCCTACTTTATGCTTTATTTAAAAAAAAAAAAAAAAAAAAATCTTTAATGGTAAATAAAATTATATGACAATACAGTAATAGCTTTTTCTATGGATTTTACGTTTGATATTACTATATATATTAAATCACAATCCAAACGACGCCGTTTTTCTTTATAGTTTACTGTATTACTGTTCATTACTATTCATTACTATTTTTTCCACAGTGATTTTTTTTCCCGCCAATTTTCCCCCGAGTCCATTACTGTTGTCGTCCTTTCTTTCTTAGCCCAAGATTGATCCACCAAGCCTTCTATTTCCGGCTATTATGATCCAAGAACCTAAGGGCACGTTTGGTAGAGAGAATTTCAGAGATTAGAAATGAAGTAGAGAATATATTTCAGATAATAGAAATGGGTAGAGAAATTTAAAGTCAATTCTAGTGTTTGGTAACATGAGAAATAAACTCGAGAATTGGCAAAAAGAAAAAACTTTTTATTGAAAGAATTAGAACTTTTGTTTGTTGATTTAAAAAAAAAATAATTTTTCTAAATAACAATTCTAAAAAATATATATTTAAAAAAAATATTTTTAAATTTTTTTTTTAATTTAAAAAAAAAAAAAAAAAAAACTTATTTAAAAAAAATTATTTTTTTTAATTTATTTTAAAATTTATTTTTAATAAAATTAATTAAAAAAATTATTTAAAAAAAATTATTTTTTCTAAATAACAATTCTATAAAAAATATATTTTAAAAAAATATATTTTTTTAAATTATTTTTTATAAAAAAATTATTTTAATTTTTTTTAAAACTTATTTTATAAAAAAATTTAATTTAAAAAAATTATTAAATTTTTTTATAAAAATTATTTTTTAAAAAATTTCGTAAAAAAATTTATTTTAAAAAAATTATTAAAATTTTTTTATAAACAAATTATTTTTTCATCAATTTCGTAAAAAAATATTACAAAAACTAACCATTTCTCCAATTTCCCAACAAAAAGTGAGGAAATGAAACTTTAAAAATTACACTATCAATTCTCTATCAATTCTCTCCAGTTCTCCGCTTTTTTATTTCCCTGCTTAACCAAATACGAGATATGATGCTATTTCCTTTTCTCTAGCTTCAACTCTCTCTACCAAACACACCCTAAGAGGCTGCTATAATATTTTCGTGGGATGAGTTATTCAAGCCCCCCTATAGGGGGGTGTTGACTTTTCATGTGCTGCCGCCGCTTGTACGGTGTGCTTTAAAATTTGTACATGTTGACCAGAATAGGCGGAGCCCACATAGTAGGGGGGGCTTGTATAGTATAACCCTATTTTCGTTTGATGCTTCTTACGCACACGTGGCGATTATCGGTTGTTATAGAACAAAAAAAGGTTTACTGTATCATTTTGCCACCTGTCGACCATCCGTTCTGTTAAAGTAGCGATAGAAGCTTCTATGTGATTTATGTGACTCCATTGTTGTTGCCAGGGAAAAGTACTGCTTCAGTAAAAAAAAGAAAAGAGAGAAAAAAAAAAAAAAAAAAAAAAAAAAAAAAAAAACGCAGGAGGAGCAAAGAAATCAGCAGGTTTTTTTCTAGCGTTTGTCTTATGATTTTTTTTTTTTTTTTTTTTTTGCTTATCCATATTTATTATGTGTTTTAACTTAATTTTTTCTTGCTTTGCATGTATACATTGCTAACAATGTTTATGGATTCTATTTATAACAAATGCACGTATATATACTGTATATATTGATGTCAATAAATGTATTGCTGTATGATTGATGCATATTTGATGCTTTTTTTTATTAGCTTATAGCTACATGCAATAGATTAGAGTTATAACATGAAGACTAAAAATAAAGTTGTACGTAGAATTACTTTCTATTAGTTCTTTAGAATGGGCGGATAGTTGGGCGTTTATTCAAGGGGAGGGATTTTATAATGTCGATGTATTACCAAAGAGGATGATAGCTAATATGCGTAGTTCAGATTGACCTTCAGATTTGATTAGCAAGCCTGTTACCAGTGATGTTTTTACTGGTAAAAGTTCTTTTTTTGAAACTGCGGATATTCGGCCTTTTCTTCATGGGGAGGAATGTTATAATGTGGATGTATTACCGAAGAGGGTGGTCAGTGATGTGTGTAGTGTTGATTTGGTTTCAAATTCGATTAGCAAGAGGCCGTGTAATTTTTGCCCTGTTACCAGTGATGTTTGTACTGGTGAAATTTGTGTACATCAGCAGCCAGGGATACTAAATCCTGGAAATTATGATAAGGTTAATGTAAATTATGTATGCGGCCGTGCAAGTCCCACATTCTCATCTCGATGGTCTCAAAGTATGTCGTCTGTCACTAATGAGGAAGTATCTGCACTGTGAGACACATTGAATATGATGTTCCGTCTACACAAATAGTGCGTATCGTGTTCCTTATATTTATGTTTTTGTTTTCTATTAAGGTTTTTTTTTATGCGTGTATGTTTCATGCAAAGTTGCTTTGACTGTTTCCCAGGCGATTGTGCAGGCCGACAAACATGCGAAAAAAACATGCTTAACTTAAATACTGATGTTTCATCTCACATACAATTGAGGGCTTCTCTCGATAAAGGAAAACAGATAATGCATGAAGTTTGTAACAACGACGCACAATTGATAATTTGATATGTAATTTAGAAACACTTTTCGTTTTCATTAAATATTTAATATGTTGTTTTATAAATTTATAATCAATATTACTTATCTATGTTATAGGTACAAAAGATGGTGGTGCCTCAGCAGTACGGAATCAACATTTATGTTTTAATTCTGATTCAGATGTTACTGTCTGTTCATTGGATACCAATCCTCCAAGGGTTCAGATGATTGATAGGCATCGTCTTAATAGAATTTACAATTCGAATGACAACACTACTTTATCCAAACAAACTGTTCAAAACTGCAATGTACGTAAAAGGCGTGGAGCGCGTGCGCATGCAGAAGATTTTCTTATAATGGATGGTGGTACCTCAGCGGTATTAGCTGAACATGTTAACGACACGAATGAATGCTTACCTTTTACGTCTGCTTCAGATGCTACCGTTTGTTCATCGGACGCTGCTACTCCAAATGTTCAAATGATGACTAGGCATCTCCTGTGTAATTCGCGAAGCAGACATACAGGACATACGGCAGGTATGCTCAGAATTTACAGCCCGAATGACAATTATTCTTTATTCAATGAAATGGAGTCCTTTCTCACTCTGTTAGTATCTTTTCTTTTATTGATTGCAGAACCAATGCAGTCACAGAATGTACGTAATAGGTGTAAAAGAAATGCATTGAATATGCTATCACACAATAGAGATGTAAACCTGCAAATGAATAACGACCATCGTCCTTCTCAAGGTTTTATTGCTTTTTAACTTTTTTCTAGGTAAACATTTTTGAATCAGGTTGTATTTACTAACTACCTTTTCTTTTGTTTGTTAATACAGTCACAAGCACTATAAGAAAACATAGCTCGGGCGACGGACACCCTGCCGACGACCGAGTGTCGTCGGCAGTATTCGCTAAATAACAAAAAAATGACTTGACCAAGCCAAGGTTGCGTTGAATTTTTATATCAGTATTATGCCGACGACGTTTCGTCGGTAAAATAAATCTAATGTTTGACTTGGTGAAAACCTGGGCGGCAATTTGACTCGCCAAAACTATGTCGACGTCATGTCGTCGGCATAGTATTAACCAAAAAATAATTGTGATTAGCGTGGGATTAGCGGATGATTAAGGATTGTTTTGCCTTTAGTTTAATGACGCCGACGACATGACGTCGGCACATATTTAAGTCAAATTTTTTGGCTTTTCCCTCTTGTGAATAATAGCGAATTGTTGGGCGGGGTTTTTCCCGCCTTTATTATACCGACGACAGGTCGTCGGTGATATTTCCCGCCAAAATTTCCCTCCAACCCGCCAATTTTTTACTTATATAAATATCATATAATAAAATTATCACAAAACACGTAAATTCTCACACATAACAATGGATGGTTTAACGCCGGAACAGGAATGGTCGAAGGCTTTATCACACGAGCTCCTGTATAATGAAATTATACTTCATTGGGGCTGGGAAATTTTTGATGAATATGGTTTTTATGAGAACTGTGCACCGTGGCAGAGGGACAAGATTCTGGAATGGTTGAGGAGAAAGCCGTACTATAGAGAGTATTTGGAAGAGCTAGATGCTGCTGAAGCTCAACGTGCTGCTGAAGCTCAAGCTGCTGCTGTTGGAGGTGACGATGAAGCTGAAAGCACGTTGGACCTCAACACCGAATTTGGTAATCTGGAAAATAGAGTAACAAATCTCGAAGCTACGTTTGCACGTATCAAGGAAATGAGAGCAAGGAAAGGAAAAGATGGTGCGAGTTCCAGCAAAGCGGGAAGTAGCCGCAAAAAAAAATAAACGGGTCGTTTCGTTTGATCTGTTTCGTTTGGTTGTCGAGTTGTTTAGTTTGAGTTGTTTCGTTTGGTTGTCGAGTTGTTTAGTTTGAGTTGTTTTGTTTGGTTGTCGAGTTTTTCGTTTGAGAACTCTTGCGTGTTTTAAATAAAATGTGTGCATTCGTGTTTGTTAATTGTGATATTGTTTCTTCAAATAAGGTCATAAACCAAAACACCCTTTTAGGAAATAAGCAATCCCAAACACCCCTGTTTGGACAGCATAAACCAAACGGCTCTTGTGGGCTGTTGTTAAGAAAACAACATAAACCAAACGGCCCTGTTTGGACATCATAAACCAAACGACCCCTTATGGTTGAATCTTGATGGATACTTAAGTTTTCACAACGCCTCCAACATTAAAGCGTACAAATTAAAAATATAAAGCACGTTCGACATCAGTTTTCACAACAACAACAACATTTTATTAAACAACAACAATAACACAACAAACAACGACAACGACAATAACAGCAACAACAACAACAATAACAGCAACAACAACAACCTACATACGAAGATTTCCCATACCACCTACCATGTCATTATAAAGGTCGTGAAGTAAGGCAGCTGAATCAGTTGTGTGTTTGTTTGGATGCATATACACATTTAGCATTTTATTGAGTACCATTATCTGGTGATTCAGTTTGATGCAGTTTGAGCACCCTGTATTTCCAGGACTTGATGTTGAAGGTCCTGCAGTGTATTGAGTTGGAGTTGTGGATGGTCTTGCGGAATGAGTTGGAGGCGTTGAAGCTCCAACAGAAGCGGTCATTTTGGCTAGTCGTTCATCCTTCCATAAAAAAAAATCGCATCCATACTCCTTTGTCCCACCCTGTTAAAGAGTAAAAACTATAATTTTTAACGACTAACCAAATTATTTAAATAACACACAAAAAAGTATGTAATTGTTCACCTTGGATCTCGGCTCGTTCATTAAATATCTCGTGTAAAACCAAAACTATTTTTGAATTTTTTTTTTAATTTTATAAAAGTATTTATAATAACATCTCGGCTCGTTCGTTAATCATCTCGTGTAGAACCATAACATCTCGGCTCGTTCGTTAAACATCTCGTGTAAAACCATAACATCTCGGCTCGTTCGTTAAACATCTCGTGTAAAACCATAACATCTCGGCTCGTTCGTTAATCATCTCGTGTATAACCATAACATCTCGGCTCGTTCGTTAAACATCTCGTGTAAAACCATAACATCTCGGCTCGTTCGTTAAACATCTCGTGTAAAACCATAACATCTCGGCTCGTTCGTTAATCATCTCGTGTATAACCATAACATCTCGGCTCGTTCGTTAAACATCTCGTGTAAAACCATAACATCTCGGCTCGTTCGTTAAACATCTCGTGTAAAACCATAACATCTCGGCTCGTTCGTTAATCATCTCGTGTATAACCATAACATCTCGGCTCGTTCGTTAATCATCTCGTGTAGAACGAAAACTATCTTTGATTTTATTTTTTATTTATAAAGTATATATAATAACATCTGGCTCGTTCGTTAATCATGTCGTGTATAACCATAAAATCTCGGCTCGTTCGTTAAACATCTCGTGTAAAACCATAACATTCGGCTCGTTCGTTAATCATCTCATGTATAACCATAACATCTCGGCTCGTTCGTTAAACACTCGTGTAAACCATAACATCTCGGCTCGTTCGCTAAACATCTCGTGTATAACCATAAACATCTCGGCTCGTTCGTTAATCATCTCGTGTATAACCATAACATCTCGGCTCGTTCGTTAAACATCTCGTGTTAACCAAAACATCTCGGCTCGTTCGTTAAACATCTCGTGTATAAACCATAACATCTCGGCTCGTTCGTTAATCATCTCGTGTATAACCATAACATCTCGGCTCGTTCGTTAAACATCTCGTGTATAACCATAACATCTCGGCTCGTTCGTTAAACATCTCGTGTAAAACCATAACATCTCGGCTCGTTCGTTAATCATCTCGTGTATAACCATAACATCTGGCTCGTTCGTTAAACAACTCGTGTAAAACCATAACATCTCGGCTCGTTCGTAAACATCTCGTGTAAAACCATAACATCTCGGCTCGTTCGTTAATCATCTCGTGTATAACCATAACATCTCGGCTCGTTCGTTAAACATCTCGTGTATAACCATAAATCTCGGCTCGTTCGTTAATCATCTCGTGTATAACCATAACATCTCGGCTCGTTCGTTAAACATCTCGTGTATAACCATAAACATCTCGGCTACGTTCGTTAAACATCTGTGTAAAAACCATTAACATCTCGGCTCGTTCGTTAATCATTCGTGTATAACCATAAAATCTCGGCTCGTTCGTTATAAAACAACTCGTTGTTAAAACCATAACATCTCGGCTCGTTCGCTAAACATCTCGTGTAAAACCATAACATCTCGGCTCGTTCGTTAATAATCTCGTGTATAACCATAACATCTCGGCTCGTTCGTTAACATTCGTGTATAACCATAACATCTCGGCTCGTTCGTTAAACATCTCGTGTATAACCATAACATCTCGGCTCGTTCGTTAATCATCTCGTGTATAACCTATAACCATCTCGGCTCGTTCGTTAAACATCTCGTGTATAACCATAACATCTCGGCTCGTTAGTTAATCATCTCGTGTAAACCAAAAATCTCGGCTCTGTTCGTTAATCATCTCGTGTAAAACCATAAATCTCGGCTCGTTCGTTAAAATCTCGTGTAAAACCATAACATCTCGGCTCGTTCGTTAAACATCTCGTGTATAACCATAACATCTCGGCTCGTTCGTTAAACATCTCGTGTAAACCATAACATCTCGGCTCGTTCGTTAAAATCTCGTGTATAACCATAACATCTCGGCTCGTTCGTTAACATCTCGTGTATAACCATAACATCTCGGCTCGTTCGTTAAACATCTCGTGTAAAACCATAACATCTCGGCTCGTTCGTTAAACATCTCGTGTATAAACCATAACATCTCGGCTCGTTCGTTAATCATCTCGTGTATAACCATAACATCTCGGCTCGTTCGTTAATCATCTCGTGTATAACCATAACATCTCGGCTCGTTCGTTAAATCATCTCGTGTATAAACCATAACATCTCGGCTCGTTCGTTAAACATCTCGTGTAAAACCATAACATCTCGGCTCGTTCGTTAAACATCTCGTGTAAACCAATAACATCTCGGCTCGTTCGTTAATCATCTCGTGTATAACCATAACATCACGGCTCTTCGTTAAAATCTCGTGTAAAACCATAACATCTCGGCGCGTTCGTTAATCATCTCGTGTATAACCATAACATCTCGGCTCGTTCGTTAATCATCTCGTGTAGAACCATAACATTCTCGGCTCGTTCGTTAAACATCTCGTGTAATAACCATAACATCTCGGCTCGTTCGTTAATCATCTCGTGTATAACCATAACATCTCGGCTCGTTCGTTAATACATCTCGTGTAAAACCATAACATCTCGGCTCGTTCGTTAAACATCTCGCGTAAAACCATAACATCTCGGCTCGTTCGTTAATCATCTCTTGTATAACCATAACATCTCGGCTCGTTCGTTAAACATCTCGTGTATAACCATAACATCTCCGCTCGTTCGTTAAACATCTCGTGTATAACCATAACATCTCGGCTCGTTCGTTAATCATCTGTGTATAACCATAACATCTCGGCTCGTTCGTTAAACATCTCGTGTATAACCATAACATCTCGGCTCGTTCGTTAATCATCTCGTGTATAACCATAACATCTCGGCTCGTTCGTTAAACATCTCGTGTAAAACCATAACATCTCGGCTCGTTCGTTAAACATCTCGTGTAAAACCATAATATCTCGGCTCGTTCGTTAATCATCTCGTGTATAACCATAACATCTCGGCTCGTTCGTTAAACATCTCTTGTAAAACCATAACATCTCGGCTCGTTCGTTAAACATCTCGTGTAAAACCATATCATCTCGGCTCGTTCGTTAATCATCTCGTGTATAACCATAACATCTCGGCTCGTTCGTTAATCATCTCGTGTAGAACCATAACATCTCGGCTCGTTCGTTGAACATCTCGTGTATAACCATAACATCTCGGCTCGTTCGTTAATCATCTCGTGTATAACCATAACATCTCGGCTCGTTCGTTAAACATCTCGTGTAAAACCATAACATCTCGGCTCGTTCGTTAAACATCTCGTGTAAAACCATAACATCTCGGCTCGTTCGTTAAACATCTCGTGTATAACCATAACATCTCGGCTCATTCGTTAAACATCTCGTGTAAAACCATAACATCTCGGCTCGTTCGTTAATCATCTCGTGTATAACCATAACATCTCGGCTCGTTCGTTAATCATCTCGTGTAGAACCATAAACATCTCGGCTCGTTCGTTAAACATCTCGTGTATAACCATAACATCTCGGCTCGTTCGTTAATCATCTCGTGTATAACCATAACATCTCGGCTCGTTCGTTAAACATCTCGTGTAAAACCATAACATCTCGGCTCGTTCGTTAAACATCTCGTGTAAAACCATAACATCTCGGCTCGTTCGTTAATCATCTCGTGTATAACCATAACATCTCGGCTCGTTCGTTAAACATCTCGTGTAAAACCATAACATCTCGGCTCGTTCGTTAAACATCTCGTGTAAAACCATAACATCTCGGCTCGTTCGTTAATCATCTCGTGTATAACCATAACATCTCGGCTCGTTCGTTAATCATCTCGTGTAGAACCAAAACTATTTTTGATTTTTATTTTTTTTTATTTTATAAAAGTATTTATAATAACATCTTGGCTCGTTCGTTAATCATGTCGTGTATAACCATAAAATCTCGGCTCGTTCGTTAAACATCTCGTGTTAAAACCATAACATCTCGGCTCGTTCGTTAATCATCTCATGTTAAACCATAACATCTCGGCTCGTTCGTTAAACAACTCGTGTATAACCATAACATCTCGGCTCGTTCGTTAAACATCTCGTGTATAACCATAACATCTCAGCTCGTTCGTTAAACATCTCGTGTATAACCATAACATCTCGGCTCGTTCGTTAATCATCTCGTGTATAACCATAACATCTCGGCTCGTTCGTTAAACATCTCGTGTATAACCATAACATCTCGGCTCGTTAGTTAATCATCTCGTGTATAACCAAAACATCTCGGCTCTTTCGTTAAACATCTCGTGTAAAACCATAACATCTCGGCTCGTTCGTTAAACATCTCGTGTAAAACCATAACATCTCGGCTCGTTCGTTAATCATCTCGTGTATAACCATAACATCTCGGCTCGTTCGTTAAACATCTCGTGTAAAACCATAACATCTCGGCTCGTTCGTTAAACATCTCGTGTAAATCTATAACATCTCGGCTCGTTCGTTAATCATTTCTTGTATAACCATAACATCTCGGCTCGTTCGTTAATCATCTCGTGTAGAACCATAACATCTCGGCTCGTTCGTTAAACATCTTGTGTATAACCATAACATCTCGGCTCGTTCGTTAATCATCTCGTGTATAACCATAACATCTCGGCTCGTTCGTTAATCATCTCGTGTATAACCATAACATCTCGGCTCGTTCGTTAAACATCTCGTGTAAAACCATAACATCTCGGCTCGTTCGCTAAACATCTCGTGTAAAACCATAACATCTCGGCTCGTTCGTTAATCATCTCGTGTATAACCATAACATCTCGGCTCGTTCGTTAAACATCTCGTGTATAACCATAACATCTCGGCTCGTTCGTTAAACATCTCGTGTATAACCATAACATCTCGGCTCGCTCGTTAATCATCTCGTGTATAACCATAACATCTTGGCTCGTTCGTTAAACATCTCGTGTATAACCATAACATCTCGGCTCGTTCGTTAATCATCTCGTGTAAACCATAACATCTCGGCTCGTTCGTTAAACATCTCGTGTAAAACCATAACATCTCGGCTCGTTCGTTAAACATCTCGTGTAAAACGATAACATCTCGGCTCGTTCGTTAATCATCTCGTGTATAACCATAACATCTCGGCTCGTTCGTTAAACATCTCGTGTAAAACCATAACATCTCGGCTCGTTCGTTAAACATCTCGTGTAAAACTATAACATCTCAGCTCGTTCGTTAATCATTTCGTGTAAACCATAACATCTCGGCTCGTTCGTTAATCATCTCGTGTAGAACCATAACATCTCGGCTCGTTCGTTAAACATCTCGTGTATAACCATAACATCTCGGCTCGTTCTTTAATCATCTCGTGTATAACCATATCATCTCGGCTCGTTCATTAAACATCTCGTGTAAAACCATAACATCTCGGCTCGTTCGTTAAACATCTCGTGTAAAACCATAACATCTCGGCTCGTTCGTTAATCATCTCGTGTATAACCATAACATCTCGGCTCGTTCGTTAAACATCTCGTGTAAAACCATAACATCTCGGCTCGTTCGTTAATCATCTCGTGTATAACCATAACATCTCGGCTCGTTCGTTAATCATCTCGTGTAGAACCATAACATCTCGGCTCGTTCGTTAAACATCTCGTGTATAACCATAACATCTCGGCTCGTTCGTTAATCATCTCGTGTATAACCATAACATCTCGGCTCGTTCGTTAAACATCTCGTGTAAAAACCATAACATCTCGGCTCGTTCGTTAAACATCTCGTGTAAAACCATAACATCTCGGCTCGTTCGTTAATCATCTCGTGTATAACCATAACATCTCGGCTCGTCCGTTAAACATCTCGTGTAAAACCATAACATCTCGGCTCGTTCGTTAAACATCTCGTGTATAACGATAACATCTCGGCTCGTTCGTTAATCATCTCGTGTATAACCATAACATCTCGGCTCGTTCGTTAATCATCTCGTGTAGAACCAAAACTATTTTTGATTTTTTTTTTTAATTTTATAAAAGTATTTATAATAAATAAAAAATTTAACTACTTATTTTTTAATTTTATAAAACTTTTTTTTATAATTTTATAAAAGTATTTATAATATTACCGACGACATGACGTCGGTAATATAACCGCCAAAATTTTCACCAAACTTTTATACGTCCCGCCAAACTAGAAACGACAAATTTCTATTACCTTACCGACGACATGACGTCGGTAACATTAAAAGTTATAACAAAACTAGATCTGGTCAACACTTAGAAAAAAAAACGTATAACTTTTTTCTCCTCAATAATTGAAGAAGACGCCGGCGACACGACTACCACTACCACCTCCGACACCACTACCACTACTCCACCACAACCACAGCTCCACCATCACTACACCCACCACCTCCGACACCACAGCTCCACCTCCGACACAACCGCAGCTCCACCACAGCTCCACCACAACTACACGTGCACCTCCTCCACCTCCTCCTCCTGTCATGTTTAATTCACTCCTCAACCCCTCATTTGTTTAATTCTTCTTCTTCCCCACTTCTTCTTCTTCGATCTACAAAACAGGTAATTTTGATTTTTGTTAATTTTGATTTTTGTTAATTTTGTTTTTTTGTTAATTTTGTTTAATCTTAGTGTTAATGTTTGTTAATTTTGTTTTTTTTAATTTTGTTTTATTTTCTTTATTTATTTTTTACAGCCGACACCACAGCTCCACCTCCGACACCACCACAGCTCCACCAAGACAGCCGAGAGCGAGAGTCGAGAGTGAGACAGCGGACACGACAGAGGTAATGTGGTCCCTTTTTTTTTTTTTTTTTTTTTTTTTTTTTTTTTTTTTTTTTTTTTTTTTTTTTTAAAAAAAAAACTTTTGGTATCCCGACGACATGTCGCCGACAACAGTTTTTTTTTAAACTTTTTATATATTAATGTGCTCACTTTTAATATAGCCCGAGCCCGAGCCCGAGACCGCAGCCCGAGCTGCAGCCTGAGACCACAGTCGAGAGCCACAGACCACAGCCGATATAGTATGTTGTTATTTTTTTCATATCCGTATTATTTTTTACATATCAGTATGTTTGTGAATGTTGTGTGACGGATTAAGTGTAATTTGATTGTTTAAAACTGTGTTTAAGAACCGGCCTAGTTTAGTAGCAGTGTATACCTTTAGTAGCAGTGTATTATGTTTTAGGATTTTAGTGATTAATTTCGGAAAGTCCCCGTCCGAAGTTAATCATCCTATAGAAAACCCGTCCGGAATTAATTTATTAGAAATTAATTTCGGAAAGTCCCCTGTTTGGGACTGCTTTTTGAATGTTTTGTCTCATTTAGGATATGGATGCGTATAACTGATTTACTATTTGAGATTATTTCGACAGTGTTTCTCCTTTACTCCTACGAATATGTCCTTAATGCACATATTTGGGGAGTTGAGGGGAAATGCTGCCGAAATTTTCTCAAATAGTAAATCAGTTATACGCATTTATATATGGGACGAATCATTCAAAGAGTGGGTTAGGATTGCCTTCCATAGTTGCGCTAGGTGAACAAAACAACTCGTAATCATTAATTAAGTGCATATAATAACCGATTGCATCATAAAAATGCAGTTATGATAATTGATAAGAGTTGGACCCGTATAGAGCATCGTGGTTCAAAAGAATTTCTTGATGGTCTTGCCGCCTTCCTCGATCATTGCAAACTATTATTGAATAGTTCCGAAAACATAAAATGTCCGTGTCGTCGTTGTCGTAATGTTCCATGGGTATCTCTCGAAGGTCTTAAATACCACATAGGCCACAATGGGCGGGACCCAACTTATACACAATGGAAGGATCACGGTGAACCGGATCCTCCGAATAATGATCAATATGATATTCTTGATAACACAACACAACGTGAGATGAGTGACATGGGTGCGTGCCTTAATGATATTCTTGATATTCCTCCGAATAATGATCAAAATGATATTCTTGATATTCCTTCGAATAATGAGCCGACTCATGGAAATATTGGCGAGACAAGTAACGAGCCTACTCAAGCAGCGACACTTCCTCTGCGTAACGAGTATGAAGAGTTACTTGCAAGTTCCAACCAGCCTCTGTACCCGGGTTGTGACTTTATGAAAACATTGGATTTTATGGCAAAGTTTACACATCTCAAGGTCAGCGGTAAATGGAGTGATACTTCATTTAACAATACGCTAAAATTTCTCCAGGAGGTATTTCCGCCCAGGTTAGGTTACAATCTCCCACCGTCATACTATCATATAAAGAAGACATTTAAAAAGGTCGGGTTAGGGTACGAGTCGATACATGCTTGTGAAAATGATTGCTTTCTATATCGGGGGGATGATGGCGAAGATTTGGAGTATTGTCCGGTTTGCAAAACGAGTAGATGGAAAGACAATAAAACAACGGGGAAGAAAGTTCCTAACAAGGTGTTGCGTTACTTTCCTATCATTCCTAGACTACAACGTTTGTACAAGTCTATTCACACATGCAAAACATATGACTTGGCATGCTACTGGAAAGTCTACGAACGGTAAGATGCAACACCCGGTTGATGGTAAAGCATGGCAGAAGTTTGACAATAAATATTCGGATTTTGCTATAGAACCAAGAAACGTTCGATTAGGGTTGGCTGCTGATGGTTTCAATCCGTTCGGAAACCTTAGTCAGACTTACAACATTTGGCCGGTTATATTAACAACATACAACTTGCCTCCGTGGTTATGCATGAAAGAGACTTCTTTGATGCTGACGTTGTTGATTCCTGGCCCTGAATCACCGGCGTAGGACATCGATGTTTACTTGAAGCCCTTGATTGATGACCTTGTGGAATTATGGAAAAAACCAGGTATCTTGACTATGGACGCTGCTACAGGCACTCAATTCCACATGAGAGCGATGCTTTTATGGACCATCAATGATTTTCCTGCTCGAAGTAGTTTGTCTGGTTGGCAAGGGCAAGGTTACTACGCTTGCCCTACATGCAAAGTAGACACTCCGGCTACGCGTGTGATAAGCAAAACAGCTTATGTTGGTCATAGAAGATTCTTAAAAAAAAACCATAAATGGAGGAGGGACTGTACGACATTCAATGGTGAACCCGATTATAGAGATCCTCCTAGAAAAGATATTAGGGCTGATATCTTGACTCAACTTGCGAAATTGCCCACACGTGTGCCGGGGAAACATCCAGATTATGGGGGTGGGAAGATAAAACGTAATCATACAGTCGAGCTGAACTGGACTAAACGGTCTATCTTCTACGATCTTGAATATTGGTCTTTTCTTTCTCTACCACACAATTTAGATGTCATGCATATCAAAAAAAATGTGTTGGAGAGTATCTTGAACACCTTGTTAATGAATGACAAATCTAAAGACACCGCGAAGGCAAGACAAGATTTGCAAGCTCTGGGCATTCGACAGGAGTTGTGGCTCGGAAACAAACAAAACGGGAAGTGCTCGAAGCCTCATGTAAAGTACTCCTTCACACCCGATAAAAGATAACTCTTCTGTCAATACATCAAAACAGTTAAACTACCAGATGGCTTCGGATCCAAGTTCAAGTCAAAAGTGACCAAAGATGATAACAGTATAACGGGCATGAAGTCTCATGACTGTCATATAATGATGCAACGGTTACTTCCTTATGGACTTCAGCAATACTTGGACGCACAGACTTATACACCATTGATCGAGCTTTGTTTCTTCTTTAAGCAAATTTGCGCCCGAACTTTGATGGTGAAAGACATGGTGAAAGCTAAAGACCAGTTGATCAATATTTTGTGCAGTCTCGAGCAAATATATCCTCCTGCTTTTTTTGACATTATGATTCACTTGGTTATGCATTTACCTGAAGAGGCTATTGAAGGCGGGCCTGTTTCATTCCGGTGGATGTATCCATTTGAAAGATACACGAAGAAGCTTAAAAACTATGTCCGAAATAAAGCTAAGCCGGAGGGTTCAATAGCGGAGGGTTATGTTGCAGATGAAGCATTAACTTTCTGTTCTCGTTATTTTCGTGGTGTTGGGACAAAATTTAATCATCCCGCTGCATCTCAGGACCGGCCTCGCCCAACAAGTGATTTCCAGGTGTTCCGATCACTATGTACCAATTCTGGTAAAGAGACATTGATTAAGTTAGGTCTCCAAGAAATGAAGAGAGTGATATGGTATGTACTTCACAACAGTCCTGAGATCGACAAGTACATGGACGAGTTCGAGAGGTATGCGTTTATATTTTGAAATTTCTGTTTCCCAAGTTATCTTTTCGATTTATTCTAATATCATGAACATTTTCAGGGAATTTCCTCATATCGACATGCAACAAGCATTTCCGAGCTGGTTTGAGACGAAGGTAAACTTATTGTATGTATTTCCATGTATAAATAACGACTATTACTCATCTCCATCTATTCTTATCTTTTTTCATAGATCCGTAAACTTTACATAGCCGATGACCCAAGTTGTACTCCTGACTTATTCGCTTTGGCTTGTGGACCATCACCGACCCCAATCTCAGTCAACTCTTGCGTAGTCAACGGTGTGAGGTTTGTCGTACACAGCCGCGATATAAAATGTACAACTCAGAACAGCGGAATTTGTTCACCTGGTGAGAAGGAGGGAGAAATGTATTATGGTCAGCTAGAAGAAATTCTGGAGTTCGCATATTCCCAGTTCAAAGTTGTGTTGTTTCGAGTTAAGTGGTTCGACTTAAGCAACAAAAACCGTAGAGTCCAATGTTTTACCACTAGAAACAACATGACACAAATTTTGGCATGTAGCTATGCGTTCGAAGATCAACCTTACATTCTCGCAACACAAGCAAAACAAGTCTTCTACCTTGAAGATCCTGCCAGACGACCACTCCATTGGAAGGTCGTCCAAGAAGTAAATCACAACACAACCTGGGATGTCATCGTGGTAGAAGACGATGATGATGTGATACATGGCAACAACTCATCCGATCTCCAACTGTCTGCTAATTTGAATGATTTGGAACTTGAAACCTTAAATATCGATGGTGAATCAACGTTAGTTGAGGCACCACCACCAATCATTCATGTTGATGACGACGATGATTTTATTGACGATGAAGACGACGATCCTTATGATTTAGTAGATTCTGATAATGAAGTCGCAAACAATTCTGATGATGAAGTTGAAGTTGCGACTAATGTTGTTTATGATAGTGATTGTGATTGTGCAGATTGATCTTAAAATGTAACTTGTAAAACGACACTTATTTTAATGAAATTGTTATGGATTGTTTAAAAGTGTATATTTCTTTTGAATGTGTATGTATTTGAATGTGTGCATGCTTATGTTAATTTGTTCCCGAATTTCTATATGTTACTCAACTTGTACTTTTACAGATGGCAGCAGCAGTCGCGCGTGGTCACGGTGGTGACGGTGCCGGTGACCCACCTTCCCCTCCCCGTCAGATTGAGAGCGGTTGCCGTGCTGGTGGTAAGAATTTCTAGATTACATATATATATATATGTATATATATACACACATATTATGTATATATATAGATATATGTGTATATATATACATATAGGTATACACATATATGTGTGTATATATATATACATATATCTATATTTTTGTGTGATTATATATATATATATATATATATATATATATATATATATATATATATATATATATATATATACACATATATGTATATACATACATATACATATATCTATATAAGTTACTTTATGACGTTTCCACTCACTCCAATTGCAGGATCAGGGCGACCCCGCCGAGGAGGTCGGGGCAGGGGGGGGGGAGGCAGGGGAGGCAGGGGGAGGGGAGATCAGAGTGGCGGTAGGCAGCGCCCACGCGAAGAAAATAAGAATGTGAAGCTCAAGAACGCCGTGAGAGATGGTGGCCCACAGTCGATTGAGTTTGAGATTGGTGATAAGGGGACTTACACTCATGTAGGCCCGAACGCGGCATGGTTTAGCAATTATGTCGGCGAGCTCATTCGGCGGCTGCCGCTCTCCTATGCCTCCTGGTACGATATAGAACCGGAGAAGAAGGCTGACTTCCTTCCACAGCTCGGGGTCAGTTATTTCATTTTCCTTTTATATATATTGTTATGTTATCGTGTTTATTTATTTAAATGTGCATATTTATTTAAATTTGTTTATTTATTTATATCTCTATATTTAATTATTTGAATGTGTACATTTATTAAAATTTGTTTATTTATTTATAACTTTATATTAATTTTAACTATATTTGATTGCAGCTTATGTTCGATTTGGAACGCCACAGGAGCAGACCAGACTGGGATACCATTCGCTCGGCGCTCACATCGTATTTCGCTACACGATACCGTGACAATAAACATGATATGAAACGCGATTACTTTACAAGAAAGGGTGGGGCTGCTAGTGTGGAAGAGATCCGAAGAAATCCTCCTCCGAGCTTGGAGATGTCTGAGTGGAACAAGTATGTTGATTTGTACATGTCGGAGGCGGCCCAGAAAAGATCGGCTGTGAACAAAGAGAATCGAAAGAAGAACAAGATTCTCAGCCGCCACGGTTCGAAGTCATTTGCGGCAGCTCGACACGAATATGTAAGACACATTTTATTTTTATAAGATTATTTAATTTTAATAATATATTAATTAAAATTATTTATACTAAGTAAAATATATATGGTGTTTGATTTGTCATTTTAATTTGTTTCATCCTATATGCATGTGTATATATTTATACAGTTTGAGAGGAGCCAGGACCACCAGTATCCGTCCATGTTCGATACATATCTTGACACCCACTTCAAGAATGGTGCATGGTTGCAGGATGAGGCTAGAGCTCGGTTTGTAAGTATCGTTTTTTATTTATTTATTTATTTATTTATTTTTTTCCAAACACGCACTTAGTGATTTATTGAAACATAATCTAGTAATTAACCCGACTAATATATTAACTTTCTCATTTTTTTTCAACTACACAGGAAGAGATGGTCCGGCTGAGGCAGCCTAGATCTGATATGCCGGCAGACGAGCCGTGCCTCACGGAGGAGGAGATATTTTCTCGGGTGATCGGGGGAAAGCAGCGTGGTCATATACCCGGCGTCGGCAAGATGGTACCCTACTTGAAGAGGCCACGGGTAGACATGCCGCCTCCAGCTCCAGAAGGTATGTACAGTTGGATAATATTAAATGACGCATCTTATATATGTATTGAAATGACCGCTTTTAAATTTTGATTATTTCGTTTATAGGTACGTCCGAGCTTAAAGGGAAGCTTGCTGAAGCTACGGGGCAGATTGATGAATTTAAAAAGACTCTGGCTGAAGCTGAGAAAGAGAGGAAAAAAGAGAAGAAGAAAGCTAAGAAAACGGAGAAGCAGCTCGAGTTGTTGACACGTTATATCTCGAGGAACCCAGACTGGGACTCGTATCTTAGCCAGGTTGGTTCTCGAGGTGACGCTGGAGGCTGCAGTGGGAGCGGCGCGGGAGGGAGCGGCTCAGGCGCTCTCCCGAGTGGCTCAGGCGGCGAGAGTGGCTCTAGCAGCGGGAGTGGCTCTAGGAGCGGGAGTGATGATGATGACGAGGATGACGACGATGGGCTGTAGAGGTATTATTTTGTGTTGTTTTGTCTCTGGAACTATATTTTTGACGACCCCAATCTTATTATCTTTGAACACTTAGGATATTGCAACATTTGTACATATAGTAGCTAGGTTTAGCGATTATAACACCCATTTTGTAAACTTTATGATGTATTTTGAGGGTGTTATAATGTTTATGGCCATTTTGTAAAGTTTATGGCCGTTTTGTAAAGTTTATTAAGTGTTTAGTGGTTATATATAGCCGTTTTAGCCGTTATAAACTTTATAGCCGTTTTAGCCGTTGTTTGTATTGGAATGTGGTTTATAAGAGCAGGTATTGGAAACTGGAATTGGTAGATTTTTGCTGCACATTTTTGCGGCAAAAATCTGGGTAGTGCAGCTGCGCAGCTGCAATATAACTTCCATACCGACGCCATGTCGTCGCTACAATATATATGATATGACCAAGAATCACGTTGGGAGGTGGAGGAAACACCATAAACTCGAACTAAAGATTAAACTTTGAATTTTCGGTTTATTGATTGGCGAGGTGTGTATGTTTTCTAGAGAGACAGTCTAGAAAACACACACACCTCGTGTGTTACTAATGAATCCTCAAACCCTCCTACACAACTAGGAGGGTATTTATACAAAGATATCTATGCCTTAATGGCAAGACTAGTCCTCGTATTTACAAACTATGCAATTCCGACATATGACAAAACTTTAAAGCTAACAATCTCTCCCCAAAGTGATGTCATATGAGAATTGCTTACAACGTTCCCTACAAGTAAAATGTAAACCATAAGTACAGAGAATGATCTTCAAACTTCATTACTCAGCTTGAATGATCTTCTCAGCTGTCATTTCTTTACTTGCAGACGAACCATGTGAGCAGATCTAATTAGGGTTTAATTCAGTGTGCCCTGAGTGCTCTCCCCTAATTAGCGCTCTCCCCCAAACTGACAATCTCATTTTATGAGTGCCCTGAGTGCCCTGAATCTGTTCGGGGGAATATAGTATCAACATCTTCATCTCACCAAATGCATCCCAGTTATTTTTCCCATGAGAGGTCAGCCCTTAACGTACACATGAAATGGTAATCTTCAAAGTATCAAGTTGACCCATATCGTTGATCACGGGTAACTTGTCTAATGATTTCTCTCCCCCAAAGTTGTAACCGTAGCACCAGAATCAATTAAGATCCGGAAATGCACTTTTCTTTCTCCAGAATAGTTCCATCATCATCATCACTGGAATTTACACATTTCTCTCCCCTGCTGGTTACGATTCATCGGAATCAGCATAATGTTGTGTACGTGAAATACAAACTGGAAGCCCTTTATCAGGAATCATATCAGTCCGTGAGAAGATGTCGATATAGCCAATCTAACCTCCTGTATTAAAAACAACGACTTCATGTAGTGACTACTGATGGAGAAAACCCACCATGACGAACTTGAGACTGAAGTAGAATAACCCAAATTTGTGACTTAAACTTGCACTGTTGTATGACTAAGTACCTATACTGAGCACTACAACGTAACTCCTTAAAGCATAGGTCGTTTCATATACCCATCCATCCTTCCTTAATAGTATATGAACATCTCTTGAATTATCCACATCTTTGTGTGACACTGAGTACTCCATCTCAGTTTTGATAGTTAACTAGGTCTTCGTCCGTCCACCCCTTGACCTATGAAAACTAGATAATCCAAGACTTAATCATCGAATGCTCTGAGAGCCGTTTAAGATCGAGCAAGGATCTCGAAGAATCATGCAACCAACCAACTGCGAAAAGGGACCAATTGCGAAAGGGACCAATTGCGAAAAAGTTCAACCAATTGCAAAAGAGTTCAACCAATTGCGAAAGGGTCAGATTTGCGATATCTTCAAGATACTAAGTACACGCACCCGTGACATTCCACTTCATCTTCAAATAAGTAACAACGAATCATCATCCTTGTAGTCACAGTTGATAACAATCAACAATCAATATATAGCCATTGTCATTTGATTGTGAATCTTGATCAGGATCTTTTCGGCTATACGTGGTGATTTTGAGGTGCAGTCCGATAATTTCATTTGTGATTTTGGTGTGAAATATGCCATAAAATGACATTCTAATGATGCTGGAAAAATTTGAGTTTAAGAAATTTTTACGCCAAAAATTCCCCGAAAAATTCGAATTTTGGCCAAAAAATTTGAATTTTAGGCCAAAATTTTCACTCTTGTACCAGAATTTGAATCTCGCGTAAAAATGGACCGTTAAGTCTCCTGTGAAAAATAAATTTTACTCAAGTTTTCCCGCCAAAATACTTTTTTTTTTTCAATTGCGAGAGTAACTGTTGGCAATTGCGAGATGAAGGTGAATTTCGAGAAATTGCCCCAATTGCGAGAGAACTCTCCAATTGCGAAACCAATTGTGAGAAAACTCCATGAATTGCGAAACAATGTGGCAATTCCGAAATGAATTGCGAAAGCCATCTTCAAATGCGAGACAGTGTCAATTGCGAGACTCAAAGGCAATTCCGAAATGAATTTCGAAAGACCAATTGCGATAGCAATTGAATTGCGAAACAATTGATGAATTGCGAGACCCCAATTTCGATAGAACACCACCAATTGCGAGACCAAAGTTGAATTGCGATAGTCAATTGCGAGACAACAGGCAATTGCGAAAGATGAATTGCGAGAGACTGCAGTAATTGCGAGAAGGATGCCAATTGCGAGACCAGTAGCCAATTGCGAGATTATTCTGCATTTTGCCACTTTTGTTGACTTTAGAGTACACTCCCACGTGAAGCCTTATCTTTTAAGATATTTCTACTGACAATCTTTCACCAACTTGAGCAACTTGACCAATATCTCACCTAAACAATGATTATTCTCAATAAAATAACCAATCAATTCCAAAAACACATCATTCTCAATCTTCAAAGATTTCCAGTCGATCCAAGAACATAGAACAACACAAAAATCTAACCTTGAAGAGCAATAATCGGCTAGAAAACTAAGAGACCTTAACAACCTTCTCGTTAAATCACTAAACAACACACCTTTATTTATGATTCTTGCGAACGATTTAAGAAAGAAACCCACTAGATCACGTATTTATGATAAAAACGTAACAGTGAGTAGCAATGGATCACAACCGAACACAAAAAAAACTTCTAACCACTACTTATGAACATTAACGAGAAAGAACACAACATAAATCACATATATCACCTTAAGAACACCACGTTAGCCACCCGGTTAGCTCGTGATACCAATTGATATGACCAAGAATCACGTTGGGAGGTGGAGGAAACACCATAAACTCGAACTAAAGATTAAACTTTGAATTTTCGGTTTATTGATTGGCGAGGTGTGTATGTTTTCTAGAGAGAGAGTCTAGAAAACACACACACCTCGTGTGTTACAAATGAATCCTCAAACCCTCCTACACAACTAGGAGGGTATTTATACAAAGATATCTATGCCTTAATGGCAAGACTAGTCCTCGTATTTACAAACTATGCAATTCCGACATATGACAAAACTTTAAAGCTAACAATATACATGCATATGATATCGACAAAATGTCGTCGGCAGAATAATGAAAATGTTATATATTTTAAACCGTCCCGACCGTATGACGTCGGCAAAATTTTTCAATTTGTTGACTTTTTTTGACTATTACAAACGGTACCGTCGAACGGGCGTCGGCACCATTTTCAATTAGTTGACTTTTCTTTGACTAGTGCAAACCGTACCGACGAATCGTCGTCGGCGTGGTTTACGTTAATATTTGACTTTCGTTGACTTTAATTAGTTAATCTAATAAAGCCATTAAATATTTATTTTGGTGCCAACGACTCGGCGTCGGTAATAAATTATCGAGCAAAAACAAACGTTTGACTGAAAATCATGTGGGTCCCACTCTGTCGTCGGCGTTATTCGTCGGTACGGACGTTGCCGACGTGGCTCTGTCGACTATTCGTGCTGACGACGTGACGTCGATAAGGTATGGTGCCGACGTCATGACGTCGGCACGGTTGAAAAATGGTCGACGTCGGTGGTCTCGATTGTACTAGTGAAGGCAACGCACACAGAACCAGCGTATGAGACGTACAACATCTAGGCAAGGTATACTGCTATGTTGGATTCATTTTTTTCAAACTTAAAGTAAAGTATTCATTCTTATTTTCGCAACATTTTTTTGCACAATTTTATTTTTTTTTAATTTTTTTTTACTTTATTATTATTATTTTTTTAATTTTTAGTTATTTATTTATTTATTTATTTTTATTTTTTGACATAGGCCCTCCAGATACATACATACATATGGGTCGATGTGATCAAATTTGTCAACATTGCAATGCACGGTTCTGGTATGATGAGAGGCTTACTTCCAGTCATAGAAGCTACCCAGAGTATGATAAATGTTGTAATGGCGGCAAAGTTAAGATAGATGATTCTCATGAATATCTGGAATATATAAAAGCTCTTTTCACTGATCGTCATTTTATGGAGAATATTCGTGCATATAATCAAATGTTTGCAATGACATCGTTGGGTGCAGATATAGATACTTCGATAAACAGAGGACGTGGTCCTTATGTGTTCAAAATTTGTGGTGAGATCTATCATCAAATAGGAAGTCTGTGTCCAGAACCAGATGCACGCCCACAATTTCTGCAGCTGTATATCTATGATATAGAAAATGAAGTAGCAAATCGGTTGGAAAACTTTCAAAGATCAGGTCATTGCTTACGTGCAGATATTGTAGAAAATTTGATTGAAGTTCTAGATGAGCACAATCAATTAGTCCAATTGTTTAGGACAGCAAGAAATAAAATGGCTGAAGCTAATATTCCACCGTTCACTGTACGCTTATTTGGTATTGTCGGTTCTAGACAACATGAATTGCCTGCGGGAGATTCTATTGGTGCAATTGTTTTTGAAGGTGGTCCAGATGTACAAACTGATTTAGATATCATCGTTGAACAGCATACTCGGCAATTGCAGCGTGTGAACAAATTAAACGCTTCTTATATGTCACTGCAATTTCCGTTAATTTTTATTTTTGGTGAAGATGGATACCATTTGGGCCGTATATTATTAAGCAGGAGTTCATCGTCCGATCCGCCCAAAAAAATGTCAATGAAGATGTATTATGCGTACAAAATACATGATCGCATTAATCATTATACCTTACTGACAAGGAGTGGCAGGCTTTTCCAACAATATGTTGTTACAGCTTACTGTAGCATAGAGCAATCAAGGATCGATTTCATAAGAGAACATCAAGATGACATTCGCAATGACTACATGGCTGGATTATACGATGCTATCTCACGTGGCGATCGAGATGGCTCGGATGTTGGTTCAAGAACAATACTCCCTTCATCTTTTACAGGTGGCCCAAGATACATGTATAGCCATTATTTTGATGCTTTGGCTATATGTCGTGTTCATGGGAACCCATCGTTCTTTATCACGTTTACATGCAATGTTAATTGGCCGGAGATCCAAGAATATATGGAAGACTTTCCATATGTAACAGTTGCGGACAGACCAGACGTTGTAGATCGTATGTTTGAAAGAAAAATACATGATTTGATCACCTACTTACGAGATTCAAAACCTTTCGGATGTGTAGAAGTAGGTATTGTTTTGGTTATATATTTAGATATATACTATCAAAATATTACACTTATTAAATATCCTAATAATAATAGTCTTTCTCTCGCAGTTTTATATACGGTCGAATTCCAAAAAAGAGGACTACCACATTGTCATTTTCTTTTATGCGTAAAAGAAAATTACCGTGTTCAAACGCATGAAGATGTAGACATATATGTTTCTGCAGAGTTACCAGACGCAGTGGCTGATCCTAAAGGGTATACGGTACAGAGTTTATGATGCATGGTCCATGCGGGCTGATCAATACAGCAGCACCATGTATGCGAGGCGGTTTTGAATGTACAAAGAATTTTCCTAAGCCTTTTTGCTCTGCGACATTCATTGATAAAAAGGGATATGTGCATTATCGCAGAAGGGATACAGGCATAACAACATTAAAACAGAATGTCAGCCTTGATAATGGGTACGTTGTTCCACATAACCGGTCTCTGTGCATGAGATTCTACACCCACATCAATGTTGAATACTGTGAATGGTCAATGCTTATAAAATACCTGTTCAAGTACATTTCTAAAGGTACTGATCGAATAGTTACTCATATTACAAGAACACTTGGAGCTGCAGGACCAAGCACTGCTGATCGTTCATTGCATATTGACGAGATCAAGAATTTCCAGGATGCTAAATACATTGGACCTGTGACAAACCGTAAAAATTTTCTAATATTTAATAACGTCAATTTATTAAATAATCCTTAATTACTATTCACGAAACCATTTTTCCGGGTAAGTTTAAGGTTTTCACTAACGACGTTAATATAATTTATATCAAAGTTCGAAATTATATTTTTCACGACTCGAACTCACGAACGAAAAACGCGAAAAATCTAAACTAACAACTAAACACAACCGGATCACACAATATTTAACCCAACCCAATCCATCTTCTACTGTTCATCAAGCCCAAATTCCCAGCCCAAGTCCAAGTTAAATTTTTCTTTTCTTTGTTTTTGCTAAACCCGATCTCAAACTCCCCTCTTTAGGGCTCAATATCTCGCGAATTTTCCAAGCAATCCATGTAACTCTTTTTACCACTCGATTGTCGACCTAGCAAAGTACTTGTATGCCAAAGATAGTACCATGAATCTGACGTTTGATATTCGAACATCAGCCAAAGTGTTTGCTCACAAACCACCCAATCGACTATATCTATTTTTTTCAAATTTCTCAAAACGACCCAGGAGCAATTGTGCTCATTTACATTGAACATTATACATCTTATATGAGTTAGGGAGTACATTTTTCACAACCAAAACCAAACTCACACGTTAAAAACATCATATGGCACGTTTTGTACTCGAACGATATATACATATTGCACAAACAATTGTCAACTTGATTCCTAGCTATCCTAGCCTTCCCCTAATGCCAAAACAATATTATATAAGTTGTCCTAACCTCCCAGGAATCCAGCCACATGTTTGCTAACCCAAAATGTAATATTATTACTCTATACGAATTGAAAAATACCCCTAGGGCTATTAAACTTGATTCCTCCTTATCCCATGACTTTTAGTTAACATATTCCTGGTCATTATACTCTCTTAACTCACCAATAATCCCAAAAAATACCCACATAATCTCATTCGATCTCTAGTGCAAGTATTGGAAAATCTTGTGATCGTGTATATCCCATTCGAGCAAGCCAAAGAGTTTCAAGCCACTTCAAGCACTCCTCTCCTCAATCTCACTCGTATTAAAGCATTGTAAGTCCCCTTGATCTAGTTTAAATCCATTTTGAGTCATATCCTAACCATTTACATTTCGTGTAAAACTCACTCGAACGTATGTTCTATGTAATTAATTTTACGTGAACAAATTGCTCCCTAGGTTCGAATCATGTTTCACACAATTCTCTAACTTCCAAAGATCGCCATTGAACCCACCAATACCTCCCATGCACTCGTTAAACACGAAAACGAAATTTAATTTGTTTTGAAAAACCCACGTTATACATATTGAAAAAGACTTAGAAAAATATTCTAAGTGTTTGTTACTAGAAAAACAGTCCATACTCTCATACTCATGGTCAATTATTTTCAAAAAGTCAAGATTAACATGTGCATATTTTTGCCTAGTTCGAATAACTACATGTCACACTCAAACTTTGTCTTTTGGAACATCTCATGAAAAACTCTTTAAAGTACTTAAAATCGTCTAAAGTAAATGAACATTGAAACTGGATAAAAGACTTGGTAATATTTTTGGTTTCAAACTTTCAAAAACCCACGACATAGCTACAAAATAAATCAATAACTTCGAATTCATAAACGTGACCCCTAAATATTTTTATACCATCTATTTAACCACCTGAGATACTACTTATTTCGTGTTTTGAGTTTTCAAAATTTCCTTGAATCCGTCACTCAAAATCGTCACTTTTGATTTGCCATTCGCATAACATAACTAGAAAATAACTTAAAAACTTTAATTAGTTTCGGTTTGGGCTAAAACCAAGCCCATTAAGCCCTAACGTTCCACAAGCCCACTGGACCCAGGCCCAATGTTTTTATACTCACAAAAATATACCAAATCTAGGCCCAAAGGAATTTCCATGCCCTTGCCTCTAATTTTCTTAACGGGCCCTAGTTTGGTGCGTTTAAAGGCCCAATGTGTCAAAAATAATTTTCCTGGTCAAACCAAAAGTTGACTTAAGCTTGAATAAGCTAAAATAAGCTACTGAAATTTTTGTAGAATTTTTCTACAAGTTTTTAAACGTTTTGGACTAGTTTTGCAAACAAAGTTAACTTTGAGGGACTGTTTTTGACAACTAGCTGAAATAAGGGTCTGAAAGGGTCAAAACTGAAAGGTTAAGGTACTAACTGATAATATAAGTGATTTTGAGTCAACTATAAAATTTTGGAGGTATTTGGACATGAAATAGACACATAAATGGCATAAGGACCATTTTTGTAAAACTTTCAAACTATAAGGGTTAAAACTGTCAAACTGGAAAAACAAGTGTGAAAACAGTAAACTCAGTAAACTAAGGGTGAAAAAGTGATTATTTTAATATTGTGAGTACAATAGTGTCAAACTTATAATTCATAGGGATTAAAAGTGTCATTTTGCAAAGTTAAGGGACTAAATGTGTAAATACCTATAGATGAGTACCAAAACTGTCAAAACTATAACTTAAGGATAGAAATGGAATATTTATGAACCCAAGGTGTCTAAATGTCATATTTGATAAGTACAAGGTTAAAAATGTAACTTTTGGTTAACAAGGGACTAACGGTGCAAAACCTACACCGTTAGGGTATAAAATGTAATTTTTATGAAACATCAAGGTCTGATTAAGACAATAACATATTCTAAATCAAAGAAATGAATTTTCATCATTTACTCTCATATTTTGTAATATTCTAAACCCGAATACGAAAACCAAGTATACGTTTTATAATGATCGTAACGACTTTGAACCAACCTTTCGTTCCACCCATTTCGGGAGAACAACCTCCATGACTTCTGAATAATATTGTTGGAATATTATCCATGAACTCCAAGACTCCTAAACCATTCACACTTACGTCGCTCCTTTAAGGGGTACGTAACGTGACAAACCGTAAAATTTTTCTAATATTTAATAACGTCAATTTATTAAATAATCCTTAATTACTATTCACGAAACCATTTTTCCGGGTAAGTTTAAGGTTTTCACTAACGACTTTAATATAATTTATATCAAAGTTCGAAATTATATTTTTCACGAATCGAACTCACGAACGAAAAACGCAAAAAATCTAAACTAACAACTAAACACAACCGGATCACACAATATTTAACCCAACCCAATCCATCTTCTACTGTTCATCGAGCCCAAATTCCCAGCCCAAGTCCAAGTTTAATTTTTCTTTTCTTTGTTTTTGCTAAACCCGATCTCAAACTCCCCTCTTTAGGGCTCAATATCTCGCGAATTTTCCAAGCAATCCATGTAACTCTTTTTACCACTCGATTGTCGACCTAGCAAAGTACTTGTATGCCAAAGATAGTACCATGAATCCAACGTTTGATATTCGAACATCAGCCAAAGTGTTTGCTCACAAACCACCCATTCGACTATATCTATTTTTTTCAAATTTCTCAAAACGACCCAGGAGCAATTGTGCTCATTTACATTGAACATTATACATCTTATATGAGTTAGGGAGTACATTTTTCACAACCAAAACCAAACTCACACGTTAAAAACATCATATGGCACGTTTTGTACTCGAACGATATATACATATTGCACAAACAATTGTCAACTTGATTCCTAGCTATCCTAGCCTTCCCCTAATGCCAAAACAATATTATATAAGTTGTCCTAACCTCCCAGGAATCCAGCCACATGTTTGCTAACCCAAAACGCAATATTATTACTCTATACTAATTGAAAAATACCCCTAGGGCTATTAAACTTGATTCCTCATTATCCCATGACTTTTAGTTAACATATTTCTGGTCATTATACTCTCTTAACTCACCAATAATCCCAGAAAATACCCACATAATCTCATTCGATCTCTAGTGCGAGTATTGGAAAATCTTGTGATCGTGTATATCCCATTCGAGCAAGCCAAAGAGTTTCAAGCCACTTCAAACACTCCTCTCCTCAATCTCACTCGTATTAAAGCATTGTAAGTCCCCTTGATCTAGTTTAAATCCATTTTGAGTCATATCCTAACCATTTTCATTTCGTGTAAAACTCACTCGAACGTATGTTCTATGTAATTAATTTTACGTGAACAAATTGCTCCCTAGGTTCGAATCATGTTTCACATAATTCTCTAGCTTCCAAAGATCACCATTGAACCTACCAATACCTCCCATGCACTCGTTAAAGACGAAAACAAAATTTAATTTGTTTTGAAAAACCCACGTTATACATATTGAAAAAGACTTAGAAAAATATTCTAAGTGTTTGTTACTAGAAAAACAGCCCATACTCTCATACTCATGGTCAATTATTTTCAAAAAGTCAAGATTAACATGTGCATATTTTTGCCTAGTTCGAATAACTATATGTCAAACTCAAACTTTGTCTTTTGGAACATCTCATGAAAAACTCTTTAAAGTCCTTAAAATCGTCTAAAGTAAATGAACATTGAAACTGGATAAAAGACTTGGTAATATTTTTGGTTTCAAACTTTCAAAAACCCACGACATAGCTACAAAATAAATCAATAACTTCGAATTCATAAACGTGACCCCTAAATATTTTTATACCATCTATTTAACCACCAGAGATACTATTTATTTCGTGTTTTGAGTTTTCAAAATTTCCTTGAACTCGTCACTCAAAATCGTCACTTTTGATTTGCCATTCGCATAACATAACTAGAAAATAACTTAAAAACTTTAATTAGTTTCGGTTTGGGCTAAAACCAAGCCCATTAATCCCTAACGTTCCACAAGCCCACTGGACCCAGGCCCAATGTTTTTATACTCACAAAAATATACCAAATCCAGGCCCAAATGAATTTCCATGCCCTCGCCTCTAATTTTCTTAACGGGCCCTAGTTTGGTGCGTTTAAAGGCCCAATGTGTCAAAAATAATTTTCTTGGTTAAAGTTTACTTAAGCTTGAATAAGCTAAAATAAGCTACTGAAATTTTTGTAGAATTTTTCTACAAGTTTTTAAACGTTTTGGACTAGTTTTGCAAACAAAGTTAACTTTGAGGGACTGTTTTTGACAACTACCTGAAATAAGGGTCTGAAAGGTTCAAAACTGAAAGCTTAAGGTAGTAACTGATAATATAAGTGATTTTGAGTCAACTATAAAATTTTGGAGGTATTTGGACATGAAATAGACACTTAAATGGCATAAGGACCATTTTTGTAAAACTTTCAAACTACAAGGGTTAAAATTGTCAAACTGGAAAAACAAGTGTGAAAACAGTAAACTCAGTAAACTAAGGGTGAAAAAGTGATTATTTTAATATTGTGAGTAAAATAGTGTCAAACTTATAATTCATAGGGATTAAAAGTGTCATTTTGCAAAGTTAAGGGACTAAATGTGTAAATACCTATAGATGAGTACCAAAACTGTCAAAACTATAAATTAAGGATAGAAATGGAATATTTATGAACCCAAGGTGTCTAAATGTCATATTTGATAAGTACAAGGTTAAAAATGTAACTTTTTGTTAACAAGGGACTAACGGTGCAAAACCTATACCGTTAGGGTATAAAATGTAATTTTTATGAAACATCAAGGGCTGATTAAGACAATAACATATTCTAAATCAAAGAAATGAATTTTCATCATTTACTCTCATATTTTGTAATATTCTAAACCCGAATACGAAAACCAAGTATACGTTTTATAATGATCGTAACGAATATGAAACAACCTTTCGTTCCACCCATTTCGGGACAACAACCTCCATGACTTCTGAATAATATTGTTGGAATATTATCCATGAACGCCAAGACTCCTAAACCATTCACACTCACATCACGCATCAAATCGTTATACGATTTCCTCATCACATTCGTTATTAGTATTAAAACAAATTATCAACGTTACTATTATTCAGGTCGCGTGTGAATCTATTACAAGCTCTCAATTCAACAAACAATTCAGGAACTCCAGGTGAGTTCGTAGCCCCTATTTTACTTGTTTTCCAATACTTTTGGGGGAGAATACATGCTCGTCGTTATCTAACGACAATACTTGTTTACACAAACTATTACTGGCTTTACTTATGAACTTCATGTTTACTCGAATACGTTGTATTTACACATGTTTCAAACTTGATACTTTTATATATGGACACAAGTGCCTTAAACCATTGTTGCTTTGCCTAAGTTACCACATTGCTATAAAAGTCCCCTACGAATCATGAACCGTTAATTAGTAGTAAGCGCGGATGTTATGAATAGATCTATTTGGGTTGACACCCCGTCCAGGTTGGTCGCGCCAACTAGTTAAACGGACGAATATCATTCGGATTATTTCTGAGTGCCTAGCAAACACTTATTCGGGGGCATTATTATGCTTGATTGCATGCTAGTACGTCGAGCTTCGGGGTCATGAGCTTAGGCATTGTATTTATTATTCTGGCTGTGACATTATATTTGTTGTACTGTCTGCTATTGAACTCTTGTGGTCCATATATATTACTTAACCAGGAACAAATTTCATTTGGCAACGGGTTGTAAACACACAGGTTGCAAGCCTTGAATGGGAAGGGCTTGGAACTGAGTGGATTTACAATGCCCTTGCTGGGAAACCTTTACTCAAGTGCTTTACGATAACTAAACTCTATGAACTCACCAACCTCGTGTTGACCCGTTTTAGCATGTATTTTCAGGTATTAAGCAATAGCTGGAGGCATTTGACAGGGCATGGCATGGTCATAGAAGACTCTAATAAAAATACGGGACCGCTTAACTTATTTTAAAGCCTACTTCCGCATTTCTTTTAACAATGTAAATCTTAACATTTTTGTTAAACAAATTTATTCTAAATAAATGAAGTGAAAACCACTCTTAGTACTTGTGTTGTGATGCCAATTGAGTAGCACCCCAGCGACATGTATGCTTCCGCTGGACCCGAATCTGGGGGTGTTACAGGACCGCATGAAGCATGCTGGAGAATTTTTGGATTCAGTATACATAACAGAGATCCCCCAGTTCAGATACTCGCAGTTCACCTTGAAAATATGCAAAGAGTTAGTTTTAGAAGGTACCAACAGCTGCAGGCAATTATCGATAGCGAGCACAAAAAAATAACGACGCTAAATGAATGGTTAAATACAACGCTCAGAACACAGATGGAAGGCATCTAACATATTTAAATTTTCCCAAAGAGTTTGTATGGCATCAAGATGGTAAATATTTGCAACGTAGGCGCCGTACCACTAGCTTAGCTATTGGCCGTTTGATATATGTACATCCTACCTCTGGAGATGCTTTCTATTTGAGGCTCTTACTTTGCCATCAAAAAGGCTGTCAGTCCTTCCGTCATATCCGTACAGTAAACGACATTCTGTACCCTACAAATAGAGTAGCGTGCGAAGCAATGGGGTTGTTAGGTGGTGATCAAGAATGGAACATCGCTTTACAAGAACTTCTTTCTCAGCGACTCCCTCTCAGATGAGGAATCTTTTTTGCCAGATGTTGATCTTCTGTGATGTTTCCAATCCAACAGCATTGTTACAATCACATTCTGATTCTATGTCAGAAGATATTCCATCAATACTTTCAGAAGTACTTCATATTCAAGATCTTCATGTTAATGCTGAAGACTTAGAAGGCGGGCTTATGTATAAATTACAATCAATTCTTAATTTCTATGGAATATCAGTCCAAGATTTTGGTTTTCATCCACCTCCACCTCACTTGCTACAAATCTTAAATAACAGAGCAATAATGGAAGAAAGATCTTACAATCGCGAACTGTTGAGGAGTGAAAGTGAAAGATTGGTTACTCAGTTAAACGATGAACAACAGAGGATTTTTGATAAAGTGACAGACGCTGTTAATAACCACCAACAGAAGCTCATATTTGTTTATGGACATGGAGGGACATGAAAGACGTTCATCTGGAAAACAATAATTTCTACGCTGAGAGCATATGGAAAAATTGTCCTCGCAGTCGCTTCTTCAGGTATTGCGGCTTTATTGCTTCCGTCAGGCCGTACTACTCATTCAAGATTCAGACTGCCGCTTGATTTAACTGAATAATCAGTGTGTACTATAAAAAAATGCAGATAGCAGAACTACTTAAGCAAACTATTCTTATCATATGGGATGAAGCGCCAATGAATGATCGCAGATGCTTCGAAGCACTGGACCGTACATTGAAAGATATAATGGATACACCGACAGGTCTCTTTGGAAACAAAACAGTTGTTTTAGGTGGAGATTTCAGGCAAACACTGCCTGTAAAGAAAAATGCAGGAAAGCAAGAGATTATCTCTTATTCTATTACACTTTCATATTTATGGCTGCATTTCAAAATCATTCGCCTTAAGCAAAACATGCGTCTGCGACGAGCAGGTCTTTCAACCGAAGAATATGAAGCGACTGCCATATTTTCTAAGTGGTTGCTTGAAGTTGGAAACGGTACCATTGGCGAACCAGACGAGAATGATCGACAAGATTCATCTTGGATACATATACCAGATGAGTATTGCATTCCCGAAAGCGACACAAGTCTCCAAGAACTTATTGATTTTATATATGACAGTCAAATATAGGAAGCACCAGATGCAGCGTCGTTACAGGATAAAGCTATAGTCTGTCCAAAAAATGAAACTGCGGATATCATAAATTCGACAGTTCTCAATATGGTACAGGGAAACACTTATACTTTTACAAGTATAGATGAAGCTACACCAAAAACAAATGATGGAGGAGCAACGAAAATGTTATACCCTCAAGAATATCTAAATACACTTTCATTTTCCGGATTGCCCTCTCATGAGCTTACACTTAAAATAGGTGCACCTATAATGCTACTAAGAAACCTAAACTTAGGCGGCGGTTTATGTAATGGTACACGGATGATAGTTACTCAGATATTTACTAAGCTTATACAAGCAAAGATCATCACCGGTACCAGAATGTCTGAAAAGGTTTACTTTCCCCGGATTGTGCTGATTAGCAAAGATGAAAAGCTACCATTTATCTTTAAAAGGAAACAATTCCCAATTAAGGTCTGCTATGCAATGACAATAAACAAAAGCCAAGGCCAATCATTAAATAAAATAGGCGTGTACCTACCCGAACCTGTGTTCAGCCATGGCCAACTATATGTTGCACTGTCAAGAGAAACATCTCCTCAAGGGCTGAAAATGCTAATCAAACGAGAAGCAGGCAATGATAGAAATACAACTAAAAATGTTGTTTATAAAGATTTTTTAGATATAGTCACATATATACAGGTTCTTTATGATTACGTTTGTGCTTTAAATATATATTCATGCAACCAAGAAATACTTATACTTATACTCATATTGTTAATCTATATAATTGAATATTAAGTATATTATATAGTTATTTAGTTTGTTAATTTTCGATATTTGTGCTTGGATTGTATTTTATTTTATTTTTTTTATTTTTTTTTACATTAAATACATGTATCATTCCACTTTTTAACATACGGGAAAATGGAACAGACAGCCATTGTTAGCGCATCGTCCGAGTCTATAGGCAAAGAAATTATTCTCCAATCAGAAGATATCATCCTTGCTAATTTAAGTGAGCGAGATACTGCTAAAGTTTTGTCTGTAAAAGTGTATCGAAAGTGGATGCCAACAAACAAGCAAGGAAAACCAATCTAATTCTGTTGCATGTTAATTGATCAGCAGGTATAAAATACAATTTTATGATCAACTAACAAAATTATACAATTATATACTCATTGCAAAAACTAAAATTACTGAAAGTAAACATAACTATTAATATTTGGTCTACAGGGAGGGTCTATACAAGCAAATGTCAATTTACGTGAAAAGAACAAATTTGATGCACTGCTTAAAATCAACAAAACTTACAGAATAACCGAATTTGGGTTTCAGCCTGCAAGAACATGGATGCAGGTTGTTCCTCACACGCTTTCATTGGTTTTGGGAACACACACGGATGTTAAAGATATACCAGACACAGGTTTCCCAAATCATTATTTCAGCTTTACCAATCATCGAGACCTATATAAAAAAATTGATGTAAAAGAAGGCTTGCTAACAGGTATATAATACACGCATATATGAAACAATTATAATTACTAAATTTATAATCTCATACTATTATTTACAGATTATATCAGATGTGTTCAGTATATAACTGAACTCCAACAATCAGTGAAGCCAACGAAAGATTCAACAATTTGGAGAGATGTTGGTATCCAAAATTTAGAGTGAGTATTCAACATTTATCTTTAGAAATTTATATTTATATTTGCAATTACAGATACTTTTTAATTCTAACAGTGGGCATACAATCCGCTTCACTTTATGGAATCAAGATGCTCACAATTTTAGGATGATAGAATATGAAAAAACAGAAAAACCAGCAATCATAGCAGTTAGCTCATGCTTAGTAAAAAACTACGGAGGTAAACTTATTTTTTTTATATTTATATTTAAACTTTTTTTTATTTATTGCCTAACATTTACCTATAATAATATAGGATTACAGCTTTCACCGACAGCTGCAACATCATACTATTTCAATCCTGACATACCTGAATACCATGAAATTCGCAGTGTTTAAGTAAAGAAACTAACAAAATAATATTATAGAATAAATTATAAAAAAAAGTAACATCACATTTTCTACCAATGCAGGTACGAACAGTTCATTGAGCCGCCAATAATAGTTAATATCCAACATCAAAGATGTGCAGATCCACTCCAAGAAAGGAGCAGAAATCGTGTGACATTGGCAGATTTGGTAAAAGAAAATCCGCAGAATCAACAGGTAATTAACAACTGTACTAGAACAATTATTATATCAAAATCTAACATATACTTTAAATTTTGATAAAATAGAATGTCCGCTTTACCGTTGTTGCTACAATTGATGATATCGACACAAAAAGGCCGTGGTTTTTTAGGAAATGCCATGATTGCAGGCATAAAATTTCAGAACGCTTTCCACATACCCATTGCAAACAACCAGCTTCTGAAATTGATATAATTTACAGGTAACCTGTAGTATTTTAAGATTTCTATATCGGTATATATGAGTTACTTTTATAAAAACCAGCTATTTTTATTAAAAACCATCTTATGCATTTTTTCCTGCAGCTATTGTTTCAGAGTGCAATTATCAGATGGCACAGAGAATGTAGCTATGACATGTTTTAGTAATGAAGCAAATTCACTGATAAAAGATTGCAAAGAATTGCTGCAGAGCATACCTAATAAAAACTCTTATGAATACCCAGCAGAAATGCTTTCTTTAGTGGGCAAAAGAATGATTTTTCAGCTCCACTTTGATCCAGAAAGTACAAAAGACAACCCACTTTTCATTCTCGATACCTGTTGGGACGATACACCATTAATAACATTGCCAGTTGATACTGTTCCCGAAAATACCACAAATCCTCTCAAAATAAAACACCAGAATCAGCAATGCAGAGTGGTAGCAGTACACCAGTTGAAAGTGAACAACCTCGAAGCACACCACCAATACAAGACACTGTTGTTGAATCAAACACTGCAATGACAGACACTCAAACCACAATATCTGCAGAACGCACCCATTTAACTGAAACATCAAAATCAACGTCCGAACCAACTCGGAAAACTGCTAAGAGATCCCTTTTCACACAGGTTGGAGACGCAAGAACACCAGCAATTCCCAAGAAATCCAAAAAAGCAACTTGATGATTGGAAGCTTCTAACCAATAAATGTGTAACAAACTTGACGATTATCTATGTAGAATAACTTATGTAAATATCTATCGCTACTACTTAGAAACAGTGCCGATCAGGTTATTTTGTTTTATGAACAGATGATCTATGTATAATTATGTATGTAGGTATCTAATCGTAATGATAACTTAGTTGCATCACTTTCTTTTTTACACAATGCTTATAAAGCTTATCGCAGTGTAATTCTGAATACAACATCTATATAGTTTTACATTAAACAGTCATATTATTATGCTTTTTATGCAATGCTAAAATGATCGATTTTTTCAATGCAGATGCTAAATGGTCATATCACACTTATTTGTGACTGTCATCACCAATAATATCAACGCACACTTCATTTATATAAGTACTTATTTTACAGCACAGACATCAGTCACAGCACAGACTACTCAGGATACACGAAAATAAGAAAATCTAACTTCGCTGTAATCTTCTCTTAGCTAATAAAGTTATGCTATCTAATTCACCGATGCACCCGATAATGTGATCAACTGTAATACTTCTTGAAATACTATATGAATATTCAGAAACAAAAGCTTAGCAGTTACGAACTGTAGTCTGCACCAAAGCTGATGTTATATCATATGATCTTCTATACAAATTTCATAACACATTCTAAAAACAAAACTTATAAGATTTATAGTGATATTGGATAGATTGTAAACATAACATTTCAGTTAAAATTCTTTCCTCGACTAAAAATCCCAAAACGGGTAAAAACCACCGTGTATCGAAACATAATTTAACACAAACTTATTTAAACCAGAACACATGCTGCATTTAGAATCTCCAAAGAATTTAGAAGCGCCTAATATCAATAAAACTTGGCATAATTAAACAATGGTTTTTGTGTAAACTTAACAAAGGAGGCATGATACTTTAAATGTGAAAGCACAAGGCGTTTAATAGTTTTCGTGCAGGGGAGAAAAGTCCAAACATTATACTATGCTTGCCTTCGTCATGTTTTAAAAATGCAATATTTTTAGGAAACTTTATTTATTTGCTCAAATATCTACTTATTATCAAAATGACTATCCACGTTTGCTTTTTAATGCATCATATAAACTCATTACAATCCTCAGATGCTTCAATCTCCACAAACTGTCACAGCCAAACTCATTTGAATCGTAATTCAATTTTAAGTATTATTAGTAACTGTTCTTTACCACCTTAGTTTTGCTCGCTCAAATTAGCTGACGGGTAAGTAAAATGCGTCACAGTGAGGAAGGGAATACTAGAAGCAACTCTAATCAGCCTCTAACATGTACCAAATCATTCCCAAACAGTAGATAATAAATGTAATCAAACACACATCAAGAATACCAAACTTTCAAACCAAATAAACACTTGATTAATAAACATGTTGATATCTGCTTCACAACACACAAGGTAATCTGTTGTGATTCCATTTCTGTGACACATTTGCATTATAAACCATTAAATTAACTATTTATATTGATAGATAAAAAGTTAGAATATCAGTTTATATCCATGGAGGCATATCTAATGCCTTTCCAAAATTTGCCCTAAGGCTTCTACACATCTAAAACATAAATATCATAAACCATAAACATTAGAACAAAAGATACCAAGGTAGTAACGTCTCCAACATACTAATCTTCATCATCATGAAGATCCATAACAAAGATGTGATGATCCTTCTCAGCCCTTCCTTCTCTTGCAATATCAAGAACGGCAATCAAACCGGCTAACATCCTGGCCTCCCTATTAGCCGTTTCATCCATTGCTTTAATCACATTTCCAACTACTTCATCAAACGGACTCAGAGTTTTGGTCTCAGTAGTCAACACCGCACGATTCTCAGCAGCACTACGAAGTTCATCACATAATTCACCGATGCGTTGAATACGCACCTCAAGCTCAGCTCTTTCTTGACCAAATAAACACCTAAAACAATCTTGAAGCCGATCGGATCCGCAAGCTTCTTTCAGCTGTTCAATATGTGGAAGAGAAGCCATTATATGATTTACCTTTGAGATGGTTTGCAATAGTTTTAGCTTTTAGTAGAAGATAGAGAGATATGATGAAAAGAGCCGCCTGAAAAGAAATGATCAACTAAAACACTATCGATTCCACTTCTTCTCCTACAATAAATGCATTCAGATGCATAAACTAAACTAGAACATTGTATCTGTAGGTTGTATTTCCCATGTAGATAGAGTTTTTTCAAAACTAAATTTTCCCAAATAAAAACACAAAAAAAATAAAAATAAATAAAACATAACAAACTAAAAAAGAAAAAAAAAATAAATCTAAATAAAAACCACACTTTAAAAAAAAACAAAAATTAGAACATATAGCAAAAAACTAATGTCAATTCTAAGTCTTTCACTCACAAATGTAACCATGTACTAAATTTTTCTTAATAAAAAGCACACTTAAAAAAAAATATAAAAAAAAAAATAACCGAAAAAAAAAAAAAAATGTAATTGTCAATATCGCTGTTGGTTTCCCGCCATTTTTACTCCGGCCCAATACTGTTAGTCCAACTGATCTAATGATAAGGAACCCATAACCTAAATCATTCCACACGGCCGAAATATTAATCATCGAAAGATAAGGACCTAGAACTATGGCTGCGACATTCAGTTCAAAATTGTTTGTTGCGTGTAGATTTTAACTTTTAATTTATTAATTAAAAAATGAAACCACGCTCTTTTACACAAGCTATTATTTTTTATTTACTTAAAATATTGATAAAATAACATGCTCGCCCGCAACGCGGCGAACGTCGCCAATCTCGTATTTGTAAATTTGCTTGCAAACTTTTTATTACTCTATTATCGTTTAAAACAATGATCACATGTTTATATTCCTTTTCTGCATGATGGTACTTTTTTCATAAAACGAACATATAATATTCAGAAAATATGAATGATAACAAATAAGAAAATACATACAACTTTTTGAAAAAATTATTTTTCACATATAAAAGATTAAAGATCTTATAAGGGGTCATAAAGATTGTTCTCATCATGGACTATGAAACTATTTCATGAGATTACATGTATCCCATAGTTGAATTTGGTGATGAAGTATGTTAAAACTGAAAACATCGTATCCTATCACTCCGGAAAGTAAATAGTTTTAACATTAAAAAAAGTTATCTTGCCATACTAAAGTCGAACTTACACCAAGTTGTAGCAACCATGATAATCTTACATGCTTTTGAGAATACATATGCACCCAAACATGTAACCGTTTTATTCTGATGCAACGAACTACATGCAAAAACTATTTTAATTATAATAAGCAATAAAAAGGAAGTGACGAAAGTCGAAGCTGAGCTGGATATATAGCTTATCTAAAAATCGAATAAACAAAGTGCATGACGTATGAATACGTGCCTACTTTTAAAAGCCATTTCATAAAGTTAATACTCGTACTATTTCTGTGGGTTGGACCAAATTTTCCCTTCAATTCGAAAATCGAACTATCTTAATTAGTCTGGTTTTGTGTTATATGTTTTATTAGGGTTGGATAATAATAACAATTTAATTTTATGCATAATCTATTCCTTAAATATAGTTTAACAATATCAATTATTTAAGCATGACATATTTAGTTTGTATTGTAAATCACAAAAACTTGGTTGGTCTAGTGGTTGAAGCATCTGTATGTGGATTAAATGACCCAGGTTTAATTCTTGCCAATGTAAAATTTTTAATTAATCCGAATTTAAATTGACTAAAATAATGCTTAGGTGGACTAAATGTGATGACATGACTTTTAATGACAATTACATGGCAATGACGTGGACTTATATGGCATTATCTACATGTAACACCTCCTATATATATATATATATATATATATATATATACTAGCTTTCGAAGCCCGCCCTATGGGCGGGCATGACTTATAATTATCATGGACATATTTTTTTAAACGAAAGAATGGTGGTTAAAAATGTGTGGAAAAGTGGACTTGTACAAAGAAAGGGTCGTAACCTTGAAAAACGGACTGAAGTTTGTGATGAAGTTATTTATTGAATGCATTAACAACGTAAAAAAATTATGTTTATTGTATATGAGAGAAAAAAATTATAAAGTAGCACGTAAGAAGAAAGTATACAATCAAATAAACTCAAATGCGAAATAAGCTTCTTGTATATAATGTTTGTTGTTTATTTCGCGTAATTACCATCCTTATCACAACAAAAAATCTTCAATTCCTTTATGATCTTCACTCTTGAGGCTGCCACATATATTTGTCCGTGTGTGAAAAATGGCCTCTATAAAAACAAAACAAGTTTAAACAAAATTTGGTATTAACTTTGCCAAAAATACCTTTATAGAAAATCTATCTCAATATCTCTAGACAAATCCTAATTCTTTCATCAGTGTCATTCAAACAAACTCTATATTGTAATCAAAATTCGAGAGCTACGTATGTAAAAAACTGCCCATACCAGAAACATTATCTTTAAACCTCTTCATTTCAATAGACAACAAATTTATTACTACAATCAACCAATTTATTACTTCAGAGGAAAAATGAATAAACATGTTATATAAACAGAGATGACACTCCAAATATATTGACTGCACAGTTCCTTCTATCCTTGTCCATATTAATTTAATACCATGTGATAATGACCATGGGGCGATAGGGGATTTTGACTTTTTATAAAATAAAAAAATGAAAATGCTGGGATGGGATGGGAAATCCAGCAAAGGAGGATGTTGCAACTATTGTGAAGCAGACTAAGTATGATTACTTGAGACCATAAAGTCAACTGGAACACATATGACATACTATCTAATGCAGGAAATTTTTAGATCATGTAAAACAGAGTCTTATTGATGGCTACCTAATAAAACTACAAAAAAGTTGGTATAAAACTATTCCTGAATAGCTGTATAGATAAATTACCTGCTCTTGGATTATACTTCTTGCTTCTATAAGTTGGGCTTCTAACTCAAGATTCTCTAAGGCTCCCGCATCACATGCAGCCTGCAATCAAGGAAAATTATTTATTTTGTCAATTTTGAGTAGATGATACTTCTGTTTTTTGAAAAAGGAAGTGTACTCACCATCTTTAGCATCCTCAGTTCTTTCCTTGCTACCTTTGATCTCCACAAGCATTGAAGTTGCTAGCAGAACCTTCCGTAATACATTGTATCATGTACTGATGTACGTAAAACAAATTGGCTAAACTCTTCAATTTCTATAATCCAATATTAAAGTATTTGTATTCGATTGGCGGGCCTGCAATAAGGCAGTAAGATGTGATATAAGAAAACAAAGAATGGCATAAGAGTGTTGACTGTATCTAAGAGATAACGAAAGCACCAGAGATGACCATCATTGAATAAGACACACAAATCAGATTTCAAAGATACAACGACAAAGTATTTGCAGCAGACCACGGTGCGAGCGACCGCTAGGGCCAGCATTTGTAGCTGAAGTGGTACATATACAATAGAAACATTGGGGTAACTACAAAGAATGAACTGTTAAAGTTTCTTAATATTCAAAATCGTAAAGAAGTCTTGTGGTAGTTGGTCACATATATAAGCTCGTCAGTGGTATCCTAATAAGCAAATGAGTCGTCCAGTGTGCAAAAAATAACATGATTCTCACAAGTCACAACCATATGCTCTTTAATTGAGAGTGTTCTGAGCAAATTTGAACCAAACTGGTAGTTATGTCAAAGAAAGGAAATATCATAAGCAATTACTTGGATGTCATGACTTCAAGAACTACAAAACTAACGAATTAACCAAATACTAACATTTACAACTCATAAGTTGTGAAAGTTCTCCAAATGAGAATCGAAAGTTTTTTTAAAGAGTAAAGTTTTATAAACAAACTTTGAATAGCTAATCCTAACATATATCAATTTGAATATCTCAGTTACTTAATCGGCATGACATCCAAGTATAGAATGCTTCCCATTTTCCCTCTATTAATATCATGAAAATGGTGCATATAAACATCACCATTATCAGTTTTATCATGTATTTACAGCTGAACATGATCATCTTATTTGGTTTGATCAAGGAACATGTGTAGGAGCTCATAGTTAAGGACATGAAAGTCGAGAACAAATGGGTCATGGTCAACCTGTGGCCTTACAAATCACCTTTGATCATATGATGTACATACACTCAGATATATTATCTTAGTGCTTTATGTTACCCTATAGCATAGAATAAGGCAAATCTTCATGATCTCATCGTGGACCTTAAGATGCTTGAAAGATAGGAACATATTCATAGTCTTTACTTGATTCACAGTAGACCAATAGGTCATTTAGGTAATATATATATATATATATATATATATATATATATATATATATATATACAGTGGCGGAGCCAGGATTTTGGCATATGGGGGGCAAAAAAATATTGTCGTAAAGACAGCAAAATCAGCCCAAAAAAAAAGCATTACAGCAGCATCCAAACAGCCTAATTTCAGTATCCAAACACCCTAATTACAGCCAAACAGCCTAATTTCAGCATCCAAACACCCTAATTTCAGCATCCAAACACCCTAATTACAACCAAACAACCTATTTTCAGCATCCCAAAATTTTGTTGAGGGCAATTTCATTTTTTGCCTGGGGGCAATTTAAGTTTTTTCCGGTAAAACCCAAAATTTTGCACTATATAAAATTTTTTTTGGCCAATTTGTTGAGGGCACCGCCCCCCCCTATTTCTACTGTCCCTCCGCCCCTGTATATATATATATATATATATATATATATATATAAGGTACCAATACTCAATAACTGTGAAATCATTGAAATGAAAATGTTAGATAACCATGAGTCCATGACTTTAGAAATAGTTAACACGCCTAATTGAAGGGTTCCAAAGACAGAAGCTAACTTCCAGTTTGTTATTCATGAAATAAGGTGATGTTAGTAATTTGGTTATTATATATGTAATGGGTCAAAGGGGTAAAATAAGAAAGTAGCTTATTGAAAGGGGTTAAAAGAATAGTATACTTTCAAATCTATATATGGATAACGAAGTTCAAATGAATTAAAGCTCCAAATAAAGAAAAATAATCCAAAAATAAAAATACATACATTTTTTAGGTACTCGGTTAGAAAAATAAGACGGTTGAGTCCTTTAAAACACCAAGAAACTGCACTATGTTCGGGTGACGCAACTTTTGCCATAACTCAAGTTCCTTCAAAAATGCTTTCCTGTAACACGTTTTGTTACATAAGTACTAATAATGACTAAATGCCTTCCTCGATAAGTCCATTTTTTACTTTCATTGGTCAAAGCGCACCTCACTTTCTCATTTGATGCAATGGAAGACCTGATTGTTTTGGCAGCGACTTCTGTGCCACGCCATTTTACTCTATAAACTTCACCGTATGCACCCTGCTGTCATGTGTAGCATGTTTTACATACGTTATAAAGTCATTTAATTAGGCAATTCATTTGGATATATAATTATTATTGAAAAATTAAATAAAGTATTTACTTCGCCGATAAGAAATGCTCATTGCATCTGAACTTCAGTGTAGTGGATTTGGTAACATAGAGTCTGAGAATCGAGTAAGACCTGTAGAATGATACAGTTTATCTAGATGAATTATCTCAATTAGTCATTTTTCATTCAGATCAAGCACCTTTGAATCCTTCAACATATGCGTATTGTAATTAGCTTATCTGATTCCGAGATACACACGTACCAACAGTCCAACCTTGCTATAAGCAGATTAGAGGGTACCATCCAAACACCCAAAACTACTTATGTTCTCTAAGAAACGCAATAAGCAGATAAGCCAATAAATGAGAAACCTAAGAGACAATCTTACATGTGTTGTTATCAGTTAGCCCATTAATCTATCTTAACAAAATCAGTGTCCATTTTTAATTTGGAAAGTGTAGGTTTGACTTAAAGGTAGAGAGTATATGTTCAAAGAGGTGAATTACCGGATCAATTCCTCCATGCGCCACAAGGATTTTGCATATTTCCCAAAGCCGGTTATTATTAAATTATCAGAATTGCATTAACCAAATACAGCGGACGCACCCAACGTAATTTATTAACAGGAAACCTATTTTTTAGAATTTGTATTGCTACCACAGAACAGCTCGTTTCTATTGATCATGTTGCATCTGAAGTTGTTTAATCATTAAAGGTCATTGAAACCGCAATGAATAAGGTGGATAGTGTTACACAAAAGAGTTCTTTAGTAAGAAAGACTGTACGGAAGGCTCTATTTGATACTTTAGAGACAAATTCTTACCCGAAATCGGCCCATTTTCAGGTAAATGGGTCATTATAGCTCATTTTTGTTCATAGTATATGCATTATGTAGGATTCAATTCAGTAATCTTTTCCTCTTTTCGCCACAATAGAAATAACAGGAAAGCTAATAGTAACTAATAGCCAAAAATGTTTGCTAAAAGAATTGCAAATACAGCAAAAATACATGTTTTTGTAAAATTAACCATATTACCTTATTCTTGATAAAACCTTTCAGTATAGTTGTGATCCTTGCTAACGTTTCTATCTTCTTTTCCATTTCACTTACGTGTCTCAAGTGAGAGACCTTCATATCTTCCTGAGAAATCAATAAAGAACAGAAAAACAAAACCATAAACCCCTTTAAAAAGTATCTACTGACAGATAAACTCAAAAAAGATACCTTCAAGGTTGCGCGCTTTAATGGTGAGGCTCGAAGATATACTTGACTAATTTGTATATCAGATCTGAATGGACTGCACGGTTTCATGTTGATGCTAATTGGCGTTGTGTGATGAAGAATGTGATTTAGGGTTTTGTTTTGACCCTTAGATACCGAGTATGATTTTGAAATCAATTGATGCTAAAATTGGAGATAATATTTGTGCCATTCAAATCATCCGTGATTTTCTGATTCTTTTTGAAAATCATAGAATCAACCCAAAAAAACCTGTGATGAAGAAAAGACAGAAAAGGATATTAGAGTTTTGAGAAAAAGTAAGATTGACATTGCATATATCATTTTTGATTTGCAAATTGTAAAACAAATGTGATAGCTGTAGTGGTTGAGACATTTGTTAATGTTAGTAGACACCCAAGTTCGAATCCCATTAGCTTGCATTTTTACACAAATTTATTCCGAATTTTAAAGATTTATATAGTTGCTTAGGTGGACAAAATGTGATTAGGTGGCATATAAATTGATTATGTGGCATTGAGGTGGCGTTTATGTGGCATTATCTACGTGTAACGCCTCCTGTTATATATAATGTAGAGATATATATCACTCTTGCCATACCATCCAAAATAATACATTAAAGGGATCTTGCAACCTCCCTACACCTGAACTTTTACATACTTTACACATAACTAACTAATGACCCGAATTAAGAAAATCAAAACATTTGGAGTAATTTAAACATTAACGGACATATGGGAGTAATAACGTGATATTCTTCCCCATTACTCCATAACAACTAGTACTTTACCCCTGAGTCCCAATCATCCTAAAACTGTATTTACAAGATATGACTAGACTTAACAACTATGTAACCAATTAGACAATTGACAAAGGGTTTAACAAGTAACAATAATGCACTAAAAACTAGTGCATACAAGGTAGGCTAAGGCGATTTGGGTGTACATTTGGGGGTGGATTGTAAACAATGCTCTTCATTAATATTTTGGAATCCACCAAAATATCACGAGAACCGCGAAAAGGATAGGCTCTGAGGGGTGTACTAGGGGTATCGTGTATTAAAAATGAGTGCATCGCAAGGGTGTGGGAAAATTACTTGGCCGGTGTAGTCAACGTAATTATAATACAAGTTTAAAACAAGGGTTATCCTAGTGCCTCTTATCATTTAGTAAATCCTAAGTACACGAATGTAGTCTCACTAGCGATCTCCGGATGTATCACAAACGCAAGTTCTAGAATCTATATACTACTGGTAAACTCTTAAGTATTAAAGGTGAATGTTTTTTCCTATATATCTAAAGGCGAACCTCACAGTTTTGGGGTGGAAATTTTTGAGTGAAAGGGTTTTTGTGCTAGCTATATAATTCCTATCCATGAGACGCTTATTAAAACTAAAGTGTCACTCCTATATGTTGTAAAAAAATTTAAATTTGCTGCTAAAATTGCCCTAACAAGTATATTTCTTAGTTTATTACACATTTACTCTAAAACAAAACAAATATCAAACGAAGTTATAGTTTCTAAGGTATCCCATTTTACCCTCCCTACACTTAAATTGAACATTATCCCCAATGTCCTGAAAAGTATCAAAGTTATGATAACGGGAAAAATAAAATAGATGAAAGAAGATAATACTCCTCTGATTTGCTCGGCATGTACGATGTGAAAACATGGTTAAATCTTCCTCAAAGAAAACAAACTTGATAAGCTTCACTTCCAATGTATACTTTCATCTTCTTGTCCAATATAACCTGTAATTCACTAAGAAAACAAAACAAAAAACCTCGCATAAAATCGGCGGTAAACACTATATATAATAAAAACTAATTCTAGAAAGCAAAGTAAGATATAATACTTGCAAACTAAACGTCTACAGATTCCTGGAAATTTAAAATTCTGAAAATTTTTCAAAAATATTTTTAAGTTCCAGCAGAAAAATAAAATCATGGAAAAATGTGCTGCTACAATGCCTGACGCCATCGGGTGTAAAACCTGACGCCGTCAGGTATGACCTGACAGTATTTTTACGTTCTGTTTCTGGACAATTTCTGAAAAAATGTGATTAATAATACCTGAAAAACTGCAGAACATTCATTGTGACTCGATACAAGCATTTGACTCTAAACAAACACATAAATATATGCTAATCATTAATTGTTAACTTTCATGTTAGAATTCGTTCTTATAAACAAATATAATTTTCCCTACACTTATCTTTTTGTAAAACACCTTTATATGCAATTAAGACGAGGTTAAAAACAAAATAAAGCATTTTCACAAATTTATTCGAAACATGAAAGATAAACTAGTAAAGATGGAGCATATATATGAAATCAAACAAAATAAAAACAAACAAGCAAACAATAAAACATGGGTTGCCTCCCAAGAAGCGCTTTTCTTTATTAACGAGTCTTGTAGCTAGACTCATAGTCATGCCTACTACGTGACTCCATCCTTCGTCACGTTCTCAATGTCATCTTCTATCTTGGTTTTATACTTCAGACCTAGCTGTAAGCATTCTTTGTAAAAACCAAGTATCTTTTTCATCGCATAGTCTACTCCTCTTCTCTTATCCTCTTCATTCCTATAGTAGACTGATTGCTTAAGTTCTTTTTCTAGGTTTGTCATTAGACGGAATTGTTCAATCTTATACGGCATTTGGTAGGCAATCTCGTCGGTTTCATCCGCAAACCTAACTATCCCTAACGATGGGTCATAAGTCTTTCTAGAAACCTCCACGAATGGCTTTCCTAATACTATATGGGATAAACAACTATCAATCACCGGACAAATATCTTCTACAATCAAGAAATCCGTAATATATGTGAAGTTTCCTACATATACGTGCATCTTCTTAACTCTTCCTACAAAATTATTCACCTTACCCGTGTTGGGATCTTTCCTAGGCCCAAGTTGCTTTTTCGTTACCCAATTTTGGTGGATCCTAGTCATAATGTTTATGGGGGATATAAGGTCAATGTAATCCTTCCACACATGTACGTGCCCGATGTTACATGGTATGTTTATGTTAGATGGGTCACCCGTTTTTATGATTGGTGAACTTATGCAATACGGTGTCTTAGGATCATCTAATAAATACTTATGGTATGCATGTTCATCCTTTGTGGGAAACTTGTTGAAGTAATCATAATCTACTTCTTCCACTTCCTCCTCATCATCATTCTTAATTTCCTCCTTAGGATCACTTTTGTTCTCAATTACCTCCTTATCTTCTTCCTCACTACTCCTATTTGGCGGTACTAGGGTAATGGCGTTGACAAAGTGAACATGTTTCGATGATGAAGGATCCTTAACCTCACTACCCCCACTTGTGTTTCTAGCAACTCTACTTAACGGGGTCATCACTTGGTTGTTGAGTGCCTTCAACAAATTGTCAATCTTATTGGTCATCTCGCTTTGTTGTTGTTTGAAATTGGCTTCAAACTTAGACAAACGAGCTTCTTGAGATGCCATAAAATTAGACATTAATCCTTCAAAATTATTGGAATTGTTGGAAGGATTATTGTTGAAGGTACGGTTCATGAACGAACCGTTTGATTGAAAACGATTAGGTGGATTTGGAAAGTTGTTTTTAGACGAATTTTGGTTGTGTTTCCACCTAAATTTCGGATGATTCTTCCAAGATGGGTTGTATGAATCACCATAAGTGTTTTGCTCGGGTTTGAAAGTGAACTACTTGTCTCCCGCTCCGTTGGTATGCGAGGATGCATAATCCGCAAAAGCTTGTTCGGGGAGTTCCATGCAATCACGAGTGTCATGGGGACCACTACAAAAATCACACGAAGAAGTGATTTTGTTCACTTGGCTTGAAGGTTTAGGAGCTTCGTAGGAATTCTTGAGAAACTTGACTTGGTCTTCAAGTTCCATGATCCTACGGTTGGGAATGCTTGAGTTGTTCAAAGGAAAGAATATTGCTGTGACCGTTTTGCTCAACTCGCGGGGGTCATTCCAACATTCGTTGTCATAGAGAGCAAGATATTCTATGATTCCCCACGATTCTTCCACATACTTATCACGTAGCTTACCACTGGCCGCTTGGTTAATGGTTTTCCTTGTGGATTGATTAACATGATCGTAGAAGATTTGGACTTGAAGCCAAAGATCTATGCCATGATGATGGAATTTTTAGAGTAAGTCCTTAAAACGAGTCCACGCTTCGTAAAGAGTTTCACCTTGACATTTTTGGAAAATCAAGATGTCATTCCTTAGCTTAGTAGTTCTCCCCGGTGGGAAAAATTGTGCGAGGAAACGAGAAGTTAGATCATCCCAAGATGTGATGGATCCCGTGGGTAAACGCTCAAGCCATTGACTAGCTTGGTCAAGTAGAGAGATTTGGAAGAGACGAAAGAGTGTCGTCTCTTGAGTTTCAACATAAAGGTCTATGGAATCTACGATTTTAAGGAAATCCTTGAGATGTTGATTTGGATCTTCGGAACGAAGTCCATGGAATGCACATCCGCTTTGTACCAACCGGATGGTGTTGGATTGCAAGGGAGACACATTAGCTCTTTGGGGGAGCTCAATGGTGTTTCGATAGCCTTGATGGCTTGGTTTGGAATACCCACCTAGAGTACGGGCTAGAGGTGGATCTTGGTGTGGTTGTTCTTGGTGGGGTTGTTCTTGGTGGTTTGGTGGAGCTTGGTGTTGGTGTTGTTGGTTGATAGGTTCAAAGATGGCTTCACCCACCATGATGGCGAATGAAGAGATTACGAACAAAGGGAATGAAGAAAAGATAGACTACAAGAAAGCTACTGAAAAGAAAATAAAAATCTCACTTGATAGGAATCTAGTGAGTAGACCTAAACGAAATAGAAATAGAAATTGAACCTAAACTATTAACTATTCCCCGGCAGCGGCGCCAAAAACTTGATGCGGGATTTTCGAACCTCGCAAAAGGTTTTACAATCCTCCAGGCAATGTACCTAACCGTTGTAGTGTAGTATAGGTAAGTCCAGGGGATTGATCGTTCTCTAGGGGAATAGTCTCGCAATAGTTGTGGAAAGGTCAAGATGTATGACGAGATAGGTCTAGAGGTGAGGGATGATTCTTTTTCTATTTTTATATTTTATGAAAAGCAATTTAAAAATCTCAGTTTGAAGGAGTAGGCAGAATTAGTTGCTAATCAACTAACCCAAAAACTAATTATAAAATGAAAATTAATCTAATAACAAGGAAAAGTAAATTGGTGGTAACTCTTATGATAGGGAAAACGTGTTCACTTAGAATTAATTACTCCCTAGTTATCTCCTACTGATTTGTTGAATTGTCATGTCCTTGTTTTAGTTGAAGCGTTGTGTTCCTTAATATTGGTCGTGGGGAGGTGCCGAAGTCCCAAACTCTATAAATCTTAGTCTCCTCTAAATCACTTAAAGTCTTTTAAGTTTTCTAGGATTTACAGGCCGCAATTCACGCAATAAATACAACGAGAAAAACAAATAGTGCACTCTATGGTTGCGTTTTCTAAGATGTTCAAGCTAGTTATATATAAGAGGTCAGCCAGTTTTCTTAGTCTAATGCGAGACAAACAACTAAACAAGAGACAACAAATCGATATTCAACAACTAGGTTTCACTAGATCTAAGCAAACACAAATAAACTTAAGCTAGTATGTTAAAGCAAAGAAAAGATAAACAAATAATCAAACAACACATAGATATATTGAATGATTAAACGAATAACTTATCTTCAATTAAACGTGGATGAAAAAGGCTGAAAAAACCGTATGTAACACCCCAAAATATGGTACAGTGGAAGACTAATCAAGCTTTCGGGGTGCTACGGGGATTGGTACACAACACAAGCATAAGAAAACGGAAATACATTATCCATTTATATAAAACATTTCAAACCCAATAATTAATGTTTACATTTATACAAAAGTAAGGAAGTAAGCCCAACAGTCAAACATAAGGTAGGTCCTCAATTTAGTTATAAGAGTTGAAATTGATCCATGAGTCGTGCCACTTGCCAAGCCTCCAAGTTAAGCATTCAAGAATAGTTGCATCAGTTACCTGTGAATACATGCTAAAAGGGTCAGCTTACGCTGGTGTGGTTATAGGTTTGAGCAAAAGTATAACAGTGGACCAAAATAAGTAATTTGCTACACTGGACTATGATAAATATAAATTACGAATTCCACGTATATCAACAAAACAGAAACAATCCAGTATCAATATGACAGGTCACGATAGCCCTCTCTCATATTGACAGTCATAGTAGGGCCCTAGGTATATCTGATCTTAGCCAGGCATCATGTTATAGCAAAGCATAAACAGGTTACATTGCTACCCTATAGTCTAAGACAAATATCTATCGCATATCTAAACTTAGCAGTCAACAAGTTATAGCAAATCAAAAGTAGCAGTAAGTCCGTTAAAACGGTTCTTGCATGTTTTCTCACCCCAAGTTTAAGTAAAGCAGTATAAGTGTAAAAGTGGGCTATGAAACTCACATATATATATATATATATATATATATATAATATATATATATATATATATATATATATATATATATATATATATATATATATATATATATATATATCAGATAAACACATAACACCTTCAAATAACCAAATCAAATATTTCTACTAAACAGTCAAATCATGAGTAAACAATTTGCGTATTCCAAATAAAGAATCGTTGAGTTTAGTTGAAACGAGCATGTATTCTCCCCCAAAACAGTTATAAAACAAGTAAAAGTATGGGCAATGAACTCACCTCAGTCCAGCAATGCAATATCACAACAATATAAATGGGTAGAACACCACAATAAACCAAACAGTAGCCCAGCACAACAGCTCAAGGGTATTATAGCACAACGAAAATTAGGACAACACGGCACAACGGATTCGGCACAACCTAATAATATAAAATTGGTCTTAACGTATTATAATACCCCAAACCATCTAAGTAATGATAACATAATTATACGTGCATTGCCATACAAGTACAAGACGGAAATATATATTCTTGACACAACAAGACATCATAGAGACATTTCTTATTCAAAATTCAACATAAAACGCATTAAAATAGAGCATGCCACAAGCAATAGATATAATAAGCATTTATAACAGACATACATCATAACATCTCAATAAACTTAATAATATAACATTTGTTTAAGACTTGTGTTAATATTATGATACATTTATAATAAATGGATTACTAAATGTAATTCAATTTTTTTTTACACGTTGGAGGTTTACTGGACTTGAGCAAAACTCGGTCAAAGAAACGACTTCATAACCCATATTAATCGATAATTTGGTACCACATACATTCCTTATATGCACATCTCATTCTTCTTTCAATATCTCTCAACACAAATCATAAAAAAGTTCTCAATTAAACCATAAAATTCTTCTGCGCGAGTTTGAGTATTGGTGGCAGATTCCGAGTTTAGGTTCAAGTTAGTATTGCTTGTGTTCTGGGCTATGTTCAGTCCATGATTTCTGTTTCATTGTCCTAGTTCAAGTTCGGTTTCGGGTTGGTGTTCGTTAGATTGAATTTGGTTTGGGCTACACGGTATCGGTTTCGTGTGCAGAAGGTTTTCGTTCGTAGTTGAGATTGGGTCACGAATCAGATTTTGGTAAACCATCGTAATGTTTTGTTAAGTATTCGGTTTCGGCTTCGATCTATAATTTGGTCTGAAGGTATATCTTGAACTATAAATTATATACGCTACAGGCAAATATTATGTTACGAGGTCTTGTTATAGCAATATATAGTATATTACATTAGAATCTTATAAATCACCATTAACGATGCATCGTATGTGAGCTTAAAACAATTGAATTTTTAAACATGACACATAAACTGACATAATGAATTGAATATGCATGCAGGGGTACCAACTTAGGGTCAAACCTGAATTTTATTAAATTGAATTTCGAAGCTTCATGAATCATTTCATAACATCCTATAACTAAAACAAACTGTTTTAGTTGTTTAATATAATCTTAAGATAGTATTACTACGTATTGAATTTTATCATATATATTACTATATGAACCTAGACTAAATTGAGCTTTGAAACTCACTGATGTAAGAATGAACAATTGACACCAAAAATATTAGTAGGTCTATAGGTAAGAAAACATAATACTGGATAATGCTAGTTAAACTTTTTGTAGTAATTGGTTCCCTAACTCATGTAGACAATCTGAAGCGGGAGTAAGTCATTGTGATTTGAATGTGATACGTTCCGAGTTTATGATTAAGGGTGTCTGAAAACTGATCCGAGTTCTATTGTCTTCCTAATAATAATAAGTCCTAAAAGTTAATTACAGTTTGAGCTCTAAACTTTGATAATTTACACATTTATACCTTGGACTTTGCTATTTTTCATAAGTAAATCCTAAGTTGGTCATAAATGGAATTAAATACACGTTTAACCCTAATCTTTGGAAATTGTCACAACAAACCCAAAGCTTTGGTAGTTACACTATAAACCCTAATTTATGATAAGTTGTCACATTTAACCCCAATTTGGCTAATTATGGATATTGACCCTAAAGTTACTAATTCGGGAAACTTACTTAATTTGGAAATGTTGATGCAAATAATGTTCTAAAAACGTTATTTATATCTTTCGATTACTTCACGTTTTGAGGATGACAAAATGTGAAATCACGTTACGTTAAAATTAATGTAAACAAGTTTTTAATCGGAAGATCCCGTTTCTACGCAAATCACTCTAGAACAAATTTACAACTTGACTAATAATCAAAGAAGTGAATTTATGTTTTGAGACTTCACATTTTAATGTGAAAAAACATTTTTTCAAAACTACACATGACAAATTATTTTTGAATTATTAAGAAATGTTTTAATGGAAAAATAAGTTTGAAAATCACAACAGCTATTTCCCCCCCTCCCCCAAAATCAGCTCCAAACTTCCCCTAATAAGTTTTCACCAGAAAAGACAAAATTTGGAGCGTCCTTGTTTGGGGAGGCTACTTCCCCGAATAAGTTTTCACCAGAAAAGACAAAATTTGGAGCGTCCTTGTCTGGGACGGCTCCACGGTTCCACTAAATTTAGTGGAGCCGTGGTGCATTTAGTGGAGCCGTCCGTACAAAATTTTCTGTAACGTTCAGATTTTTCTTGCCTATAAAAACCAACCCCATTCACAGTTTTTAGGCAAGGTGTTATCATTCCTCTTCATTAGCAAGAGAAGAACTCAAAGTATTCAAGAAGATACAAGAGTTATAGTTGTTAGGTTTTTGTAACACTTGTTACAACCTTGTTGTATCATAGCATACATCAAGTTTATTTATTTTTTGTGAGTGAGAGTGAAGATCAAGTGTGATCTTATAGAGATAGTGAATATCTCTTAAAGCCATTGGGCTTGTGTGATTGATCAAGAAGATCAAGGGTCGATAGATTAGTATTAGTTGAGTGAGTGTTGATCATTGTGATCGTGTTGAGATCTTGGTGATCTCTTGAAGCCATTGGGCTTGAGTGTTTGGTCACGTGGACCTTGGTAGATTGGTGCTAGCTAAGATTAGCACTCGACATCTAGTTTAGTGTCGATAATAGGATAAGCGACGTGTACGGTTTTCTCCGCCTGAAGGGAGGTTGTTGACATAGTGTTTGAAACTCTCGAGTGTGGTACTCGGGGAGTGGAGTAGGGCGAAGAAGAGCTTCGTAGCCGAACCACTATAAATCCTTTGTCTCGGTTTGATCTTTCCAACTCTACTATTTACTTTCATTACTTAGAATTATTTAGTTTATTGTGTAGTTCATATTGGTGTTAGTTGATTACACATAGAGTTCGAATCAAAGTTTCCAATACCAAACACTTTTAAAACAAGATTTTTAAAAGGAACTAAAAACCGGTAAACTATTCAACCCCCTTCTAGTTTCCCACAATTTGTATCAGAGCCACGTCAGTCAAGATTTTAGAGTATATTGTATTTTAAAACTTGAATCGATCAATGGATTCCGACAAATATCTAGAAGGGCAATCTATGCAAAGACCACCACTTTTCGAAACCGTTTGTTTTATATATTGGAAAACAAGATTCGAAACATATGTGAAATCAAAAGACATTGATCTTTGACATGTTATTACCGAGGGTGACTTTCAACGATTCAATTGAATCCGATAACTAAAAAGGATGAAATTGTTTCATATGATGAACAAAGTGATGAACTAAAAAGAAAACTAACCAAAAATAATGAGGCTAAAATGATGATTTATAATGCTTTGCCTAAAAAGGAATTTGAAAGAATTTTCATGTGTAATACGGCAAAAGATATTTGGAAAACTTTGTTAGTCACTCACCAAGGTAATAACCAAGTCAAAGAGAACAAGATAGATCTTCTTGTTCAACAATATGAACAATTTTCCATTTCGGAAGATGAGTCAATTGATAATGCTTTTGCTAGATTTAATATTATTATCACTATTCTTAAAGCTCTTGATGAAGGTTACTCTAGTAAGAATTATGTTAGGAAGTTCCTTAGAGCTCTACATCCTAAATGGAGAGCAAAGGTCACCGCCATAGAAGAGTCAAAGGACTTGGCGATGTTGTCACTCGATGAACTAATAGGAAACTTGAAAGTTCACGAGATGATAATCAAGAAGGACTCTGACATATTCAAAGGCAAAAGCGAGAAAGTTAGATCTCTAGCATTGAAAGCCAAGAAGGAGTCTAGTGATGAGGAATGTTCGAGTTCCGATAGTGAAGATGAAGAGTATGCACTAGCCGTTAGGAACTTTAGAATGTTCTTTAGGAGGAAAGTTAGATTTCCTAGACAACCTCGCGATGAAAGGAGGTCATTCCAAAAGAATCATGATGAAAGGAAAGGGACAAGTGATAGGAAATGCTATAGATGCGGAGATCCTAATCACCTCATAGGAGAATGTCCTAAACCACCGAAGTCCAACAACCAAAGAGCTTTTGTAGGAGGCTCTTGGAGTGATAGCGGTGAAGAAGAAGAGAAGAAGCTTAACGATGAAACATGCCTAATGGCTCAAGCTTCTAACGAGGTACATTCTGACTTTCTTATTATAGTGATGATAATTCGTCAATAGATGATAGTAGATTACATGACGAATACAACAAATTATGCGTAGTTAGTACTAAGATCTTAGGTAGAAACACAAAACTAAAATTAAAACTACAAGAACTAGAACTACAAGTCTTAGAACTAAAAGATCAAGTCAAGAGACTTGAGAAAAACAAAGAAGTAAATTTAGGATGTAAAACCCAAAAATTTTGAACATGTAAAATACCCAGAATACCCATTTGAACTCGAATTTGTAAAAGACATTTCATCCCGAATATAACCTAAGTATCTAACGGTTAATAATCGAACGAATAAAAGTGATACAATAATAAAGACTTATGATAAAACGAATGTTACACATTTAATAATAATCTCACACCTACACGTTTTCGGTTAAGGTTCCATTTCTTTTATTTTTGTGCACAACTTACACACTACACCAAATAAATTAAATGATATATTTTTAAATTTGGAAGGGGAGGATTTTTCTCCAATCACTCCCCTAATTGCCGGCTCCCCCTCCTCTATTATAGTGAACACTGATCATTCTTATCTAAAAAAAAAAATTCTCACACACCAAATGAACCCTAACTCCCTACAAACAATCGGCCGCCCCCCCTTGTCCACCATTTTTTTTCCGATCAAGCACAAGCAAGCAAGGAATTCCGTTGGTGTTCGTACGTGGGTGTGTTCGTGAGTTGCTACAAGGGTGATCATGGTTTGCATTCTAATCCGAGAGAGAGAAAGATCGAGTGGTGTGGGTCTCGGCCTTGGTGATCTTGTTTCTTCCGGGTTGATCTTCAAGGGTAACACGTACCATCTTATTTTTGTTTCCTCCATTTTGATCTTGTCTATAACGTGTAAAATTGTCACCATGAAAGCTATATGAATCGGCCAAATAGTGTTACATAAAATCATAAACAAGTTCACATAAAATCATAAACATTGTCACATGAAATAATGAATTAGGGTTAGGGTTTGGATGGAATTTGTGTGGATGATCTTCGTGGGATTTTTAGAACATGTTAAAATGCTATTAAGATACAGATTGTATGAGTTATGAGGGTCGTGTTTGCGTTTGGGTGCGTAAACATGTATTATAGTGGTCTAGATGAAATTCTAAAACTGGGACAGCCCGTATACCGATTTTGTGAACGAGTTTTTGTCATGATATAAAATGGTTTGATTCGGTTTCTTTTCATGAAAACTTACTTTTATGTCTTAGTAAAGTTCTCCAATTGATTTGGAGTGATTTCGAGTTGGATTGGTCGTGTTTTTGATTTTTGTGTGATTAAGTGTTGAAACAGAATTTGAGAGTCTGAAAATCATTCCATTTTTCCGATTTTTCATTTTCAAACCATGAGGATTTGGGTCATGAACCATTCCAGTATTTAATTTCTATATGCCTAGTAATGTCATGAATTTTTGGGGATTTTTCCTGAATGTATGGGTGGGTAATTCAAGTGGATACTTTCTGGGAACTAGAGCAGATACGTTTTCTGGGTAGTCTGAGTTGGAGTATTTTTCGTGTGGGGTTAAACTAACTAATAAATTCTGGGAAAATTCGTGTGGATTATAAAGACATTGAAGTATCAGTGTGAATTTTTGTGGATTTTATTTTTGAGTTATAATGTAGTTCATAAATTCGTAGATTGGTGACTTATTTATGGGTAAAAGCTGATAAAAAAATTTAAAAGGCTAATAAGGGGTTATTTGTGTATTATTAAACTTACGGGTTGAACTTATCATTTTCTAAACTAAAGGGCTTAACTTGTGAAACCATGTAACTTTATGATACTTACATTTCATACCCTAATCTTACAATAATTGCACTATAATCCCTAAACTTGTTATATTGGCATAATAAACCCTAAAACTTGTGAAACCTACGTTATTAACCCTAAACTTATATAATTATCATTATGAACCTTAAACTATTAATATAGTCACGTTGGATACCTTAAATTGATTAAATGATAATCTTGGATATTAATGACTAATGTTTCTTAATCTGGGAACCTTCTCAATATAGAAACCTACTAGTTATGGAAACTTACTAATTCGGGAAACCTGCTAAAAATAGAAAGTTACTTAAAATGGTTAAACTACTTAAAGAGGAAACTTACTATTTTTGGAAAGTTACTATTTTTGGAAAGCTGCTATAAAAGGAAAGTTACTAAAAATGGAAAGCCGACTAAAATAAGTAATCTGATTTAAATAAGATATTAATAATAAGACGATCATGTATTCGTGTAGATTCGCTGAAGAAGGAGTTTGATTCTGATCTTTATGTTTCTGTTATGTTGCACTTGCGGTCTAAGGTACACATATTATGACCTTATCTCTTAAGGTTTCTCATGACTCATTCACATCAGTTTGATATTAGCTTTGATTATAATACCTTGATCTGAGCCTTCTTATTTTGGCTTTCTTATATGATCTATGCCTTTGCTATGTTCCCTTAGATTTATGAACCATTGATTATGAACCTTTACTTTAATCCTTTGCCTTGAACATTAATGATGAACCGGAACTTATGAACCTTTGATATGATATGACTTTTGAACCCTATAGTTTGATACCCGAGCCATTATATTTTCCTAGTCATGGGGGTTCCATGGCCGTGTCATTGATGCAACAATGGCATGACTCTAGTGTGGTCGAGTGATGTTCCACACCGTCCATTTTTTTTATTATTATGATATGCGTATTTTATACTTGTTATGGCTACTATGGTTTATGCAGGGGCATATGGATGCATCCTAGATTTGCTTTGTATATGATATGATATGATATGATATGATTTGATGATTGATGCTGTGTGCAATACACGTCCTTCACATATTTGAGAGGTCGCTCCTCTATGGTTACTGATGGTTACTATGATATGATATGATTTGTTTGGGCTCGGGTTTGATTACTGGTTTTCCATTATACTTTGATATTCATTCGTTTATGCCTTATGTCTTCCCCAATGCACCATATTATATTCTTGTCCCTTATCTTTTGCTCCATTTATATATATCTGTTCACTGGGCTTTTTAAGCTCAGCCGCATTTTCTTTCCATGCGGCAGGTTTTAGTTGGAAGTTGGGTTATGAGTGGAGAGTACCTTGGACTTAGAAGACTATACTTTGATAGCTATTCTGGATTAGAGATGACTAGCAGTGTTTACATTTCAGACTTAGTATTCATTGTTGTTCTCATTTGTAACCTTGTATTTCAGATTTTCCCTTTGTAACCTTTGAAATTCATTTGTATTATTTAAGTCATATGCTTGTGTTTGCTTTGATATGTCACCATAACGTAATACTTCTACCCTTATCGGGTTGGGGTGTTACAATTATGGTATCAGAGACCAGGCTGCGACTTGTAGTACATTAAACCTTGACCTGTGATGTTTGGTACATTAAACCTTTACCTTTGAGAATTTGCTTTCGGGTTTCCCCATAAGAACTTAAGTTATTACCGGTGAGGAATGGGTAGACTAGGACATCTATGTAAGTAACATTGCTTCCGCATTACTCTGATTCGTGCCTCTGCCTTTAGTTATGCCTTGTAAGGACATTTGTTTCAGAAGCTAGAAAGTTTTGCAACCTAAGCTTAGTAACCAAGTAAGTTTGGAATACCTCGGAAACTACATGGATACCTTACACCATTTAAGTTTCACCTTCTGATTTTGATCTCTAATTCCGATCTGTTTGATAAACAGTTTGATACCTTTCCGACCATCCCGAAAGTCATTCAACCCTAATATGTTTGACACATTCTATGAATTCATTACCCGTGCTGGATATAAATGTATCATCTGATACTACTCAACTCTGCATAATCCATTACTACTCCGATGAGAACTCTGGTAATTACTAACCACGGATATAGGAAGTTTTGTTCCCTCCCTTTTAATGATGAACCTTGTCCACCAACCAGTTCCTTTGGAAGGATATGATGGAAATATTATCTCATTATGGAATTGTTAACTGAGCATTATGATGCTGATAACTGATATTCCATACATCTCACTTTTGACAGTTATACGATGTTCGTATTACCGATGATACACACCCTACCTGCCACTTATGCCAAGGGGCTAAACAAGATTCCAACACCTTGAACTGTTCGCTTATCTATCTCAACACTTTTGATGAACCGTGCATTGGACCCTGATATATGATGAGTGTCTAAATACTCATCATTTCTGTCACATTTAGACTACAAAAACATTTAAAAACATGCAAATATGCTTCAAAATACAGAAAATATCATTTGATTGTGTTTTTATGTGTTGCAAGTGCAAAATGATCAAAAACAGTTAAAAACGAACATAGTTTGCATAATTGTCAGTTTCAGTCCCTGAAGTTTCAGAAATTGGCAAAAATAGTCCCTGGTGTTAAAAATATCATTCAAGGTCCCTAAGCTATTTAACTTTTACAATATTGGTCCTTGGATGAAAGTTTTAAAGAAATGGCAGTTTTGGTCCTTCAGGTTTCAAAAATGGCAAAACTAGTCCTCAGGTATTTAAAAATTGGAATTTATCAAATATAACCCTTGTACTATTCAGAATTGGCAAAATAGACCCTTTTGATAACTTTTGGGATATTATCATTTCAGCCCTCAAAAATCCAAATGTTACACTTTTGGTCCTTGTGATTAAATCCTATCTAAAAACAAAATCCGGATCAAACTTATACCTTTAACCCAAAAATAAACCCAACCCTTTACTTAAACTAAACCCATCCAAAACTTACCCAAGCCCAAAACCAAAACCCCTTGACCCGGCCCAATCCCAATTTAAATAACTAAAACCGGGGTCAAATACCAGGTCAAACCCACCCTTATCCCCTTCTTCCTCACATCCCCCGCCAAAACCAGACACCTCTCCATACCAGGGTGGTTTTAGCCACCTATCACCTCCACCTCACCACCTAATCCTCCACCACTGTCTCCTCTACCTACACAAATAAACAAACGGCCTTAATTGCAAAAACCCACTTTTGATATTTTTGGCGCCAAAAGCACTTTAAACGGCTAGGATGAGTTGCAGTGATCCAAAGGTCAAGATTATTGATGGGATATGTTCAGAGGCATGTGGGGAGTCCAAAAGATTATCTATAAAGAAAAGAAGAGGCAAAGGAAAACAGGATCAGAGAATTAGTTTTTTGGTCATTTTAATTATTGTCATTTTACTGCTAATTTTAATTATCTTGTAATTTAAAAGCTTTCAAGTGTTTTGTTACTCATTCAGAGTGTGTAATAAACCTTATTTACAGTTCAAATTCAGCCTATCTTTAAAATCCCATTTTATGCTTATTCGTACTTTAAATTTCATGTCAATTTAAATATTGTTGATTATTATTGTTGTTATTGGACTCTTTAGCTCATATAAGCTCCTGACAAAGCTTAGATAAGCTTTTAGAAACCTTAAAAGTCAGTTTAGTTATAAAAATCAAAAATACAAAAAAAAAATCACAAAACTTAGATAGAAAATCAAAAATCAGAAGAATGAAAGAAGATGGCTGGAGCAGGGTGAATTCTGGATTGCCCTGGGTTAGAAGCTTAGTGGTAAGCTATTAGGATTGTTTCTTGGTCCTTGTTATTGGTTATTCAGCTGGATTCCATTTGTAAGCAAAGTTCTCAATTTTTGGCATTTCACTGTGAGACTGTGTTTCATGCTAGTTCTGCTGTTGTTTAATGCTCAATAAGTCTTGTGTAATGATATTATGAGGTTTGAAATCAGTTGCATGGTTTAATTCTACAAGTTGCTTTGAAAATCTCAATTTAGTCTTCATAAAGGGTTGTTTGGTTCTACTGTGTTAACTGTGGTGTGGATTGTTATTGTTGTTGTTTGTTGTTGTTACATATCACATTAGGTCCATATAACTCAGTGAAACAATAAAAACCAATGCTTGTTTGATAAAAAGTCAAAATCACATTTGACTGCTTGTTATTTGATCTCTGTGTGAATTCAGGTGCCATATTTGATCATATAAGTGTATCAGTTAGTGTTAAAGCTTAAATTAGTTTAATTACATCATATAACAACTTCATAAGTCATTTAAGTTAGATCAAAGTTCATTTTAGTCAACCTTTTAGTTTAATTTAAAAAGTCAATTTCATTTCTGCTGAAGCATTCAATATCTGTTTTTCTAAGCTTTTTCTATCTAGATTATCTGCTTAATTAGTTAATCACTTTGCATGATTTTTGGTTTTATCTATAGCTTGCATGGTCATCTTCATCTGTTTTAGCTTAAATCTACAATTGTAGCTTATTTGCTAGCTTATTCTTGTCTGCAATTTTAGCCCTTTTTCTGAAAAGTGCCCTGTGCACAGGATAGATAGCATTTTTCATAAGCTTGCATAATCTTCATCAGTAAACCTTAGCTTGTGATATTTGTTGATCTTAGAAGCCCTTCTGGCTAGTTTAATGTCTGTATGCTTATCTTTCCTTATCATGCTTTTCATAACTGCTTATTGTGCTTATTTTATTTTCTCAAAACAACTCACTGCACTGAGTAATTAGTGCAGTTGAGCTCTTTTTATTAAGCTCCTAAAAAGCTCTCCAGTGGACTTGAGCTTGTGTGTTTTGGTTCCTTGTGAAGCTTATCCACCACTCTCTAAGATTCAGTGCTTATTGTGCATTTTCTAGCTTATTTAATAGGGCTGCTATTAGCTTTTTGTTTGTCCCATTTCCTGTGTACACTGAGCACTTCAGTGTATTATCAGTGTTTACAAGCAAATTCATAAGCTCACTCAGAGCTTATTAGTGGGCCCCAGTGTGAGATTCTTGGCTTTTTGGGAACCTCAATAAGCCAGCTTATTACATCCAAGCTTACTTTTGACCTCTGATCCTTTGCCCCTAGCTGAATTTTGCCTACAAAATCCTTGCAGACCTGAGTAGTTGACTGTGTAAAGTGAAAGTGCTTATTTGCTTATCCTAAGCTTATCAGTGCTGATCTTTGCACCAATTTGCTCATCTCCTATTCCTTTTGCTTATTTATATCTTATTTTACTTTTGTCTCTTCTTTTAATCTTATTTAAGAACTTATTGGAGCTTGAATTATCAAAGTTGAGCCAAAAGCTCAACTGTTAAGATCATAAGCTTCCAAACTGCTTATTTTTAAGTTTTAATAATTTTGTCTTTATTAAAGTTTGTTATTTACAGTATATAAATAGGTTTGTAAAATAAAATTTAGATAATCATCATTTTAAGGAAAGTGATAGCTTCTATTTAAGAAGCTTGAGCTTTTTAGCTTATTTTTCATCTTTTTAATTAAGCACTTTCTGTTTTTATATTTTTCTTACCTTTCTGTCACCATAGGATATTTATAGAAAAAGTTTCAGATTTTTCTTTGTTTATTTAGTATTTATAAAAAAATCAAAATAGTTTAAATAGTAATTAATTAGTAATTAATTAATAATAATTAGATAAAAAGTGTTAAAAATATATTCTCAGTTTTAAAATAAGTTTTTTAATATTTTAGATTTATCTAAGTCATAATTTCATTTTTCTAGGTTTATTTCTTATTTTCTTACTTTTTAGGTAATTATTTAATAGTTAAAAATAGTTTTTAATTAATAATAATTAATTAATAAGTCTAAAAAATAATTTTCTTTTTCTAATAATTTTATTTTATTATTAGGATTGTAAAAATATAATTTTAATATCTGTAGGCCTTTTATTTATCAAATCTCACTTTTTATTTTGTACGTTTACGTTTATTTAAACTAAACGTACGTTTTTAAATTCCATTTACATTTTTAGGTTTTCTAATTTCTAGTTTTTGTTCATATAGCTTATTTAAGCTATTTTCTTTTATTTCCTTAGTCCAAAAATTCCAAACCCCTTTTCCATTCAATAACACTTGATCACAATTCGTCTTTAAACACAATTTCACACTTCGCTGGGATATAACGACCCGGGAAAACACTATACTTCCAGGGAGATTGATTCTAGATTGTTTGACCTTGTTGACCATTCACCTGGTCAATATTAGTTGACTGTTTAGCACCTATCAAATTTTGGCGCCGTTGCCGGGGAGGTGTGTTGCGTGTTTTAAACGTTTTGCAGTATCGTGTTTTTGAAACCCAATCTGTGTATATCTTCTATCTCTTGTATATTCACCATATATAAAGCAAAACACTCGTGAAGTTAATTCGTTTAACGGATCGAGTACCAAAAATATCGTATTTCAATCTTCCATAAACATATAAAACACAAAAATATTTTCTTTTGTTTCTATATATATATAAAAGATAAAAATACAATAAGAATTTCCGTTTTCTTTGTTTAATAATAACAACAATAAAATTTACCATCGAGAACCAAGACAGAGTACTACCTAACTGGGGGTACGACCATAATAAGTTCCCAAACTAAAGATTAAAACTTGCCTTTGTATCCTTGTGAGTGGTGTACCTTTTTCAAAGAAGCCATTTATCTTGTGATTATTGGTTTAAGTTCACTGTCGTTTTGCCTCGATCTTGTTTTGATTGGATTTGTTTTCATCTTCACTTTTCAAAAAACGAAAAAAAAAAAAAATATATATATAAAAAAAAAAAAAAAAAGAATCTTCTTACCCTTTTCTAAGTTTCCATCACTCTAAAGGATTCTTAGACTCGTCTTAGTGCATGCGCACTCGTTCTTCTAGGTCATCAAGCCCTTTTCGTGAGCTTGGAAACATACCTCGAAGACGTCGTAGACGTTCTGCTCCATCAGTCGTACCTGAGATACGTACTGATCCATAACCACTGTCATCATGGCAGAAGACCGTCTTATGAATGAGCTTCTCCAAGCTCCCACCGATGGGTACGGAGATGCCATTGTTGTTCCAGCCATCGTGGCTGAGAATTTTGAGCTTAAGACTGGGTTGATAAACCTGGTAACCCAGCGTCAATTCTATGGTTTTGAAAGGGACGATCCTCAAGATCACATTCGATGGTTTAACAAAATCACTTGCACCATCAAATGCAAAAATGTCCCTGAGGAATCAATCAAACTTCTTCTTTTCCCGTTTTCCATCGATGGGGCAGCCCGGATTTGACTTGACAAACAACCCCCTCGATCGATAACAACATGGGAAGATTTGGTTCAAAAGTTCGTGAATGAATTCTTTCCTCCTTCTAAAACCACGTATCTCAAGAATGAAATCATGAAATTCTCTCAAAGGTTTGATGAACCATTTGGAGAGGCATGGGATCGTTTCAAAGAATTGCTCCGCAAATGTCCTCATCATGGTTTCACCGATTTGATGCAAATGGACACGTTCTACAATGGGTTAAACCCATCTGACCAAGATTCTCTCAATGCCTCAGCTGGAGGTAATTTTCTGAGCAAATCCACTAAGGAAGCCATTGCACTCATTGAAAATAAATCAAAGGTCCGCACTGCACGAGCCAGACCATATAATTCTCAGGCTAGTGCTGGTCCTTCTACTTCATCTCCCGTGAGTCAGTCTAGTACTGATACTCAGCTTGCTGAACTCACGAAGGTTATTCAATCTTTGGTTTTCTCCACACAAAAGAAAGAGTCCGCTCCGCAAACTTCTCACACTGCTGAAATCAAAAAGGTAGAAGTTTGTGTTACTTGTGGTGGTCCTCACGCTTACTACAATTGTACTGCCACCGATGGCAATGCATTTGAAGTCAATGCTATAGCCGGAACTTCCAATCAAGGAGGTAACCAATACCGTCCTCAAGTGGAACCATACCGTGCTAGCAATCAACATGGACCACCCGGATTTCCTCCTCCCAACAATCCAAATAGGATTAATCCTAATCAACAAAGAGGGCAAAACACACAAAATCAATATCATGCCCCGAACAATCAATACCCACCCCAAAGGGGTAATCAAGGGTATTCAGCTCCTAATCACCAAAGACCTCTCCCAAATGAACTTGATAACTACATCAAGGTTAATGAGACCAACATGATGGCAATGCAAAATCAAATCTCTAATTTGAAGAATGAATTCCAATCTTCAATACACAAGCAAGGAATTGAGCTAAAGAATGAGATTTCAAACAAAATTGATCAAACTCAAAGCGAAGTTAAGAATATGTTTGCCAGTCTCATGGGCCATCTCAATCCACCTTCTACCTCGGGAGGTCTCCCAAGTAACACTGTTGTCAACCCAAGGGGTGAACTCAAAGCTGTCACTACACGTAGTGGTAAAGCTCATGATGGACCATCGATTCCTATTTTCTCTCCGGTGAGGGAAATGGAACATGAAATCAAGGTGACAAAGGACCCGGTACTTCCCGCTAACAATGGAAGTGCTAAATACGTCCAACCTAAGGTCGTCCAAATTCCTACACCCACAATTGCTCCTAAACCGTCAAGAATAGATCCTAATCTTTCACGGTATACAGTTAAAAGTTTGTCAAGCAAACTTAGTGACCAAAGGACAGCTAGAGCTTATTCCAATATCCTCAATGCTGCTCCTGTCAGTGTACTTGATGACAGTGATGATGATGAAGATACCAATTTCGTCAAAGCTATCACTACACGTAGTGGTGCTGCTTATGAGGGACCCTCTGGTCCTATTCCTCCTCCGTTGTTTGAAATGGAAAAAGAGACGGAGGATACAACGGACAAAGTGCAAATTCCAAGCCCACAAAGTACAGCACAAGTCCATCCTCCGGGTGTCCCGAAAAAGAAATCCAAACCAGGAGTTGTCTTTGAATCTGTTGAGACTCCTGAAGTTACTGCCCCTAAATCCAAACCTTATATTCCTTACCCATCGCGCTTAAATGAACAAAAGATCCGTGAAAAGCATAGTCAACAAATGGACAAATTCTTTCAAATCTTTAAAGAATTACATTTTGACATAAGTTTTGCGGATGCTCTCATTTTGATGCCCAAGTTTGCATCAACAATCAAAAACTTGTTAAGCAACAAGGAAAAGCTGATTGAAAAGGCTAAAACTCCATTAAATGAGAACTGCTCAGCAGTTATCTTGAAAAAGCTTCCCGAGAAGCTTGGAGATCCTGGAAAATTTCTAATACCTTGTGTATTTCCGGGAATGGTTGAATGCTATGCCTTGGCCGATCTTGGCGCAAGCATCAACCTGATGCCTCATTCAGTATGGAAGAAACTTTCTCTTCCGGCTCTTACTCCTACCTGCATGACTCTTGAGCTTGCAGATCGTACCATATCTCTTCCTCGTGGCATTGCTGAGGACGTGTTTGTGAAAGTAGGAAAGTTCCATTTTCCAGCTGACTTTGTGGTTGTTGATTTCGACGCTGATCAAAAGGTTCCTCTCATACTTGGACGAGGATTCCTAAAAACGGGCCATGCTCTTATTGATGTTTTTGAGCATGAGATCACATTGCATGTGGGTAATGAAGCTGTTACCTTTAACCATGATCAAACTTCGAGGTACTCCTCAAATTATGATTCTCAATCGGTTTACCGAATTGATGTCATTGATATTGCTTCAAAGGAGTACTCTCAAGAAAGTCTTGGTTATTTTCATAATTCTGTGAGTGGGGATCCCACCACATCTTCTCAACTTATCATAGCCGACTCTTCCCCTTCTCTCACTTCGGTTGAGGGAAGTGATCCCTTTTGGGATGAAGTCGATGCTTTTCTTGCTCTAGATAGTTCACTTCCGCATGAGGTTGATGATAACTATCTTGATCCTGAGGGGGACATTCTTTTTCTAGAAATTTTGTTAAACGAAGATTCATTTTCCCCTCTTCCACCAAAACAACTTCATAATGAGGAAATCAAGTCAGTTGAGAAAACTGATAAATTTCCTGAGATCAAGTTTAAGGACTTGCTTCCTCCACTTGAATATGCAATTCTTGAGGAGGAAGTTCTTGTCTTAATTGCTATTCAGATCTCTCTTCTTCCCTTCACCTACCCGGTGATTTCCCCTATCTTTCACTCATTCGGGAGTGAGGATATTACCTTTGACCCCGGCATTCTCCATTTAACATTGGTTTAAAAACCGGATATATCTCTATCGGTGTGGAACTTTCATGTACTTCAATGTTTACCCGTGCTACGATTCGTTTACTCTTGATATATTTGATTTTGAGGTCTTTTGGTTATGGATTGGCTGGCTCTTCATAAAGCTACCATAGACTACCGTATATGGTACGTGACCTTTAACAATCTACTTCATTCTACTTTTGCTTTGATGACTCTCAACCACTTAAATCTGTTAAGATTAATGCTGCTATGGAAACTCTTACTCCGATCTCATTTGATTGTCAAATTTCTCCTGACACCTATTAGTATCCACCCTTAGAAAGCTCTGGCCTTGGAAGTATTTTGGTTGTACGAAAATTTTCCGATGTTCTCTGATGAACCTCTTGGTATTCCCTCCAGCTTGGGAAGTAGAGTTGACATTGAACTGATCTCAGTTGATGAAACCATGATGCCATAGAAGTTGAGAGATTGAAGGAGCTGATGGAATATGATTTTGTTCACCCTAGTGCTTCTCCTTGGGTGCTCCTGTTGGTTTATGAAGAAGAAAGGGGAAGTATGCGGCGGCGTATCGACTATTGTGAACTTAACCGTATCACTATCCGTAATCATTATCCATTTCCGCGTGTCAATGATTGATTTGGACTATCTTTGAAACTCCGTATCAGACGGCCTCATTTAGGTTTGAAGGACTGAAGAAGCAACCACAAGAACTTCTAAGAAGGGAGTTGACTAACTGAGAGTAACCTCCATGAAGCATTTCAGTTTCATTCGTGAAGAAGAAGATAGGTGATGTGAAGTAGATATGAAGTTTCCCTAAGACGTTTCCTGAAGCTGTTTTCGTACTCGTTTTGATCACTATGAGTAGTAATTATGCCAATTGTATTGGCTAAAAGAATCATGTTTTCGCGAGTATTTGGACAAGTTGTCATAGTATGACATTGTGTTATGTTCAGAGACGAAAGAGGAACGTAGAGATTATGTTTGTAGTAAGTTAGAATGACCCTTTGTTCTGGAAGAGTAAATTTGATTGGCGTTCAGAGATCGTAGTAGACAACACTATCATGTATCCTGTGGAGACAGAGTTTCCCACAAAAGGACCAAGATTGAAGACATTTATCGGAACTAGAAACCTAGTAAAAGAGTAGTAGGAGATGTTCGCGACAGGCGTTACCGTGGAAGAAGCATATAAGAAGAAGAGTGAAACTGAGAAAGGACTCAATTATATTTCATGCAACACGTAGAGATTTCAGTTGGGCATCAGGACAATCAGATCGTAGGGGACGAACTATTCAACACATAACCTGGAGTCGACAGCAACGGTGTTTACCTTAAAGCCTGGAAGACAGTGCTTGCAAGACAAACATGGTGGCGAACATAGAAGGAGAATGAAATCGAGTTGGCGAATTTCAAACTGTGCTAGAAGACCTGTCGAAGACACGCAGACTTGCTTCTCTATTCATTTTAGTTGTACTAAGATGAATTGATAGCAGAAGCAGATTTGCAGATGGAAGGATGCACAGTGATCATGTCAGAGATTCACGTTACTACACCACAAGTTCAAGAAGAGATGCCGAAGGCCTGAAGGATCAGATTCAAGTTTATAATTCCTTTTCACCTTATGATCATTGGACAAGCGTAGACAGACTACTCGGACTTGGAAGAAATTTTGAAATTTTGTATTTGAACGGACGAATTTTGAAGCAAACATTTGTACTTGGATGAGTTGATTCTGTGAAGGATGAAGCTATTGATGACGTAATTCACTTCCTCTTAACCTACTTAAGTCTCCGTTACCTGATGATAAGATCCTTTGAATGATTCAGGTTCTCTGTTAGTAATTCTGTTATGTGTTCATTTTGCGTATGTCGGATGACGCTTTTGATATGAGAATTTTGATGAATTGTGGAAGGCCTGACGCTTTTGACGACGTACTGCATTTGATGATATCTACTAGATTCCGTTACGTTATTTGTACGTTCTGTTTCTCTGATTTTGAATTCGTAATGATGATCGATTCGGACCAACCCTAGGGAATAGAAGGACTGTTAAGTGGTTATGATAAGTTGTTATTTCACGACTTGAGATAAAGTATGGTCATCATGAGGGCATATTTATATGATGCTAGTATTATGACGTCTGGCCAACGTGATAATACTTACATCATATAACGTGCACTTATTGTGATCATAGGATATTTCGAGGAGTGCCTTAGAAACCTTAGTGTTGGGCTATAAAGTCAAAGTACTGCTGGAATATCAAAGTACTGCTAAATGAAGAAGTTAAAGTACTGCTCGATTAAAGTCAAAATACTGCAAAAGATGAAGGACTGTTATGCAAATACGTTTAAGGATTAATGTTTAATTCTAGAATGTTCATAGAGTTACTATTAGATTAGATTTAGAATTACTTGTCGTTCAAGTATTGTAAACCGACTAGGGTTTTCCTTGTGCCTATAAAAGGACCCCTAGGTTGGCATTAGAGATACGCGCTTTTACATACAAGTTAGAAAAAAGTATTAGTCGATTATTAGAGTATTAGCGATTAGAGTTTGTTAGTGAATCTGTGTAACGTAAGCAGGTTCAAGGTTTAATATAATCAAAGTTTTGTGTTAATTCTTCTTAGCTTTGTTGAAGTAGATTCCGCATACTTAACAAAGTATATCAGCGTTTCAATATTAGTAGTTTTGGATTTATCCAAGGTTGTTAAACCCTTAAACAAGCTACAAGTTAGTTTGGTTAGAATATATCGATCCAACAAGTGGTATCAGAGCTTGTGTGGAGACTCAGATTAAGAAGAAACCCTTAAAACCGATTTAATAACAAACCCTAAACGATGACGACTGAAGCTGCACCAATCCCATCCATCACCACTCTCAGAATTCCTATCATCAAGAAGGGAGAATATGATCTCTGGAGCATGAAGATGAGGCAGCACCTTGCTATTACAGACCATGCTCTATGGGATGTGATTATCAATGGTAATGTTGTTCTTGACGAACCTGTAGCAGTTGAAGGACAACCTAAACCACCTCAACCAACCTTTCCAGCAGCTACAAAGAGAAATCAAGATAAGGCTCTCAACATACTGTTGTCTGCTATTCCTGATGGTCACCTACTAAAGTTCCATGATGCTAAGGATGCAAATCAATTGTGGGCTGCGATCAAGACAAGATTTGGAGGTAATGATGCTTCCAAGAAGATGCATAGAAACTTATTGAAGCAGCAGTTTGAAACTTTCACTGTTGGTGAAAGAGAAAGTCTTGATGCTGCCTATGACAGATTCCAAAATCTACTTAGTATGCTAGAATTGTATGGAGCAGAGGTATCTGTTGAAGATGCAAACTTGAAGTTCTTAAGGAGTTTGCCATCTGTCTGGCATGTGGTTGCTACTATAATTAGAGGACAACCTGGATTGGAGTCTATGGACTTTGATGATCTCTACAACAATTTGAAGGTGTACGAGCAAGAGATGAATGGTCAAAGTTCTCAGAAAACTCATAACATAGCTTTTGTGTCTTCTGAAAACAGAAGCAGTACTTCTACTAAAAGTACTGCTTATCCTTCTCAAAGTACTGTTGGTGATACACAGCACGTTTGCACAACCACTACTACCACAACCCCATCACCAACAAACAACACAAACTCTGATGATGTTGTATGTTCCTTCTTTGCTCAACAAGCCACTCTACCAGTTACCTATCAAGAAGACTTGTTGCAGATTGAAGAAGATGCTTTAGAGGAGATTGACATAAGATGGCAAGTTGCCATGATCACTGCAAGGATCAAGAAGTTCATGAACAAGACAGGAAGGGGAATTGATTTCAAAGCCAAACAGGGTATAACTTTTGACAAATCCAAGATTGAATGCTTTAATTGTCAAAAGCTTGGGCACTTTGCAAGGGAATGCAAGTTTGCAAAATATCAAGCAAACAGAATGATTGAATAACCCAAGGTTGAAAGAAAAGAGGTTCCTGTTACTGAAACAAAACCAAAAGCTTTGGTGGCTCAAGAAAATCTAGCAGAGATTGACTGGAGTATTGAATTTGATGATGAACCAGTAACCTATTCGATGGTTGCAATGAAAGAGTTTGATTGGAGCACAGCTTTTGATGAGAAACCAGGATATGCTGCTTTGGAATCAAGAGATGGTCTTGGAAGCTTTGATTGGAGCATGGATGATGAAGATGAACCTGTTCAGATTGCCATGGTAGCTACATCACCAAGTTCATCCAATGTCTCTGAGGTATGCTCTAAGTGTAATGATATGTATCAAAAGTTGCTTAAAGAATATGTGACTGAAAGAGATAATTGTAGAACAGCTAGGTCTGAGGTAGCTGGTTATCAATTAACTTTAGAGTCAATGGAAGCCAAAATATTAACACATGAAAATAATGAAATGGCTTGGGCAGAAAAATATGAGCAACAAGACTATCAATTAAAATTAAGTGAATGGAAGTTAGGATGTAAGGTGTCTGAATTAGAAAAGATTACTAAGGAAAGAGATGCTTTGTTAGAAAAAGTTGGTAGTATTAAACAGGCTGGTCTGGCACATGTTCAATTTGTTGAAAAACAAAGAAGAGTACACATTAAAACTGGACTAGGTTATGGTGTTGAGGATAGTAGTTCAGATGAGACCCCACCTAGTGATAAGGAACCAGATTGTTCAGAAGAGATCTCAACTAGTAATGATGAACTTCCTAGCTCAGAAGAAAACACACCTAGGAATGTGGAACCAATTAGTGAATCACCTCCTGCGTTTAAGAAAGATAAGGAGTACCACTCAGTTCCTGCACCCACTGGTAGGCTTCAACCACCTAGGACAGATGTTTCTTGTTATGGTGTAGACAACCTAGAGTTTAGGAAGAAGCTTACTGGTCAATCTAGTTCTGATAAACCCAAGGATGATTTTCAAAGGGGTAATGATCAAAAGTTTCCTACAGGCTTTCAAAAACAAGCAGTACCTCCAAAATCTTTTCAAAGTACTGATAGACATTCAGCAGTACCTCCAAGAGAAACTTTTCAAAATACTGCTCACTATAGGAAACCTTTTAATCATAGAAGAGGATTTGGGAATACGGAGCGAAAATTATGTTATGTATGCTATAGTCCTTGTAACACCCCAACCCGACAAGGGTAAAGATATCACAATAATGGATTCATATCAGATCAAAACAAAGCATACATCTACAGTAATACAAAAATCTCAAAGGATTACAAATGAAATACTGAATCTACAAGGTTACCATGAAAACTTTCAAAACTAATTCTAAAACATAATATCTTCCATCCAATTCTAATCCAGAATAGCTACCAAGCCTTCTAAGTCCAGAGGTACACTCTCCCTCATTCCCAGCTTCCTACTAAAACCTGCCGCAGGAAAAGAAATGCGGCTGAGCTACGAGAGCTCAGTGAACAGATATAACGATAACAATCAGTAAAGGTAAAGTAGTGAAGTAAGTGAATGAATACCAGGTGTAACAGGAGTCAGGAACAGGAACATAAAGGTTATACAGATATAACATGATTAGGACTAGTTACTGTAGATAAGTGTCAAGGCGTAATCCATAATCCCACCACATGCCCAGATCAGATCATGTCAAGTCAAATGTTAAGTCATGTATCAGGTTACAGGGTAACAGTAATAATGATGGTGAGCAAAGGTTATAAAGTTATAAGGTTACAAGGTGCAGGGTAACAGAAATCCTCTACGAGCCCAGAAACAGTAACATGTAATCATAACACCATGCAGAGAGAAGTCCTCTCACTAATCCCATAAATCAGAAAATATGGAGTGATCAGCTCCCAGAGTTGTGAAAGACGTGTATCGCACACACCATCAGTCACCAGAAACATCATAACATATCATATCCAGAAACAGAGTACAGAAACAAATCTAGGATGCATCCATACGCCCCAGGTGGCCAGAGTCTACCAATACACACCAAATCAGATAAAGTCAGGGACGGGACAGGTCATCACTCTCCTGCCCTAGAGTCATGCCATCGGTGCATCAATGACATGGACATGAAACCCTCATGCCTAGTGAGTGGCTCGTAGTATCAAACTGTGGGTCAAGGTCAAGTATCATGTACCCAGTATTTAATATAGTTTCATAAGTCAATTTCCATTTCAGAATATCAGAGTTCATAATCAGAGGTTCATATCAGAGGTTCAATATCAGAAAGGTCATAAATCAACATGTTTAAAATCAGAAAGGTTTATAACAGAAAGGTCATGTATCAGAAAGGTTCAGTATCAACAGATTCGGTACTACCAAAAGGTCATGTCAAAGGTTCATAATATCATGAAAGAAACAAGAAAGGTTCAAAGAATCAAAGAACATGGCAGTGAATCAGAAATCAGAAATGAGACGAAGGCACCTTACTAAAGAAGGGCAGAATATCTGTACCTTATTAGCACATCAGAAAATCAAACACACACAGAAATGCTCAGGACTTCTCCTTCTTCACACCTAAGGCAGAGGAAGACAGAATTACTAAAGTTTCTTATTCAGATTATTCCTTTTAGTTTATCTCTTCATTTTATGTACTTTCTATTTTTAGAAACTTTCCAGATTTAGTAAGTTCCCATAATTAGCAGGTTTCCAGAATTAATAGATATTATCATTTCAGATTAGGTTTAACCCTTATTCAGAGATTATTATGGAATACAGTACATTTTACAGAAGTTTAGGGTTTTAAATGACAATTATACAAAGTTTAGGGTTTTAAATGTAACTTCATTAATTTCCAAGGTCATTTGTGAAAATACTTTAAGTTACAGAATTATACACTCATTTTATTCAGAATTACATTTTATTCCCTTAAGTTTCACAATTTACAGATTACACCCCTTTAGTTACATAATTTACATAACCAACCTTATAATTACATATTTTACAAATTAAACCCTACAATATCCATAATTACCAACCAAGCATATTATATTTCAAATTTATAGAATATACAATCAGAAGTTAGTACTTTACATATTTGACCCCTCAGAATTCAGAATTTACATATTTAACCCTTTAAGTTTACAAAACATATATATTAAGTCATAATTCATAACAATTACATAATTAGCCCAAAAATCCTCAAATTTACACAACAACCTTTTTATATCAGTATTAACTCAAAACAACTTCAGAATTTCAGATTTACACTATTGGTCCCTCACTTTTAATTTATTCCAAATCAAAACCCTAATTTCCCATTAATTCATTATATTGCAATATTTACACTTAGGACCCCAAAGTTATATTTTTACCACATTCTTACAGATGTATATGATCTTACAAAAATATCCCAGAAGTTTCAAAGTTGGCAAAACAGGTCCTTACACTTTTTATTTCAAATCGGTAAGACTTTTTACAAACAATTTCAAACCCTACTTTTCACCAATCATTGAACCATCATTAATTCATCCTTAAAACAAATTAAATGATCAGTATCATGCCCAAGAAACCAAACCCTAGTACCCACGATTTTCCTTTTATTTTATTTCTTTGTTTTTCCAAAATCCGGTTTATACAATAATTCACCACGTTAATTTTAGGCCTCCAAAAATCAAACTCATATTTTTCCCAGATCATATGACTCATAAGGAACCCACAAAAAATAAAGAACATGCCCAGAAAAATCGTTTAACATATATTGCATATTTACGTACGTTTTAGACATCAAAATTACAACGACTTGATTTAGGCTACTATAATTCGATCTATCATTTTTCCCAGGTCTATTACATCATATGAGGTCTAAATAAAATAGCTATCATGTCCAGAAATTCGGATTTCATATTTTTGCGATTTACGTGTTCTTTAACCATTATATTTTTATACGCATAATTTAGCATGCATGGATCGATTTACATATTTTATATGAGTTATATAACATCTAAAGATCACAGGAAAATTGCCATATTAATTTTAAAACGTTTGGTTAAGTCGCATGAATTATTACCTTGTTTTTGAGCAATTCGACAAGAATTCAAGAACAAGAATGAACCAATGACAAAACGCAGCAACCCTTATTTTTCTTAGCTTCCTTGCACCGCCAAGAAAACCAGAAAAATCCTTGATCACCTCCAGAAATTCGTATGGGTTGTGGGAGAATTTTTGTGTGTTTTTATGTTTATTCGGCTAGGGTTTATTAGAGAATAAATGGGATTTGACTAAATAAATGATATGCCGTGACTTTAGGGGGAGGAAAGGACCCATATACACGTTTTGTAGCTGGCCCAAAACCAGAATTAATTTTTTTGTGATTATTTCCTAATTTAAAGTGTAATTATCTTGATTTAATTGATTTTTAAATATAAATAAATAAGTAGAATAATAATTTCGGTTTATACATATATTTTAAAGTGTCATAATAATTTTTGAACATGTACACATATTAAATGGTTGTCCCAGAAATTAATTTGCTTCAGATATAATTCGATTTTAGAAGTTTAAATATAAATAAATAAGTAGAATAATAATTTCGGTTTATACATATATTTTAAAGTGTCATAATAATTTTTGAACATGTACAAATATTAAATGGTTGTCCCAGAAATTAATTTGCTTCAGATATTGTTCGATTTCAGAAGTTTTGGAATTATTTCAGAATTTTATAAGTTGTTTAATTAGGTTTTATGTTATCAGGGGTAATTTGGTAATTTTACTCGTTATCTGAATTTCAGGTATTACAACTTCTTCCCCACTAACAAGAAATTTCGTCCTCGAAATTTGCAGAAAGCAGAAAGAAAAGGGAACGGAAACTAATCAAAGACATATCAGACCTAATAGATGATAATCAGATTTCCTCGGAAGAGACGTAAGAATTTCACAGGATTTTGACGGATATGCCGTCCACAGAAATTGAATTGACAGATCAGATTAGAGCGTACAGAAATAGATTATCGATAACATCAATTGGAAGAAGTTTTATAACAAAACTGAAGATTATTATCAGAAGTTCAGAGGTCAGCAGAATGCGTGACGAGAATCCAGATGTATCAATTCGCATAACGGTGAAAGCAGATTAAACGCATAGGTAGAATGAACCTAAAGTCTCACTAACTCAGATAATCTCAAACAGTTATCATAATTTCTAAAGCTTCTAAGGCACTTCTCGAAATATCCTATGCCCACAACAAGTGCACGTTATATGATGTAAGTATTATCACGTTGGCCAGACGTCATAATACTGGCATCATATAAATATGCCCTCATGATGGTCATACTTTATCTCAAGTCGTGAACAGAACAACTTATCTTAATCCACCTAGCCTTCCTACGGTCTCGGAGGTCATCAAAATCAAATACCCTAACTAAGAGGAGAACGAATCACTCAAAAAAGAATTTTAACGGAAGTCCCAAAATGTCTATCAGAATTTGGTACATCAGATCATCCATCATTCGTCAAATTTCAGCTAACAAAACCATCATCCGACATACGCAGAATGAACACAGAGCGGAATTACTGATAAGGAACCTAAATCATTCAAAGGATTTATCATCAGGTAGCAGAAATTTAGATAGGTCAAGCAGAAGTGAATCACATCATCCATAGCTTCATCCGTCACAGAATTTATTCGATTCAGAATTTTTTTCTATTCAAGGTCATGGTCTCAGTTTCTATTCTCAAGTCTGCTTCTGCTCCCAATCAAGATTAATTATCAATGAAAACGGATCGACAAAGCAGATCTTTACCATTCAGAATAAGAGGGAGAACCTTTTATACTCGTGGTTAAACACCACAAGACTTCTCATGGGAACAGAAATGGTTAAGACGGAATTAAATAGTGTCAAAAGATTCATAGATGATTATCAGAAGCAAGAAACAAATAACAGAATGTATCAAGTACATCATCGATATGGGGATTCTCAGAATGCCCGAAGAGGCATCAGAATGACTAACAGAAGGTTCAGAGGTCGGAGTTGAAATCGGAAGGCAAGGATCAAATAATGTCAGATAATTACTACGCAATTTCCAATGCTTCAGATTTTATTTAGGTTTCAATTCTTAGGTGATGCAAGGCATAAGCTCTAAATTTTCAAATGTAATTTCAATAGTCTTAACCAAAAACAAAGCACGAATCAGAGTGGTGCGGAAGCAAGATACTTAAGCAAATGTCTTATAGTCTACCCATTCCTCACTGGTCAGAATTTAAGTTCCTATAGGGAAAATCCTAAGGCAATTTCTCAAAGGTTATCCTACGAGCGCCTACAGTGGAAACTTAGTGGTCCAGAATTCACAGGTCAAGGGTAAATGTATTACGAGTCGCAGCCTATGATCTCTGATACCATAAATTGTAACACCCCAACCCGACAAGGGTAAAGATATCACAATAATGGATTCATATCAGATCAAAACAGAGCATACATCTACAGTAATACAAAAATCTCAAAGGATTACAAATGAAATACTGAATCTACAAGGTTACAATGAAAACTTTCAAAACTAATTCTAAAACATAATATCTTCCATCCAATTCTAATCCAGAATAGCTACCAAGCCTTCTAAGTCCAGAGGTACACTCTCCCTCATTCCCAGCTTCCTACTAAAACCTGCCGCAGGAAAAGAAATGCGGCTGAGCTACGAGAGCTCAGTGAACAGATATAACGATAACAATCAGTAAAGGTAAAGTAGTGAAGTAAGTGAATGAATACCAGGTGTAACAGGAGTCAGGAACAGGAACATAAAGGTTATACAGATATAACATGATTAGGACTAGTTACTGTAGATAAGTGTCAAGGCGTAATCCATAATCCTACCACATGCCCAGATCAGATCATGTCAAGTCAAATGTTAAGTCATGTATCAGGTTACAGGGTAACAGTAATAATGATGGTGAGCAAAGGTTATAAAGTTATAAGGTTACAAGGTGCAGGGTAACAGAAATCCTCTACGAGCCCAGAAACAGTAACATGTAATCATAACACCATGCAGAGAGAAGTCCTCTCACTAATCCCAGAAATCAGAAAATATGGAGTGATCAGCTCCCAGAGTTGTGAAAGACGTGTATCGCACACACCATCAGTCACCAGAAACATCATAACATATCATATCCAGAAACAGAGTACAGAAACAAATCTAGGATGCATCCATACGCCCCAGGTGGCCAGAGTCTACCAATACACACCAAATCAGATAAAGTCAGGGACGGGACAGGTCATCACTCTCCTGCCCTAGAGTCATGCCATCGGTGCATCAATGACATGGACATGAAACCCTCATGCCTAGTGAGTGGCTCGTAGTATCAAACTGTGGGTCAAGGTCAAGTATCATGTATCCAGTATTTAATATAGTTTCATAAGTCAATTTCCATTTCAGAATATCAGAGTTCATAATCAGAGGTTCATATCAGAGGTTCAATATCAGAAAGGTCATAAATCAACATGTTTAAAATCAGAAAGGTTTATAACAGAAAGGTCATGTATCAGAAAGGTTCAGTATCAACAGATTCGGTACTACCAAAAGGTCATGTCAAAGGTTCATAATATCATGAAAGAAACAAGAAAGGTTCACAGAATCAAAGAACATGGCAGTGAATCAGAAATCAGAAATGAGACGAAGGCACCTTACTAAAGAAGGGCAGAATATCTGTACCTTATTAGCACATCAGAAAATCAAACACACACAGAAATGCTCAGGACTTCTCCTTCTTCACACCTAAGGCAGAGGAAGACAGAATTACTAAAGTTTCTTATTCAGATTATTCCTTTTAGTTTATCTCTTCATTTTATGTACTTTCTATTTTTAGAAACTTTCCAGATTTAGTAAGTTCCCATAATTAGCAGGTTTCCAGAATTAATAGATATTATCATTTCAGATTAGGTTTAACCCTTATTCAGAGATTATTATGGAATACAGTACATTTTACAGAAGTTTAGGGTTTTAAATGACAATTATACAAAGTTTAGGGTTTTAAATGTAACTTCATTAATTTCCAAGGTCATTTGTGAAAATACTTTAAGTTACAGAATTATACACTCATTTTATTCAGAATTACATTTTATTCCCTTAAGTTTCACAATTTACAGATTACACCCCTTTAGTTACATAATTTACAAAACCAACCTTATAATTACATATTTTACAAATTAAACCCTACAATATCCATAATTACCAACCAAGCATATTATATTTCAAATTTACAGAATATACCATCAGAAGTTAGTACTTTACATATTTGACCCCTCAGAATTCAGAATTTACATATTTAACCCTTTAAGTTTACAAAACATATATATTAAGTCATAATTCATAACAATTACATAATTAGCCAAAAAATCCTCAAATTTACACAACAACCTTTTTATATCAGTATTAACTCAAAACAACTTCATAATTTCAGATTTACACTATTGGTCCCTCACTTTTAATTTATTCCAAATCAAAACCCTAATTTCCCATTAATTCATTATATTGCAATATTTACACTTAGGACCCCAAAGTTATATTTTTCCCACATTCTTACAGATGTATATGATCTTACAAAAATATCCCAGAAGTTTCAAAGTTGGCAAAACAGGTCCTTACACTTTTTATTTCAAATCGGTAAGACTTTTTACAAACAATTTCAAACCCTACTTTTCACCAATCATTGAACCATCATTTATTCATCCTTAAAACACATTAAATGATCAGTATCATGCCCAAGAAACCAAACCCTAGTACCCACAATTTTCCTTTTATTTTATTTCTTTGTTTTTCCAAAATCCGGTTTATACAATAATTCACCACGTTAATTTTAGGCCTCCAAAAATCAAACTCATATTTTTCCCAGATCATATGACTCATAAGGAACCCACGAAAAATAAAGAACATGCCCAGAAAAATCGTTTAACATATATTGCATATTTACGTACGTTTTAGACATCAAAATTACAACGACTTGATTTAGGCTACTATAATTCGATCTATCATTTTTCCCAGATCTATTACATCATATGAGGTCTAAATAAAATAGCTATCATGTCCAGAAATTCGGATTTCATATTTTTGCGATTTACGTGTTCTTTAACCATTATATTTTCGTACGCATAATTTAGCATGCATGGATCGATTTACATATTTTATATGAGTTATATAACATCTAAAGATCACAGGAAAATTGCCATATTAATTTTAAAACGTTTGGTTAAGTCGTATGAATTATTACCTTGTTTTTGAGCAATTCAACAAGAATTCAAGAACAAGAATGAACCAATGACAAAACGCAGCAACCATTATTTTTCTTAGCTTCCTTGCACCTCCAAGAACACCAGAAAAATCCTTGATCACCTCCAGAAATTCGTATGGGTTGTGGGAGAATTTTTGTGTGTTTTTATGTTTATTCGGCTAGGGTTTATTAGAGAATAAATGGGATTTGACTAAATAAATGATATGCCGTGACTTTAGGGGGAGGAAAGGACCCATATACACGTTTTGTAGCTGGCCCAAAACCAGAATTAATTTTTTTGTGATTATTTCCTAATTTAAAGTGTAATTATCTTGATTTAATTGATTTTTAAATATAAATAAATAAGTAGAATAATAATTTCGGTTTATACATATATTTTAAAGTGTCATAATAATTTTTGAACATGTACACATATTAAATGGTTGTCCCAGAAATTAATTTGCTTCAGATATAGTTCGATTTCAGAAGTTTTGGAATTATTTCAGAATTTTATAAGTTGTTTAATTAGGTTTTATGTTATCAGGGGTAATTTGGTAATTTTACTCCTTATCTGAATTTCAGGTATTACAGTCCTGATCATTTGATTAAGCACTGTGACTTTCACTCAGAATATTTAAGTCAGTTCCCAAAGAATAGACCTGCCAACCATAAGCCAAGGGAGACTAGATCAGTTTGGAATCACTCAAATAGGGTTAACCATAGTAATTTCTCTAAAGACTATAGGTACCCTCACCAGAAAAGACCTTTTTCCAAACCACCAGTACCTTCACAACCTGGTAAGTCTCAAGAAGCACCTTCTCAAAGGACTGCTAAGTTTTCACCCAATCATGGTACTGCTAACACTTTTTCACATAAGAGACCTAAGAGATTCAATTCATATAAATCTAAAAGGTCTTACACCTCAAGAAGAGTACCTAGATCAGAGAAACCTAAAGTCAAACGAAATTGGGTTAAGAAAGAAAGTACTGATGGGGAACAAGCAGTACTTTCATCAAATAAGGGTGAAACAGGGAGTGTTGTTGATAATACAACACAGGACATGGGACCAAAGCAAATGATCATTGACCATGCCTTCAAAACAAGTGGAGATTACATACTGAAGGAATTCAAGTATGTCACTCCACAAGGTGAACACAAGTCAGTAATGGCTTGGGTTCCTAAAAGAAACTAACCCTTTTCTTTTACTGTGCAGGGCAACCCAGAGGAGGAGCTTAAAGATCATATTATTGTTGATAGTGGTTGCTCTGGCAGCATGACAGGGGACAAGGAGATCCTGTCAGATTTTAAGGCATATTATGGAGGAAGAGTTGCATTTGGTAATGATCCTGATGGAGGAAGAATCACTGGCAAAGGAACCATCAAGGCTGGATGTATTGATTTTGAGAATGTTAGATATGTGAAGGAGCTCAAGTTCAATCTTTTGTTAGTTTCTCAGATTTGTGACAAGAAGTACCCCATTCTGTTCACTGATACAGAATGTCTTATCCTCTCTCCTGAGTTCAAGTTTGTTGATGATCACTTGGTAACATTGAGAGTACCAAGAACCAATGATGTGTACAGTTTAGACTTAAAGAGTCTCAATTCTGCTGGAAGAGCAACATGTTTAGTAGCCAAGGCATCATTGGAAGAAGCACATCTATGGCACAGAAGATTAAGTCATGTAAATTTCAAGAACATCAACAAGCTGGTCAAAGGCAATTTAGTTAGAGGTTTACCTTCCAAAACATTCAAGACTGATCATTCATGTTTGGCGTGTAAGAAGGGTAAACAACATAAAGCTTCATGTAAGAAGCTTGAGGAAAGAGTTATTAGAGAACCTTTGGAGTTGCTACACATGGATTTGTTTGGACCAGTTTCAGTAGAAAGTTTAAACAAGAAGAAGTACTGCTTGGTTATGACAGATGATTGTAGCAGATTTAGTTGGGTCTTTTTCTTGGGATTCAAAGATGAAACCTTTGATGCTATCCATGACCTGATAGTAGCCCTTGAAAATCAATTGAGACTCAAAGTAAGAGGTATTAGATGTGATAATGGGACAGAATTCAAGAACAAGCATATGGATGAATTCTGTGCCAAGAAAGGGATCAAGAGAGAATTTAGCATTGCTAGAACACCACAGCAGAATGGTGTTGCAGAAAGAAAGAACAGGACATTGATAGAAGCAGCTAGAACAATGCTTGCAGATTCCCAATTACCTATTCTATTTTGGGCTGAAGCTATAAGTACTGCTTGCTATGTTTTAAATAGAGTATCAGTGACTAAACCTCAGATGAAGACACCATATGAGTTACTAATGGGAAAGAAACCAAACATTCGTTTTCTAAAACCTTTTGGCTGTCCTCTGACTATTCTAAATACCATTGATTCTCTGGTAAATTTGATGGTAAGTCAGATGAAGGATATCTATTAGGTTACTGTACAAATAGCAAAGGTTTTAGAGTATATAACAGGAGTACCAAAAAGGTTCAAGATTGTCTTCATGTTGAATTTTTGGAAGATAAAGAAACTCAGAAAGGAAAAGGTCCTGATTGGATGTTTGATCTTGATCTCAACTTCACTCCATTTATGAATTATGTGCCTGTTAGAGAAGAAAATCAAGCTGATCACAAAGAAGATGATTCACAGTACATTGTTCATGGAGTCAATGTTAGACCAGAAGATGTTCCTGATAAAGAACCTGCAGTTACTAATAAGGAACAAAGTACTGCTCAACCAACCAATACAATATCTGATGAAGATCAAGCCATACAAGATGAACTTAATAGGATGCTTTTTCAAGAAACTATAGCAAAATCCTATGAAGATGAACAAAGGAGGGCTTATGAAGCTGCAAAGAAAAAGGGTACATTCAAAGATACTGCTCACAGTACTTTTGATCAAAGTACTGATGATACATTTGACAGTACTTCTGGTGTGTTAGAACCATCAAATTGGAGCAATGTTGATGATTCCAATGATGATGATGATGATTTGGATAATGCTAACATTCCTGGGTTAGAAGAAATTGATGATGAGCTCAATCATGAAGGTATTTTCTCAACTATCAATGAAGAACATGATTTTACTAATTTAGAATCTGATCTTCCAGTTCCACCAACTCCTACATTGAGAGTTCATAAAGCTCATCCTCAAAGCAATATTGTTGGATCACCCTCTTCAGGAGTGATTACAAGAAACAAAGCTAAAGGTCTCTCTAAGCAACATACTGCTTTACTTAGCTTTGTTTACAAACAAAACAGGATGAATCACAAGGATCAACAAACATGCCTGTTTGCTTGTTTTCTATCTCAAGATGAACCCAAGAAGGTAGCTCAAGCTTTAACTGATGAAAGTTGGGTTGAAGCTATGCAAGAGGAGCTTCTACAATTCAAGCATCAAGAGGTCTGGGTATTATGTGATCTACCAGATGGCAAGAGAGTCATTGGTACAAGATGGGTTTTCAGAATCAAAAGAGATGAAAGAGGGAATGTTATCAAAAATAAAGCTAGATTGGTTGCACAAGGATATCGCCAAGAAGAAGGAGTGGACTATGATGAAGTGTTTGCTCCTGTTGCAAGAATAGAGGCAATAAGGTTATTTCTTGCCTTTGCATCATACATGGGATTTCCTGTCTACCAAATGGATGTGAAAAGTGCCTTCCTTTATGGCACAATTACTGAGGAAGTTTATGTTAAACAACCTCCTGGTTTTGAAGATCCTGCACATCCAAACAAAGTCTACAAAGTGATCAAGGCACTGTATGGCCTTCATCAAGCTCCCAGAGCTTGGTATGAGAGACTCTCTAATTTTCTGTTACAACATGGTTACAGGAGAGGAGCAATTGATAAGACTTTGTTTATCAAAAGAGATAAGAAGGACATTATGTTAGTCCATGTCTATGTGGATGATATTATCTTTGGAGCCACAAAGCCATCCATGGTGAAAGAATTTGAAGAACTTATGCAGCTGGAGTTTCAAATGAGTTCTATAGGAGAATTAACTTTCTTTTTGGGGCTTCAAGTTAGACAAACAAGAGATGGAATCTTCATTAATCAAGAAAAGTATGTTGCAGACATACTTAAAAGATTTGACCTTCCAACTGTTAGGCCTACCACCACACCCATTGATAACAATAAACCATTAGGCAAGGATGAAGATGGACAAGCTGTGGATGTCAAGCTTTACAGATCAATGATTGGTTGTCTTATGTACTTAACTGCATCAAGACCTGACATCATGTTTGCTGTATGTTTATGTGCAAGATATCAGGTTACACCCAAGGTTTCTCATTTGCATGCAGTCAAGAAGATTTTTCGATATCTCAAGCATCAACCAAAGTTAGGATTATGGTATCCTAAGGAGTCACCTTTTCACTTGGAAGCTTTTTCAGATAGTGATTATGCAGGAGATAACTATGATAGAAGATCAACCACTGGTGGACGTCAATATCTCGGAAGAAGATTAGTCTCATGGCAATGTAAAAAGCAAACAATTGCAGCAACCTCCTCTACTGAAGTAGAATATGTTGCTGCTGCAAGCTGTTGTGGACAAGTTTTGTGGATGCAGAATCAACTCTTGGATTATGGATACAACTTCAAGAATAATCCTATTAACATTGATAATGAGAGTACCATCTGTATTGTGAAGAATCCAGTTTATCACTCCAAGACCAAGCATATTCAGATTAGGCATCACTTCATTCGAGATTGTTATGAGCACAGGCTTATTAATGTGGTCAAAGTTCACACAGATGACAATGTAGCTGATTTACTCACAAAGGGATTTGATGTTTCAAGATTCAACCACTTAGTTGTGAGCATTGGGATGATTAACTACTAGGCTACATTTGAGGGGAGGCTTTAGTATTAGTTAGTATACTTTCTTACACTCCTTATTGAAAGTATTGGTTCTTAGTATTTTTAGTATTAGTTTAGAACCTATGTTGTATTTGAGGGGAGGCAACATAGTTACTAGTTAGAACTTATACATGCGCCATTTATAAGTTCTTGGATTAGTTTGAAGCATTGGTTGTGGATAAGAAGATGGAAAGTACTGTTTTGTTACATAAAGTACTGGTTCTGCAAAGTACTTTTTCAACGTACTGCTTTGAAGAGTACTGCTTATGTGGAAGTACTACTTACGTGGAAGTACTGTTCCAACGGTAAAAAATGTTGGGTTACAGTCATTTAATTCTTACGGCGGGGATAATAAGTCCATAACAACGGTAACTTTGTTAATTTGGCTTTGATTTGTTTAAATCCTATCCAAACTAACTCTAACCTTTTCACCGACTTTTATTCTCCACTTAATACGTAACCACTCACACAATCTTCCACCACAATCTTTCTCATGAAAAACACTTTCAAAATGCATACTTCTCTACGATTCATCATGGCTAATCGAATCACAATTAGCAAACACAACATGATCGATAATTTAGATAAGACAGGGGACAACATTGACTTTCATGCGATCATCGATTTCTTGACTGGGTCTTCAATCAACTATTTACTTTTAGTTGATCCTGTCATTATTGGCCCATGGATTCAAGAATTTTGGGCTACTGCTAAGGATGAGGATGATTCTTTAATTAGGGCTAACGTTGCTGGAAGAACAATTCGGATTTCTGAAGCCACAATTAGGGATGCTTTGATGTTTAATGATGAAGGAGGAGCTGTTCGTTTTGATAAACAAGTACTTTGGGACACATTAAGGGAAATAGGTTATGAGGGAGATCTTACAAAACTTACTTTTCAGAAGCCTTTGTTCTGTCCTCATTGGAAATACCTAATCCATATATTACTTCACTGCTTGAGTCCCAAGAGTACTTCTTTTGATCAATTTGGTCAAAATATTGCATCTGCTTTAGTGGGTTTGGCTACCAATCAACAATTCAACTTTTCAAGACTTATTCTTGATGGTATGCTTTCACACATTATCAATGGTAAACCATTCTTGATGTACCCTAGGTTTGTTCAACTATTCTTGAACAAACAGCTTGAGGATGTACCTAAACCTCAAAGTTTTTTACCCACTGTCAAACTTCCACCAAAGGTGTTTACTTTTATATCCAAGAAGGGTGTCAAATTTTCTGGAACAAACACACCTTTGACTGCTCATATATTGGAAGTTGCACAAGTAGTTAGGGATGCAGAGCAAGAGCAAGAGCAAGAAGAAAACTCTGCATCAGCAAGTCTTGAGTCTCCAGCTTCAAGAGAAGATAGTGTTACTCAACATAGTGTTACTCAACATACTGCTTCTCAACATACTGCTACTAGGGAAGATACTGCTATTAGGGAAGATACTGCTCCTATGCCAATTCCTATCCATGAGGAGTCAGACCAAGGTATGAATAAACCACCATCTCCCAATGATTATACTTCCACAAATGAGTCTCAACAATTTGGAGAAGATGAGGGAGAGATGGATAATTATGCCTTGACAAGGGAGTTAAGGAGGCTGAAGAAGGAGAGTGAGACTCAAGCTGCTCAGATTGTAAAACTTAAGACTAAGTATCAAAGATTGAAGAAGTTTGTTTGGCCACTGGTTCAACACCACAGGTTATGGGAGAAGTCTCAGAAGAAGAGTGGTCAGATATCTAAGAAGGCTTCTCAGTCAAAGAAGAGAAAGTCTAAGAAGCAATCTTCATTCCAATTGGGGAGGAATTTAGAGAATTTGAATGAAGATGGTGGATTCAATAAAGATACTGGGTTTTATAATGATACACCACTTGAAGATATTCCTCATGAAGATATTGCTAAGAGGAAAAGTGATGAAACAGAGCAAATCAACATTGAAGAGGCTACTGTTGAAGTAAAAAGTGGTGATACTGAGGAAGTGGATTTGGAAGGAACTGGTGCTGAAAGTACTGCTCTTCAAGGTACTGTGAGGCAGTTTATGATTACACCAAGGACTTTGGATTTTGAGGAAGATGTTGGTCCCTCAAACCAAGTTCAAGAGGAAGTTGGCCCTTCCAATCTAGCTCAGGAAGAAGATGTTATAGCTCATACTAACAGTGATGATGAAACTATTGCTGACATTATGATTAATATGTCAAGGAGCTCAAAAAGGAAAAGAACAACAACTGATGAACAGTCATCAAAGAAGCTCAAAGATTCTATTGAATTAAGAGTAGACACAGCTGATGAGCTAAGAAATTACTTGAGAGTTGTTGACTTTGAGTATCCAAAATCAAAGGAAGTTGCAGATAAGAAGTCCAAGATTTCTACATTCTCTGTTGTAGAATTACAAGAAGGGGACTACTTGATATTTCATAGACAGAATGGAAGCTTTAGAGTATTCAACTTGTTATGGGATATTTTACATCTGATAGACAGAGAGGATTTGCTTCAGCTATATCTACAAGTGCAGACTTATTTTGAACATATTCCACCACAAGGAGTAGGTTTGGTTCTGCTAGGAGACCTCACAACCATATGGGAAACAGAAGAGACAAGTGATAGTACTCTCTGGGAAAATCAAAAGGATTGGGAAATTAACAGATGGAGGTTCTTTGAATCAGTGGGAATACATGTTTTAGAGCTAGAAGATGGAACGATGATCCACATGCTAGCAGAGTAAAGTTATCCACTTACTAGAGATCTGATGATCAGAATGCTAGATTATGATATGGAAGTGGAAGAAGAAAGTGAAACTGCACTGATGGTGATTGGATTGTTCATCAAATGGACAATGCTAGCTGAAGATTGATGCATAACAACTGGTATGATTTAATTATTATATAAATCTTTTGAAAAATAAAGTACTTTCTTCAAAGTACTGCTAGTCAAACAATACTTTCTCAAAGTACTGCTTGCAGCATGAAACCAGTAAAGTCTTTTGATAAAATCAGTAATTTTTGATAAGTGCAAAAACATTTTGAAGCACAAAGATTTAAACAGCAACAAATGGTAATCAACTCACCATGTTTAAGTAAACAAGAAAGAGTTTGACTCATCATGAGGGTACGGCTCTGATGGGATTATCAAATCCGTTTTTAGTTGACAATTTACTAAAAATTGTATGGTTTTCAACTCACCATATCTATGATTAGTGAAGAGTTGGCTAGCCCACAAGATAATGGCTTGTGGTAAAGGCTGTGGAAAACCATTATATGGTAATTAGTTCACCATGGTAGTGATTGTACTAAAAGAACTAGCTAGTCCAAAAGCAAACGGCTATTTGGTAAAGACTACTCAAATCCGTTGATAGCTGATGATTTGCTAAAAATCATATGGTTATCAATGTACCATGGTTCTTAAACCTAAACATTGGCTACTCCAGAGTTAATGGCTTTGGTAAAGAGACATCAAAATCCATTAAGTTTTCAATGATTCACCTCTCACAAGAGTTAACACACCTGGAAGTGATGAGAATAGTATGAAACTTTTAAGATCTGATGTACCTATTGCCAATATAATGCTGAGTTGCTGAAAAGATGTGTTGCTGATAAAGATTGCAGATACTGATTGCATTGTTGATAACAAAACAACAAAGAGACAGACTTCAAAATTACAACCTTTCCTTGAAGATAAAGATGATTGATATTCAGAGATTACAAAGAAACTTGAAATCAAGCAAGTAGAATTCATAGGATATTTCGAGGAGTGCCTTAGAAACCTTAGTGTTGGGCTATAAAGTCAAAGTACTGCTGGAATATCAAAGTACTGCTAAATGAAGAAGTCAAAGTACTGCTCGATTAAAGTCAAAATACTGCAAAAGATGAAGGACTGTTATGCAAATACGTTTAAGGATTAATGTGTAATTCTAGAATGTTCATAGAGTTATTATTAGATTAGATTTAGAATTACTTGTCGTTCAAGTATTGTAGACCGACTAGGGTTTTCCTTGTGCCTATAAAAGGACCCCTAGGTTGGCATTAGAGATACGCGCTTTTACATACAAGTTAGAGAAAAGTATTAGTCGATTATTAGAGTATTAGCGATTAGAGTTTGTTAGTGAATCTGTGTAACGTAAGCAGGTTCAAGGTTTAATATAATCAAAGTTTTGTGTTAATTCTTCTTAGCTTTGTTGAAGTAGATTCCGCATACTTAACAAAGTATATCAGCGTTTCAATATTAGTAGTTTTGGATTTATCCAAGGTTGCTAAACCCTTAAACAAGCTACAAGTTAGTTTGGTTAGAATATATCGATCCAACACTTGGAATTTCTGATAGCTGTTTGAGATTATCTGCGAATAGTTAGACTTTAGATTCTTTCGACCTATACGTTTGATCTGCCCTATCATCATACGATTTGGTATGTTTGGATCCTCGAGATATGTTTGTTGACCTCTATATTTTGATAACGATCTTAGGGTTCGTTGTAGAGCTTTCTACCGTCCGATGTTATCGGTTGAATTATCTTCCTTTTTTCATATATTCCAGTGTTACTATGAAGGAGTACACTTATGTTTTGCTATATATACGTCTCACATTTGATGAATCTGTTCGTGATGATCTGTTATGAATTAAGATATGAGATTTTGGGTTCTGAGAAAACAAGACCTGTCTGTTTATGAGAATACCTTTGAAAGGTTATATTGAAGACGAGACTATTTGAAAATCTGAAGAGTTAAGCATATTTATCACCCTCATATTTCTGCGATTTGGTACGTTCTCATCTGGTTTGTCTAATCAGATTCCATGGACGATATATCCGTCAAATCCTAATATTCCCTGTATCTCTTCCGAGAGAATACGATTATCATCTGTTACGTTTGGTGTATTATTCTTTTGTTCTGGATTCATTATGGTATGTCTTTTCTGAGGAAGCCGAAGATATTTTGATCAACAAGATAGAGTCATGAGAAACAAGTCATTCACATTTCCGTTCACGGTCCGTTGTGCTTTCCGTTTCGCTTCACTTCAATTTTCGAGGACAAATTTTTTTTTAGAGCGGAAGAGTTGTAAAACCCGAAAATTTTGAACACGTAAAATACCCAAAATACCCCTTTGATCTCAAATTTGTAAAAGACATTTCATCCCGAATATAACCTAAGTATCTAACGGTTAATAATTGAACGAATCAAAGCAACACGATAATAAAGACTTATGATGAAACGAATGTTACACATTTAATAATAATCTCACGCCTGCACGTTTTCGGTTAAGGTCCCATTTCTTTCATTTTTGTGCACAACTTACACACTACACCAAATAAATTAAATGATATATTTCTAAATTTGGAAGGGGAGGATTTTTCTCCAATCACTCCCTTAATTGCCGGCTCCCCCTCCTCTATTATAGTAAACACCGATCATTCTTATCTCAAAAAAAAAAAAAAAAAAAAAAAAAAAAAAAAAAATTCATTCACCAAATGAACCCTAACTCCCTACAAACAATCGGCCGCCCCCTTGTCCACCATTTTTTTTCCGATCAAGCACAAGCAAGCAAGGAATTCCGTTGGTGTTCGTACGTGGGTGTATTCGTGAGTTTCTACAAGGGTGATCTTGGTTTGCATTCTAATCCAAGAGAGAGAAAGATCGAGTGGTGTGGGTCTCGGCCTTGGTGATCTTGTTTCTTCGGGGTTGATCTTCAAGGGTAACATGTACCATCTTCTTTTTGTTTCGACAAAAAGGGGGAGAAAAAGATTAAGTTTGAAGTTTAAGTTTATTTTTAAGTTTAAGTTTGCATAGTTTGCATTCATACACAAGTCCCTCATAATAGTAATCAAAATTTGAACAAATCAAACTTAATCTACATTTTTAAAAGGACTTGAACTATATTTACTTGTTTGCTTAAAAATAGACTTTAGGTTTTGTCATCAACAAAAAGGGGGAGATTGTTAATACAAATATCGTACTAGAAACGTTATTTATATTTTACGATCTTTGCTTAAGTTTTGTTTATGACAATCACAAAGTATATCCTCTAAGCAAACTATAAATATTAGTTAAAGTAATTTTTCATGACAACTTTTATAAGTTACAAAGTATTTAAATAGGTATATTCACAAAAGTATTTCCTAAAAAGGAATCTTTATTTTAAGTTTGTTTGTATAATAACTTATACACAATGCACCTTTTTAGTAAACACAAACACTAGTTTAAAACCTTTTAAGAACACATCTTTCATTTAGCATGATCACTTATATTTCAATATGTGCATCTACATGTATATTTCCTTAAATAGAAACTTTAGTTTGAAAATCACAACATGACATCATGCCATACATCACTAATGATATCTTTGTTAGATCTTGTAATATCTTGTTTAGATTCACAAGTTAGATAGTTGACATTTATGGATTTTGGAAGATTTGGTAAGATATGGAAGATTTGGAAAGATTTCATGTGATATGCTAGCTGTCATACCCACGGATCCAAATCCATACAAAGACGGATCCCTTTTGAGGGATCCGTCGGATCCGTGGGCTGTTGAGCAAGTTTGCCTATAAATAGCAGACTTGTCATTTGAGCCACTCATCCACTTAGATAGTTGAAAACATACATTCATCATATTAACTAACCTCAGTAGTTATATCATCATTGATGTTTCTTTTGTAGCAAAGAAGATCAAGAGAATAAGCTTCAACCAAACAGGCTGTTTGGAAGTAGTAGCATAAGTTCGGTGTAATCATTTGAAGTGTGTCGTATCATTTGTATCATTTAGATTAGTGAGTGTGGTTAGTGTTTTAGTCCTCAAAACACAAAGAGAGTAGGGAGTGGTTGCACCCTTGTAAAAGAACTCGATATTTAGCTTAGTGTCGGTAAAGTGTATAGGCGACGATAGGTTGGTTCTGCCTGAGAATAGGACCCTGTATTTAGCTTAGTACCAGAAAAGGAAGTAAGCTACGTGTAAAGGTTTCTCCACCTAGAAAGGAGTTTGTTTCTTAGTGAAAGATATCTCTCGAGTACGAAGCTCGAGGAAGTGGAGTAGGGCAAGGATAAGAATCTTTGCAAGCCGAACCACTATAAACACTTGTGTTATTTGGTTTGATCTTTCCTCTCTTTATTCTTTACTTATATTGTGTGATTACTTGTTTATGATAAGATCCGTTAAATTTACATAAGTTTAAAAGGAATAAAAATAAAACGGTAAAACTATTCAACCCCCCTTCTAGTTTTCCACAATTGGTACCAGAGCGGGTTACTCAAGATTTTTGAAATAAATTGTATTTTAAAAATTGAAACGATCGAATGGATTTTGAAAACTTTAAAGAAGGGAAAAACCATGTTGAGAAATATGCAAAGTCAAAAGACTCGGATCTATAAAATAAAACTAGTAATGACGATTATAAACATACTTGTAATATTAATTCAGGTAGTAGCGATATAGATACCTATTAAGGATCCTCACAAGTTAAAGATAGCAAACTAAATCATCTTGTTCAAAATTACGATCAACAAGCTATCTCTAAAAATAAAATCCTTGATAGTACCTTAGTTAAAAATAGTACTATTACATCATCTAAAGCATTTGATGAGATTGTCTCCAGTGAGTATTTTGGCAGGAAAATGATAAAAGAACTTCTTTTTAAATGGAAAGCTAAAGTTGAAGAATCCAAGGATCCTTCAAGAATGGCACTGGACGAGCTCGTAGATTACCTCAATGATTATCTAGTGATGGAAAGAGATTCGGAGTTAGTTAAAGGCAAATTGGAGAAAAAGGCCATAGCCTATAATACCAGACAAAATGATGAATCAAGTTTCAATAGTAAAGGTAACAACGGTAAGCCAAAAGATAACAAAGTTACTCCTGTGGCCAACAATATAGAGAAGGTACCCTCTGACTCCTCATACATGTTTACTAACTATGATACATTAGATATAGAACATGACAGATTGAATAAGTTTATTCTAAAAGTCATAAACAAAAACAAGTTCTTAAAAACCAAAGAAGAATATTTACAAAACAAGATACATAAGTTAAAAGAAAAGGTTAAAAGTTTGGAAGAAGATAAGGAAACTAAAACGTGTATATCATGTCAAGAACTAAAACTTGAATTAGATTTACACAGGCTTAAACTAAGGAAATACATAAAACAAAATTCTAAATTTCAAAGATTCGATAAATTCATAAACTGTGCAGATGACACTATGAGATTACTTGAATCATCTCATGATTGTTTCGAGCCTGACTTTATGAAAAGTGATCAATTAAGTGGTCTTGAGAGTCAAATGATAAAAGAAAATGAAACCACACCAACTGAGTTGGTAACCCACGGATCACGGATCCAAAACTTTGGATCCGTATAGCTTTGCTAAAGGATCCGTAGGTATAGTAGAGCAGAAATTAAGAAATTCTAAAACTAATATGTTTATAGATAAGGATGAAGCATCTGTATACAGAGAAACCATGCTTAATAAACAAGTTCCATTTGATTGCCTTGGAGATATGAGTGAACCTTGGTAAATGTTCTTGATTAATCAATTAAGGACCCATGAAATATTGGGGACCAGAAACTTAAGTTTTCTTCAGGTATGCCCAAAAGAAGTTAAGCTAAATGAACAAACCAACCTCAAGATACATTGATGAAAACAGAAGTATTCTCTCAAGCCACAATGTGCTCAACATAGGTTACATTATGGTTTATAGCATTCTTGCTAAATAAACAACCGGAAAAAGGTATGTGTTCTCATAACTCTACTTCTCATCATAATGAGTGTTCGTATAGATAATTCTAAATTCATTTTTGACATTATGATTCATTATTATATCTAATATGATAATTATATTGTATCCAAAAGGTAGTATGATAACTAAGAAAAGATTACCAAACTTTTCCAAAAATTAGACTTAAAAGACAAGTATTAAACAAACGCTTAGATGATACTTGTGAAAAGATAAACTCAAGAAATTTGCTAGGATTTTCATCAAACTAAGTCAGAATCAACATATTTGTGATGACTTTATCACATCTTTGAATACTCCTAATTAAGTTCTCATGGTTTTAATACTCAGAAAGTAATCAACTTACTTTAGGACAATATCAACACATTTAGATACATAGGATATACATTAGTTTAATAATAGAAACCTCAAAGTAGATGAATTCAACATTCAAACAAAAAATCACTACATCCTTGATAAATGATGATTATTTTCAATCTAATAACAAAACTCATCTATTAGAAAACACCAAGATTAAAATAATAGAATCTGGGCAAGTTTACAGAATTTGAGGAATAGGAGAATAAGTTAGATTTGATTTAAAAAGATAATATTAAGCAAAGAATATATTCTCCCGGTATTCCTGTGTACAAACATCAAAAGATAAGTGCATCAAACCTAGTAGAACCTATTCCTTGATGAGAACAACCAAATCTCATGATCAACATGTCAAAATATGCTATGATTAAAAATCATGCATAATAACTTTTAATATAAATTGATAGAATTTCACTCTAGATCTCAAGATGTCTAACAACTAGAAAAGAGGACGTTTTCAACCATTTCAGTCATACAAATTAGGGATAAAAATAATTCTAAGAATCAAATTTGTAAATTCATAAAATGAACTTGAAGGTAGTAGTACATTAATATATTATCACTAAGACTATACTCTCAAAGACGATTCCTTCATCATTAGTTACCTAAGAACATATTAAAGTCTAATTCTTTAGACCCCAAGGAGATAAATGGTAAGAGTCATAATGTACATATGATTATTAGGATAATATCAAACTATTTGTGTGCTAATGTGAGACATTGTATCACAATTCACTAAGAAACAAACGTCCCTTAATTCTTAACCGGTTAAGGGTGAGTGTGGAGAAAATCTCCATAGGTTATTATGATAACCACTATAACCATTCTCCTTGTTTCAAAAACTTTTGAAACTATTCATCTCAGCGAAAACTTAGATCAACTATTTTTCATTCTCGTTTTAACAATGTTTAAATGATAAAACATTCTGTATTGAGAAAGTTTCTCAAAAAGAATAACATTGCAAGATTCCCCTCACAAACACCTCAAAAAGAGGATTCTCCATTCCTTCTAAGATTTATTGAAACCTAGAAGCAATCTAAACCTTTGTCCAAATCTTAGTTCAACCAAAAACGAAATTAATAAAACCTTGTTCTGATCCTGCGGATCCAATTGATAACAAGGGCGGAACCCTTTTTAGGGATTCGCCGGATCCGTGAGTTGAAAAACTGGACTGTGATTTACCAAACACTCCTTACTGCATTACACACTTAATTAAACCATCAACACCAACTCATAGTCGACCATTACCATCCCAAAACTCAAAAATTAGGTCCTTCATCTCATATTTACTCGTGCTTAATCACTCACTGTAAGTTCACCAATTCATTTCAATTTCTTGCATTTGTCTATAAATCGATTAGGGATAATGCATTTTCATATCAGACAGTTAATTTTAATTAGACTCAACAGAAAAATTCCTTTTAAAACATACTAAGATTCATAGTATATTCTTCATCTTAGTTAGGAATTGTATTTTGATAAATTTTAACAATCCAATAAAATTTAAGAAATCTCTAAACAAGTTCTCTTGGACATCATCTTAATTTAACCCCACTTTTGGTCAAATCCTTTCATAACTAGACGTTTGAACATTGTTAATACAAAATCAAAATTGTCAAACAGAATTGTTCAGGTTGCAACTTAATTTTCACAAGACGTGTGTCTTCATCAAAATGGGTCAAGATAACCACACCACCATATTTGTCCTCATTTAAGTATATAATTCATGCATCTTAGATTATCTTAACTAAAACTATAAAATTCTTTATGTCTAGGAAAAATCATGCCTCCTGTCACTAATTACGATCACAAGAAAACTAAGAAGTACTTACCCAACCATCATCAAACAAAGGGACTCACTGAAGCTCAAGTCAAAAATTTCAAAGCGTTAGAAAATCGGTATATTCATGAGGGCAGAACCGTAGATTCTTCATTTCTAGAAGAAACAAACAATCGTGAACAAATGGCTGCCATTCAATTTGACTAACTTCTCGACATAGATGAACCTATCATCCCTCGATTCATTCTCGAATTTTATGCCTCAGTAAAACTTGTCACTGATGACCATGGATCATTTAGCATCAACTTCAATGTGAACCAAAACTCCTACAATTTTCCTTTAGATCATTTCGGGGAAGTGTTACGCATCCCAAGTGAAGGCACATGCTTCTACTCTGACAAATGGCCCTTAACCATTCTTGATTCAAACATAGGACGGGAACATCCATATGACACTCCCCTAACTCCTACAGAAACTATCCGAGATCATCTTTTCAAACCTAGAACCAACCCAAATAAGAAACTTTGGGGCAAAGAAGTCAATCGAGATCCATTTGCTATGGAACTCAATGAGCTCAAACCCGAGTTTAAGAAACTTGAAGAAATTCTAAGATCAAATGTCATTAGTACTATTGGTAACAAAGATCACGTGAATGCTGGATTGTGCTATATGCTCTATTGTATTTCAACTCGTCAAAGGTTCAATCTTGCTTACTATATCGCCAAAAGAATGGTTGATATACGTGTCCTAGGGAAAACCGCATTTCCATATGGAATGCTACTTACTCGTTTGTTTAAAGCTTCCACTCCTATCCTTCCAAATTCTGTTGGCTTTGTCCCAGATTACCCCGAAATCAAACACACCTTTGTCCCTCTTAGTGACCATAGAGTGGCAGTAGGAAAAGGGAAACGAGCTTACATCCCGTCTTCATCTTCATCATCTTCATCAGCTAGTGACGAAGATGGGTTACCTAACTCGAAGCTCCCGCTACTAGACTACTTGAGTCAACTTCCACCTCTCAAAAATGAATCTGTGGAAAGCCAACAAACAAAGGGAGTTCTAAAGTGTGCAGGACGATGGATGATGAAACTCCGAAAAAATCAAAAGAAAATAAAGCGAGAATAAATGAGCGTTTGGAACAGTTGTCCTTTAGATCTCATATGGTTATATTTCTATGTTTGTTAAGATATGTCTGTAGTACTTTATGTTTATGTGTTTTAGTTCTACTTAAACTAATGATAACGCGTATTGTTATCAATTCTCCAGATTTGTGCCACCGTTTGGCATAACATCGTTTATGATGAAGTTTAATGATCTAGTTTATTTTCATACATGCTTGTGTTTTATTCTTTGTATTTGGTTGTTTTGCAATACATATTAGATGATAAATAAGGTCTAGGAGAATTTTTGGGTTTTCGTCGAAAAACGGGAAATTTGACATATGTTCTGTTAACTTTTGAAAAATTGGGTTGCGGATCCGACGGATCCCAAAACTTGGCTCCGCCAAGTGTTATCGTTGGTTCCGCCATCCGCCAACTTGCGGATTTGTCGGATCCCATACTTTGGCTCCGCGTTTGATCCCATTTGGATCTGCAGGTTATTCAGCAAAATTCTTAACTTTTTTGACTCATCTCGATTCTTAAATTTTAGTGCTTAGCCCTATTTAGGAATCATTCACTGATTATAAAACACCTTAGAAACATTTAGGAATTCTTAGACCATTAGAAATTCAAAACATTCCCACCAAAATTTAAACTATCAAAACTCTGTCCTGTCTTATCACACAGACTACACTTGGTCCTTTGGAATCCGTGAATCAATCACATTTCATCCTTTTGTGTCATTTTTCTGCACATCTTCATGTCAACTCCATTTCTATGGATTGACTTTGTCAACAGGACAAACTATTTTATCTAGTTTCTAGTCTTGGATATTCACACTTCATTAATCCAAACACTAATTTCCATACAATTAGGAGTATAAATTAGAACCTTAGAGATGATCTTAGCACATCAAACTTCTGCATTATTCACATACCATCTCCTGAAAATCTCACAATACACAAGTCCAACCAACCTCACATGTCTAGACCACACAGACGAACGGCTAGAATTAGCGTAAGACCTTACTGGTACATGAACCCGGTTCCTAATGTAACCTTTCCTACTATATCAACAAGTACAACAACTACTCCTATCATGACTCCTATAGTCAACATATCTTCCTCTCCAAGATCACCTTCACCCGTTACAAACTCATCCGATACAACAACATCTCCCATACGCAACACTCCATCTCTTAGAACCACACCAACTGTCACTACACAGACTATCAACACACCAAATATCTCCTCATCAAATGTCTCCACAACAATTGTCTCCCCACCGTAATCATCACCACCTAAAGAACATAACTCATCATCATCTTCAAATCCTCTAAATCCTCCATCACATGATATATTTGCCACACTTCAACATTTAGATGAATCAATGTGGCTAAATCAAACAATCACTCAAGACAACGACAAACTTGAATCTAACTATTATGACACCAATGAGTTAGAAACTAAGTGGCTTGCATCCATCATGTCATCATCAAAACAAGCCAAGTCTACTCCATAGAAGCTTTTAGCATCATCATAATGCACCTCTTACAATTACTCTAGGATTTCATTCTCTTTGGAATTTTCATGTATAATCTCATGTTTGAGACATTTGTCACAAACAAATTTTCAATGAATGATTATACTTTGTTTAATAAGTTATCTAGTATTACCATGTTTTGACACATGGATAGTTAAGTCATGATAAACATCTTTGGTTTAATTAGAATGATATACTAACTCTCAAAATTATCATAAGCATCTTCCAACTAGACCAATTCTCCACCACTCTTGTTGCCATTGATAAACACAAGAGAAATAAGTAAGGAACTTAATAGTCTCTCGAGTATGGAAGATCACCGACTCATGGACCTCCAAATTGTCCTTAAGAACTCTATCCAAACACCCTTAATCAATGATCATGAAACAACAACCACCACCAAACCATCAATGACATCCACCGCAATAGGACTTCTATGATCTCCTTTTAGATGTTGTGTTAGGATCTTCTAATTTAAAATTTGTAGGATGTTGTTTCTTTATTTTATCATCACCGTATTGTGACTTTTGGTCACAAAATTTTCTAGCTATGAATGTAATGATGGTATGCATTATGAGTGATCAAAAATTTGTATTTTCTTTGATAACTAACATTCTCTTATATAGATTGTTTATATCTTGATTATAGTTGTTTTTAGGTACAAGGAAAAGTAGGCAGACACCAACTTTGACTTTTTAAAGTCAAGCCACATTAGTTATCTTGTTTAGCATATCAATTCTCATACATTGTGCTTATTCATTATGGACTAACACTTCATTTGCAGCACTTCATATCAATAGAAAGTATACATTAGCACTCAAATAATGAGTGGTATACTTCGAGGGGGAGCATTTCATATTTTAACCATTTGTTTTGTCGGTTCATACATCATGTCCTTGTTACTCTATCTAGGGGGAGTATAAAACAAGGGGGAGCTTTAAAGTTCTCAAAATCGCATTCCGCTACGCAACTCTTCTTTTTGTTTCGACAAAAAGGGGGAGAAAAAGATTAAGTTTGAAGTTTAAGTTTATTTTTAAGTTTAAGTTTGCATAGTTTGCATTCATACACAAGTCCCTCATAACAGTAATCAAAATTTGAACAAATCAAACTTAATCTACATTTTTAAAAGGACTTGAACTATATTTACTTGTTTGCTTAAAAATATACTTTAGGTTTTGTCATCAACAAAAAGGGGGAGATTGTTAATACAAATATCGTACTAGAAACATTATTTATATTTTACGATCTTTGCTTAAGTTTTGTTTATGACAATCACAAAGTATATCCTCTAAGCAAACTATAAATATTAGTTAAAGTAATTTTTCATGACAACTTTTATAAGTTACAAAGTATTTAAATAGGTATATTCACAAAAGTATTTCCTAAAAAGGAAACTTTATTTTAAGTTTGTTTGTATAATAACTTATACACAATGCATCTTTTTAGTAAACACAAACACTAGTTTAAAACATTTTAAGAACACATCTTTCTTTTAGCATGATCACTTATATTTCAATATGTGCATCTACATGTATATTTCCTTAAATAGAAACTTTAGTTTGAAAATCACAACATGACATCATGCCATACATCACTAATGATATCTTTGTTAGATCTTGTAATATCTTGTTTAGATTCACAAGTTAGATAGTTGACATTTGTGTATTTTGGAAGTTTTGGAAAGATTTCATGTGATATGCTAGATGTCATACCCATGGATCCAAATCAATAGAAAGACGGATCTCTTTTGAGGGATCCGCCGGATCCGTGGGCTGTTGAGCAAGTTTGCCTATAAATAGCAGACTTGTCATTTGAGCCACTCATCCACTTAGATAGTTAAAAACATACATTCATCATATTCACTAACCTCAGTAGTTATATCATCATTGATGTTTCTTTTGTAGCAAAGAAGATCAAGAGAACAAGCTTCAACCAAACAGGCTGTTTGGAAGTAGTAGCATAAGTTCTGTGAAATCATTTGAAGTGTGTCGTATCATTTGTATCATTTAGATTAGTGAGTGTGGTTAGTGTTTTAGTCCTCAAAACACAAAGAGAGTAGGGAGTGGTTGCACCCTTGTAAAAGAACTCGACATTTAGCTTAGTGTCGGTAAAGTGTATAGGCGACGATAGGTTGGTTCTGCCTGAGAATAGGACCCGGTGTTTAGCTTAGTACCGGAAAAGGAAGTAAGCTACGTGTAAAGGTTTTCTCCACCTAGAAAGGAGTTTGTTTCTTAGTGAAAGATATCTCTCGAGTACGAAGCTCGAGGAAGTGGAGTAGGGCAAGGATAAGAATCTTTGCAAGCCGAACCACTATAAACACTTGTGTTATTTGGTTTGATCTTTCCTCTCTTCATTCTTTACTTATATTGTGTGATTACTTGTTTATGATAAGATCCGTTAAATTTACATAAGTTTAAAAGGAATAAAAATAAAATGGTAAAACTATTCAACCCCCCTTCTAGTTTTCCATAAAGCTATATGAATCAGCCAAATAGTGTTACATAAAATCATAAACAAGTTCACATAAAATCATAAACATTGTCACATGAAATAATGAATTAGGGTTAGGGTTTGGATGGAATTTGTGTGGATGATCTTTGTGGGATTTTGAGAACATGTTAAAATTGTATTATAATACAGGTCGTATGAGTTATGAGGGTTGTGTGTGCGTTTGGGTGCGTAAACGTGTATTATAGTGGTCTAGATGAAATTCTAAAACTGGGACAGCCCGTATACCGATTTTGTGAACGAGTTTTTGTCATGATACAAAATGGTTCGATTCGGTTTCTTTTCATGAAAACTTAGTTTTATGTCTTAGTAAGGTTCTCCAATTGATTTGGAGTGATTTTGGGTTGGATTGGTCGTGTTTTTGATTTTTGTGTGATTAAGTGTTGAAACTGAATTTGAGAGTCTGAAAATCAGTCCATTTTGCTGATTTTTCATTTTCAAACCATGAGGAGTTGGGTCATGTAACTTTTCAGTATTTAACTTCTATATGCCCAGTAATGTCATGAATTTTTGGAGATTTTTCCTGGATGTATGGGTGGGTCATTCAAGTGGATACTTTCTGGGTACTACAGCAAATACATTTTCTGGGTAGTCTGAGTTGGAGTATTTTTCGTGTGGGGTTAAACTAACTAATTAATTTTGTGAAAATTCGTGTGGGTTCTAAAGACATTGAATTAATTTAGTGAAATTTTTGTGGATTTTATTTTTGAGTTCTAATGTAGTTGATAAATTCGTAGATTGGTGACTTATTTATGGGTAAAAGCTGATAAAAAAAATTAAAAGGCTAATAAGGGGTTATTTGTGTATTATTAAACTTACGGGTTGAACTTATCATTTTCTAAACTATAGGGCTTAACTTGTGAAACCATGTAACTTTATGATATTTACATTTCATACCCTAATCTTACAATAATTGCACTATAATCCCTAAACTTGTTATATTTGCATAATAAACCCTAAAACTTGTGAAACCTACGTTATTAACCCTAAACTTATATAATTATCGTTATGAACCTTAAACTATTAACATAGTCACGTTGGATACCTTAAATTGATTAAATGATAATCTTGGATATTAATGACTAATGTTTCTTAATCTGGGAACCTTCTCAATATGGAAACCTACTAATTATGGAAACTTACTAATTCGGGAAACCTGCTAAAAATAGAAAGTTACTTAAAATGGTTAAACTACTTAAAGTAGAAATTTACTATTTTTGGAAAGTTACTATTTTTGGAAAGCTGCTATAAAAGGAAAGTTACTAAAAATGGAAAGCCGACTAAAATAAGTAATCTGATTTAAATAAGATATTAATAATAAGACGATCATGTATTCGTGTAGATTCGCTGAAGAAGGAGTTTGATTTCGATCTTTATGTTTCTGTTATGTTGCACTTGCGGTCTAAGGTACAGATATTCTGACCTTATCTCTTAAGGTTTCTCATGACTCATTCACATCAGTTTGATATTAGCTTTGATTATAATACCTTGATCTGAGCCTTCTTATTTTGGCTTTCTTATATGATCTATGCCTTTGCTATGTTCCCTTAGATTTATGAACCATTGATTATGAACCTTTACTTTAATCCTTTGCCTTGAACCTTAATGATGAACCTTTGCTATGAACTTATGAACCTTTGATATGATATGAATTTTGAACCCAACAGTTTGATACCCGAGCCATTATATTTTCCTAGTCATGGGATTTCCATGGCCGTGTCATTGATGCACCAATGGTCTAGTGTGGTCGAGTGATGTTCCACACCGTCCCTTTTTTATTATTATTATGATATGCGCATTTTATACTTGATATGGCCACTATGATTTATGCAGGGGCGTATAGATGCATCCTAGATTTGATTTGTATATGATATGATATGATATGATTTGATTTGGTGATTGATGCTGTGTGCAATACACGTCCTTCACATATTTGAGAGGTCGCTCCTCTATGGTTACTGATGGTTACTATGATATGATATGATTTGTTTGGGCTCGGTGTGGAAAACTAGAAGGGGGGTTGAATAGTTTTACGTCTTTTTAATTTATTATAAATTCTTTGTTTACTTTTAAAAACTTAGATTCAAGTTTGTTAAAACTTAAAACTTATTATTAGTTATATATGTATTCTTTTTAAATTGATTGTAAAAGTTTTGGTTTCTTGAATGGATTTTTAAATTGATCTTTGTGTGAAGTCGATCTCTAATAAATACTAGCAGTTATATAATCCTATGTGTATGAATGTAATGACGATATAAGTAAGGAAGTAAATAAGGTATGGAAAGATCTAACCGAGACACGAGAGATTTATAGTGGTTCGGCTACAAGGACACCTTCCTTGCCCTACTCCACTCCCCGAGCACCGAGCTCGAGAGTTTTCTTCACAAGTTCAATAAGCTCCCATATGGCGGAGAAAACCTTACACGACTTTGGCTTACACCGGCTTAACGACACAAAGCTAAATGTCGAGTTCTAATCGTAGCTAGAACCAATCTCACAACTTCACAACACAACTTCTTCACGACATATTCACGACTACTTCACAACGGCTTCACGACTGCTTCACGACTTCAACACGACCGCTATACAACCTCTATGCTACGGCTTCACGACTTCAACACTAAGTCTTCACAACTAAGACTTCACGACTTCAACACGACCGCTACACAACCTCTATGCTACGACTTCACGACTTCAATACTAGGACTTCACGACTAGGACTTCAAGGCTTCAACACGACCGCTACACAACCTTTATGCTACGGCTTCACGACTTCAACACTAGGACTTCACGACTTCAAAGCTACGGCTTCACAACTTCAACACTAGGACTTCACGACTTCAAAGCTACGGCTTCACAACTTCAACACTAGGACTTCACGACTTCAAAGCTATGGCTTCACGACTTCTACTCCGTGGCTTCACAACTTCTACACTATGTCTTCACAACTTCTATACCACAACTACTTGTACAACTTCTTCACTACTTACATACAACACTAATCTACTATACTCACTTTACACAAATGAATGAATGATTTACAAACTTTGTTAAACTAACAACTTAAGTAACAAGAAGATACTAAGTTGTAATACTTCTAATCTTGGTTGATAGAAGTATTCTTCTTTTGCACTTGAATGAAGGAAGCTTGGATCACTTGGAAACCAAAGCTTAAGATTATATGATCAAAGAATTATTAGAAAGTATTTACAAGATTTAGATCAGAAAGTTTGGGGTGCAAAAGGTGAGTAAAAGTCCAGGAGAAGGCTGGTATTTATAGGAGAAAAATTGGACAGCTGGAGGTCTACTGGAGCGGGGGCGGTCCCCTTAAATAGGGGGCGGTCCCCTTAATAATTAAGGGGGCCGCCTAGTAAAATTAAGGGGGCCGCCCCTTCTGTCCGTTGGCCAATTTTGTCCTTTTGTGGGGAAGGTTTTTCTGGAATATTTTAACTGATTTTGGTTAAAAATTTGAATTCATATTTTTATAAAAGATTAAACATTTTTTTTAATGCCAAAAATGTTTTTCAAAAATATATAAAATGTTTTTGATGTTTTATAAAAAATCTAGTTATTAAGAAAATGTTCCTTTGATCATATAATGCATTAAGCATTAGTTCATTCATACCTTAAGTGATTTGAGTTGTAGAAATAGATATTTACAACTAAATACTTGTTTACGTCATAATTTTCCGATTAATGATTTTACATTTTGTGATTATCAAAACGTAGAGATATCGAAAAATATTAATAACGTGTTTAGGCATTATTTATATCAACAATCTCCCCCTTTTTGATGATTACAAAATCTAAACTCATTAAATCTAAAAATTAGTTTTTAGACAAGTATTTAGTGAGTTTACATCTATTTCTCCCCCTTTTTGTAGAATCAAAAAGGTTAAGCCGACAAGTTTTAGAATCAAATTTGTCGGGACGAGAACTCCCCCTTGATGTGTACTCCCCCTCGTTTGGGGGCACCAAGGAAACGAGCTATGGAACGCTTGCGAGAAAAATGTTAGAAGCACAAGCATATATATAGCACAAATAATGAGCATGCATGAAAAATAAAGACATTCATAAAAATAAATGTTGTGTATAATTACACAACCATACATGAGTACAAGCATTCCTACACTAGCTAATAAGTCCAACTACATAATCATCCTAGACAACATAATCTTCCATGGAGCTTGCTTACAAAATGGGTGGAAAATTTATTATTGAGTAAGCATTGCATGTGCTTACTTGGGTGACAATGGAGGTGGTGGTTGTGTAGTGGGTGAGGATGGTGGTGGTGGTAGTTGAGGTTGGTTGGTAAGTATGTTTTCAAGTGATGAAAACCTATAGAATATCTCATCTCTAAGACCAAAGATTATGGTCCGGTTATGGATGCAACAAAGACAAGTGTCACCATGGGTTTCAAGTAGTGGCCAAGGTATGGGAAAAAATGGTTGTGGGTTTGGTGGAGGTGAAAAATGAGAATCAAGTGGTGTAATGGGTGATAAGGAAATGGCAAGTTGAGTGGATGGAGGTTCTTGAGTGGATGGTAGTGATGATATTCTTGGTGATGATGTTAGGTGAGTATGGATGTAGTCATTGATGGATGAAGTGGATGGAATGGAGGAAGATGAAGCTCCATGGGTAGAGGGTGTTTTTGATGGTGCATTAGGTGTACTTGGGGATGAATTTTGAGGTGGTGGTGATGGAGTTTTGATGTCATCTTGGGTGAGGTCAATGAAGAGTTGTTTTGGTGGTATGATGACAAGTCTTTGCTTTCTTGGAGTCTTAGAGATGGATGATTTTGGTGACAACATGGTGGATGAAAATGGGTGTTTGATGAAGGTGATGGTTGATGAAGTGAAAGGTAATTGTAAGGAGGGTATTTATATTGTGAAAATGTGGTTGATTTAGGCAAATTGTGGAGGTTTTGTGGTAATATTCCAAGTCCAGTTCGTGCATTAAGGGTAATGGTAGCTGGGGCTAGGCAAAAGTGGTCACAAGATGCAAAAGGAAACAGTAAAATTTACTGTCCAGATTGCCGGTCCCCTTAATTGCTGGGCTGCCCCCTTAAAATTAAGGGGACCGCCTAAGGAATTAAGGGGGCCGCCCATCTGGTGATTTCCCAGGCGACCAAATTTGAAAAATTTCCAGAAAAAGGTCATTTTTAGGGTGTTTTTGCAGCAAGTTCCATTTGGATTATGTATATTAAGAATGATTAAGTAACAAGAACATATTACAAAGAATAATGGTTATATGTAAACTACTAAAATTATATTGTAAGCATGTCATAAGCATGTATCTTAATTAAGCAAGAAAAGAAACAACACATTCATAGCAAACATATATAAGAAAGAAAGAAACAAACATTCATTAATTTAAAATGATTATGTGGCAAACATAATCATTGTTACAACACACATAGTGCTTAAAGCATACATTTGTTAGAAAATTCTAATTTGCCTAAGAAATCCATTTGACTTGCTTGATAATGAAGGTGGTTTTTGAAATGAGGGACAAGTGAAAGGGTGAGTAAATGGAATCAATGAAGGTATATGTTTGGGTGTGTGGAGGTTGTGGATGGTGATGGTGGAGACATTTGAGGTGGAGAGCTTGGAGTGGACCATGATGGATGAAGGTTTTGATGTTGCTCAAGAGTGGGTGTTGGATGAGGTCTTGTGAGAAGATACTCAATCCATGTGAAGTGCTCATTTAGAGCAATGGTTTGTTGTTGGAGAAAGATGCAACAAGGACAATTGTTGACATGTTTCTCAATGTGACTCTTGTTGTGTGGTGATGGTGGAGAACTCGATGAAGGTTGGTCAAGATTGCTTTGAGCAAGATGTAGGGCAAGAAGAGCATTAAGCTCATGGGCTTCCTTGAGTTCGTCAACGAACTTCAAGTGTTCATTGGTGGGTGATGATGGTGGAGTATGGTTGATGGTAGGGAGTGGTGGTGACACTCTTGGTGGTGGAGACACTTGTGAGCTTGGGTAGTTATGAGTGGGTGATGATGGTACATTGATGGATTGAGGGAGATGTGGGGTGATGTGAATGAGATTTGGGTTGTTGTTTTGTGATTGTTCTTGTTCTTCACATGGGTGTGATAAGGGTGTATTTGTGGGAGTGAGAGTATGAGGTTTAGGCTTAGGTTGACTTTGAGCAACATCACATGTGGAGTTATGGCATGTGTCAAGTTTTCGTCTCCAAATTGGTCTCACCGAGATTTTGGCAACTCTTGAGGGTTTTGATTTTGGGTAGTTGGAGGATGACATGTTTGAGTGGATGATGTGAATGGGCATTTATGATGAGGAGGTGCATTTATAGTGAAGGAATGATGTGGTTTAGGAAGGTAAATTTTGGTGGGTGGTTTATGACAAAATGTGTTTGTGAATTTTGGGAAGTATGGAATAAAATGGGTTGGAAATTGAAAAAGGAAACAGTAAGCCGGATCTCCAGATGGCCGGTCCCCTTAAATATGGGCTGGTCCCCTTAATAATTAAGGGGGCCGCCTAGGTATTTAAGGGGGCCGCCCATCTGCTAACTTCCAGATTCCTGAAAATGGGTTTTTGGCAGAAATTTGTAGAAAAAGGTTGTGTTTCTGAGTTCAGTATCAAGCAAGTCCAACTTCTTTTTGAGGCAATTTAAAATTTAATGACTCATGTATGCTAAGCACATTCAATTAAGCAATTTTAATTATCATGCAACCTACTCATTTACCAAGAAGCATATATGTATATATGAACAAGAAGAACAACATATAATTACCAAGTAATTTGTGCTATCATTATTATGACGATTAATTAGCTAGTTAATTAATCCCAACAAGTGTATATGTGATGGGAAGTTAGCGATAGCATGGATTTCTAGACTTGGATCAAGCATGATTTGAGTAAGTGTTTTTGGGCATTATTCAACAATGTTTGAGAAAAAGGTTTTGTGAAAATTGTTTCAACAAGGTAGATTCGAATTAGTTTCAAAGTGTTTTTATAAGGATATAAAAATAGGTTGTTACACTTTTTGGCTTTGATAAAAACATGTTTAGTAGAGAAGTGACAAAATCTTTTTGAAAGATCATTTTCCAAAATATGAAGATTTGCATTTATAAAAAGATTTGTTGAAAAAAAAAATTTCATGCTTGATTGATCAAGACTATTGTCTCATGCTATCTCTTTTAACAAATTATGCGATTTAAATGATAGTAATGACTAAATTTTATATGTTCAACAGAGAACACTTTATTTAATGCTTAGGAGGATTAACTTAAGGTTTTCTAGCTAATTAACAAGTAATATAACAAATAGTGTGAGGGCATAGCAACCTATCAAACTAAGCATATCTTAAGGCAATGATTATCATAACTATATGCAAGGAGTAACTACTCAGGAGAGTTTAAAAAGAAGACTTATCTCAGGTCCAATATTTCTTCATGATATGAGGTAATGAATAATAGATGAGTACCACTTCGTTCCATCCTCATTTTTGTAGATTAAAAAGTCCTCATGCGCGTGTTTTGAATATGAGTAGGTTAACGCAAGATTGAGTAACATTTCATTTTGCGTTCATCACCTAATCAAATAAAACAACTTGGTACCCAGATTCTCATGGGTCCGAGATGGTTAGTTGGGGACATCCATTGCATTTTATGCACGTGGAGAAGATGTCACCAAGAAGTACAAGAATTCCTTGATAGTTTGTTTTGATGAACAAACAATGGATTTCTTGATTCATAGATTATAATCACAGTAAATAGCCTTATATCTAAATTTCTCTACTAGGTTTTTTAATTATAATTTGTTTTGATTTACTTGTTGAAGAGTTATCCGAATTAAATCCTAAACCGGTTTTATCATTGAATGGTTTTTGAAAACTTAGTAAGAATTTAAGAGATTTGGAACTTTCCTCAAATTTAGCTAATATTTTTGCTCTTTCATTCAATCTTTTAATTTCAAGTTTATAATCTTGACATATTTTGCATTCTAGATCAATTTCAATATTATTTTCTAATCTAGACATTTTATCTTCTAAAATTATTTCTTTTTCAAGATTATTTTCAAAAGTTTTTGATGATTTATGTTTAGACATAGTTTTTAGATCTATGTTGCAAAAATGTTTAAACTCATTTTCTAGTTTTGAAAATTCTAAAATGAATGGATCATAGCAAAAATGTTCGGTTTTGGATTGTACCTTATTTAGAGCTTTATCTAGTTTGCATTCGTCACATACCGGATGATGATCTTTTCCTTCGTCTGTGTCACTCCATGATATTGGGTTGCGTTCACTTTGGAGTTGATTGATGTAGTCTTCGTCGTTAATACCTTCATTAACAACATTTGAACTAGTAGCACATGTATCTATTTTATCTAAATGTTTATCTATTAAATTTTCTAAAATGACTAATTCATGTACAAGATCAAAATCCTCATCTTTGGCTTGACATTTTTCTTGATGAAAGTTTAAGAGATTTTTCCAAATATCATTTGCCGTTTTACAGAAAGATATTCTTTCATATTCAACTTTCGGCAAAGTTTTGTAAATAATTATTTTAGCTTCATTATTTTTGTTATTATTTATTTTTAAATAATCGTTTTGAGTTTCAAAATCCGTTTTTGTTTGACTTTCAAAAATCGTTTTTGTTGGTTGAAAATCACCAATCGAAATGACATGCCAAAGATCTAGATCAATTGATTTCACATAATTTTCAAATTTATTTTTCCATTCAAGAAAAGTATAGTTTTCAAATAGTGGTGGTGTTTGCAAAAATTCCCCTTCTAAATATTTTTCAGATTTCATAGATCGTTTCAAGTTTTAAAATACAGTATATTTTAAAAATCTTGATTGACGTGGCTCCTGATACCAATTGTGGAAAACTAGAAGGGGGGTTGAATAGTTTTACGTCTTTTTAATTTATTATAAATTCTTTGTTTACTTTTAAAAACTTAGATTCAAGTTTGTTAAAACTTAAAACTTATTATTAGTTATATATGTATTCTTTTAAATTGATTGTAAAAGTTTTGGTTTCTTGAATGGATTTTCAAATTGATCTTTATGTGAAGTCGACCTCTAATAAATACTAGCAGTTATATAATCCTATGTGTATGAATGTAATGACGATATAAGTAAGGAAGTAAATAAGGTATGGAAAGATCTAACCGAGACACGAGAGATTTATAGTGGTTCGGCTACAAGGACACCTTCCTTGCCCTACTCCACTCCCCGAGCACCGAGCTCGAGAGTTTTCTTCACAACTTCAATAAGCTCCCTTATGGCGGAGAAAACCTTACACGACTTTGGCTTACACCGGCTTAACGACACAAAGCTAAATGTCGAGTTCTAATCGTAGCTAGAACCAATCTCACAACTTCACAACACAACTTCTTCACGACTACTTCACAACGGCTTCACGACTGCTTCACGACTTCAACACGACCGCTACACAACCTCTATGCTACGGCTTCACGACTTCAACACTATGTCTTCACAACTAAGACTTCACGACTTCAACACGACCGCTACACAACCTCTATGCTACGGCTTCACGACTTCAACACTAGGACTTCACGACTAGGACTTCAAGGCTTCAACACGACCACTACACAACCTTTATGCTACGGCTTCACGACTTCAACACTAGGACTTCACGACTTCAAAGCTACGGCTTCACAATTTCAACACTAGGACTTCACGACTTCAAAGCTACGGCTTCACAACTTCAACACTAGGACTTCACGACTTCAAAGCTACGGCTTCACGACTTCTACTCCATGGCTTCACAACTTCTACACTATGTCTTCACAACTTCTATACCACAACTACTTGTACAACTTCTTCACTACTTACATACAACACTAATCTACTATACACACTTTACACAAATGAATGAATGATTTACAAACTTTGTTAAACTAACAACTTAAGTAACAAGAAGATACTAAGTTGTAATACTTCTAATCTTGGTTGATAGAAGTATTCTTCTTTTGCACTTGAATGAAGGAAGCTTGGATCACTTGGAAACCAAAGCTTAAGATTATATGATCAAAGGATTATTAGAAAGTATTTACAAGATTTAGATCAGAAAGTTTGGGGTGCAAAAGGTGAGTAAAAGTCCAGGAGAAGGCTAGTATTTATAGGAGAAAAATTGGACAGCTGGAGGTCTACTGGAGCGGGGGCGGTCCCCTTAATAATTAAGGGGGCCGCCTAGTAAAATTAAGGGGGCCGCCCCTTCTGTCCGTTGGCCAATTTTGTCCTTTTGTGGGGAAGGTTTTTCTGGAACATTTTAACTGATTTTGGTTAAAAATTTGAATTCTTATTTTTATAAAAGATTAAACATTTTTATTTAATGCCAAAAATGTTTTTCAAAAATATATAAAATGTTTTTGATGTTTTATAAAAAATCTAGTTATTAAGAAAATGTTCCTTTGATCATATAATGCATTAAGCATTAGTTCATTCATACCTTAAGTGATTTGAGTTGTAGAAATAGATATTTACAACTAAATACTTGTTTACGTCGTAATTTTCCGATTAATGATTTTACATTTTGTGATTATCAAAATGTAGAGATATCGAAAAATATTAATAACGTGTTTAGGCATTATTTATATCAACACTCGGGTTTGATTACTGGCTTTCCATTATACTTTGATATTCATTCGTTTATGCCTTATGTCTTCCCCAATGCACCATATTATATTCTTCTCCCTTATCTTTTGCTCCGTTTATATATATCTGTTCACTGGGCTTTTTAAGCTCAGCCGCCATTTTCTTTCCATGCGGCATGTTTTAGTTGGAAGCTGGGTTATGAGTGTTTATTACCTTGGACTTAGAAGACTATACTTTGATAGCTATTATGGATTAGAGATGACTAGCAGTGTTTACATTTCAGACTTAGTATTCATTGTTTTTCTCATTTGTAACCTTGTATTTTAGATTTTCCCTTTGTAACCTTTGAATTTCATTTGTATTATTTAAGTCTTATGCTTGTGTTTGCTTTGATATGTCACCATAACGTAATACTTCTACCCTTATCGGGTTGGGGTGTTACATAGGATGTGGGTCATGCATAAGTCTTCAAGTAGAAAATGAAAAGCTTAAAGAAAATGCTTTAAGAATCATTAAGTTTGATGAAGGAACCAAAACACCAAATGATATACTTGAAAACATTAGATATAGTGAACATGACCGTGCAGGTTTAGGATTTGACCCAAATCAGGCTTCTACAAGTGGTACTAAACAAGTAAAATTTGTAATGCCTGAAATGTCTAAGTCTGAAGGTGACGGCACCACTAAAGGTACAGACGGCACCACTAAATTTAGTGGTACCGTGGTACCGTCTGGTGCTGAAGACAAAACTGGGTCAATTCTGAAAAATAACTTAAGTCCTAAACCAAGTCACATAGTTGTAAATGGTACTAGAGTGTCTACTCCAAGTAGAGAGGAGGCCAAAGGCTTTTACAAACCATTGTCATCTCCCGAACATGGATTTGTAAAGCGTGACACTAGGTCAACTACTCCTCCACCTAGAAAAATAAATTCTCCCAAACCTCGGTCTAGAACTCCTCTACCGAGAGATAACTTTAGAAGACAAAATCATCCAAGTAACTCTCCCGTAACTTGGTTACTTACCATGGGAAATGTGTCCTCCATTCTCACATCCTAAACTGATGCAACAAATGCGTAGGATGTTTAACTCTAACAACTTTGGACCCATGAGATATTGGGGACCAGATGTTTGAACTTTTGTTTTGCTAGGAAAACATGAGTGTAAATAAATTTTGGAGTCTAACAAATGGAGTATGATTTGTGATCAAACAAATCTTGTGACGCAAAAGTCAAGTCGTGTCTCATTCGCTTAACATTCAACAAAGGTACTCTAATCTTCTAAGTTTTAAGGGCAACACCTCAGGCACAGGTACGCTTCCTTAAAACACCCTTTGTTGGTAGAAATGCTAAGCATGCAGTAGTGTTAGAATCTAACATAGTAGGCACTGTCATAAAGAAACAAAGATTCACAATTCATCATGACGAACTCAACTTGTCCAAAAATGTACGATGATCGCTTCAAGATCATGCGTGACAAGTTTGAAACGAAAATGATGAGTGAATTAAGTTTCTTCCCTAGCCGATAGATAACTCAACCTAAAGAAAGTATCCCCATAAACTTTAGTATACTATATATATATATATATACATATATAAGATACTTAGCTTATATTAACTCCCATATCCACAAATACAAACCTCACAAGAGACGATGAAGGTGAGTGAGTGGATATCACTAAGTTAGGGACATAATAGGTAAATTAGTTTACCTAACGGCAAGTAGGTCCATTATCATGAATAGTGTTTGGCTTTATGCCCACTTGTAAGAAGTGTCCCAAAACTTCTTACATCAAAGTGTTTAATGTATCATCCGATAAATTAAAGGTACTACGCACTTGAGATTACGATATCTCAAGGAGATTGGTGTAGAAAATGTTTCTATACCAACTCTGATAATGCGAGAGTTAATGTGGATTGAAACATAGAGAGTAATGTTTGTACCTTCATAGGTTGATTAACAAACTTCTTGGTTCCCTAAGAAACAAACTACTCTTGTTGTCTCCACAACCGAAGCCGAGTACGTAAGCGCCAGAAAGGCATGACAACAAACACTATAGATGAGACAACCCCCTGTGAAGAGTAGCAGTCAAGATGCCATTAGACTTGACCGGGAACCCTATAGTTTTCTCATGAACAAAGCTCGTCGAAGTACGTCATCCCCTCCGTCGCGATAAGGTCAAAAGAGAAATCTTTTCTTGAAAAAGTCTCTTGAAAGACAACATCGTCAATACTCTAACCAACACGTTCTCGTCACCCCTCTTATGACTATTTGAATATATTTTCGGAAATATTAGAGTCATCTCTTATTTTTCATCACATGACTTCTTAATATTTTCTTGGAAATATTAACGTCATTTCCCACGTCTTATGTTATGACTTATTAAGTCATTCCTCTCACCCCACTCATGACTATTTCGATATTTCACTGGAAATATCAAAGTCACCCCTCACGTCCTATCGTGCGACTTGCTAAATATTTCACGGGAAATATTAAGTCACTTCTCTCATACCGCCTCATGACTATTAAGTCACTCTTCTCGTCGTTCTCATGACCACTCAAATATTTCACTGGAAAATATTGAGGTCATTCCCTTCGAATCACTCATGAATTTTCAAGTCATCTCTTTCACTCGTTTCATGACTTTTTGAATATTTCACGGGAAAAATTAAGTCATTTCTTACGTCTCGTATTCTGACTAATTAAATATTACATGGGAAATATTATAGTCATCCACTAAAACGCGACTCAAGACTTCTACTTATTTCACGGAAGATATTAGAAGTCAATCCTCATTGTTGATATAAATAATGCCTTAAAACATTATCAATACTTACTCATGCCTCTATGTTTTGATCATCACAAAATGTAAACTCATTAAACATAAACTTATTAAATAAACAAGTATTTAGTTGTAAATATTCACTTCTACAACTCAAATCACTTAAGTTATGAATGAACTAATGCTTAATGCATTATATGATCAAAGGAACATTTTCTTAATCACTAGATTTTTTATAAAATGTCAAAAACATTTTATATCTTTTAGAAAAACATTTTTGGTAATAAATAAAAAGGTTTAATTCATTATAAATTTATGAATTCAAATTTTCAACCAAAATTGGTAAAAATGTTTCAGAAAAACCTTCCTCACAAAAAGACAAATCTGGGCAACGGCTATGAGGGGCGGCCCCCTTAATTATACTAGGCGGCCCCCTTAAAATTAAGGGGACCGCCCCCTATTTAAGGGGGCCGGCACGCTCCTCTAGGCTTCCAGCTGTCCAGATTTATGCCTATAAATACCAGCCTTCCCCTGGACTTTTTCTCACCTTTTGCACCCCAAACTTTCTGTTCTAAATCTTCTCTAATTCTTGTAAATTCTTTCTAAAATCCTTTGATCATATCTTCTTAAGCATTGGTTTCCAAGTGATCCAAGCTTCCTCCATTCAAGTGAAAAAGAAGAATACTCCTTCAACAACTAGAGAAGAAGTATTGCAACTTGGTTACCTAAGTTGTTTGTGTCATCATTCATTTGTGTATAAAGTTTTGTATATTTGTTAGATAGTTGCGTGAATAATTGTTTGGGATAGATTAGTGTGTAAGTAGTGAAGTTGTGTAGGTGTGAAGAAGTAGAAGTGTTCATAGGTTGTGAAGAAGGTGTGAAGTCGTAGTATATAGGTTGTGAAGAAGTTGTGAATAAGTCGTGAAGTAGTCGTGAAGAAGAAGTCTTGAAGTAGTCGTGAAGAAGAAGTTGTGAAGAAGGTGTGTTTAAGTCGTGTATGAGTTGTGAGATTGGTTCTAGCTACGATTAGAACCCGACATCTAGCTTTGTGTCGTTAAGCCGGTGTAAGCTAAAGTTGTGTAAGGTTTTCTCCGCCATAAGGGAGCTTGTTGACATAGTGAAGAAAACTCTCGAGTTAGGTGCTCGGGAAGTGGAGTAGGGCAAGGAAGGTTTCCTTGTAGCCGAACCACTATAAATCTCTTGTGTCTCGGTTAGATCTTTCCATCTCTATCTTTCATTTTATTTTATTACCTTACTTGCATTGCTTGTTTATATTTACTTATATTTGTTCATATTGTTCAAGAGTTGAGTTCACATAAATTCGAATCTATGTTTTCAAAACTAAACAAAGTTTTCATAATAAAAATTAAAAAGACGTAAAACTATTCAACCCCCTTCTAGTTTTCCACAATTGGTATCAAGAGCCACGTTAAACAAGATTTTTAAAATAAATTGTATTTTAAAACTTGAAACGATCTATGGAATCGGAAAAATATTTAGAAGGGCAATCTATGCAAAGACCACCGCTATTTGAAAGTGATGGTTTTCTTTATTGGAAAAATAGATTCGAAACTTATGTGAAATCAAAAGATCTTGATCTTTGGCATGTTATTACATATGGTGATTTCCCCCTATTCAAAATAATCCTTTAACTAAAAGAGATGAAATTGTACCTTTTGAAAAACAAAATGATGATTTGAAAAAGAAACTAGCTAAAACTAATGAGGCAAAAATGGTTATTTATAATGCGTTAACACGTAAAGAATACGAAAGGATCTTTATGTGTGAAACCGCAAAAGAAATTTGGAACTCTTTACTAATAACTCACCAAGGTAATAGTCAAGTTAAAGATAATAAAATAGATCTTATTGTTCAACAATATGAACAATTTACGATTCCGGAAGAGGAATCCATAGATAATGCTTTTGCTAGGTTTAACACTATCATCACAAGTTTAAAAGCACTTGATTAGAATTTTTCTAGTAAGAATTTTGTTAGGAAATTTCTTAGGGCTCTTCATCCAAAATGGCGGGCTAAAGTTACGGCGATTGGAGAATCGAAGAATTTGTCAACTCTTTAACTTGACGAGTTGATCGGCAACTTGAAAGTCTACGAAGCAATAATAAAGAAAGACTCCGAGATGGTCAAAGGAAAAAGAGAGCAAAGCAAGTCAATTGCATTGAAATCTAGGAAGGAATCTAGTGAAGAGGATAGCTCAACCTCCGAAAGTAATGACGAAGAATATGCAATGGCCGTGAGAGAGTTCAAGAAATTTCTAAAGAGACGAGGAAGATTCACAAGACAACCACGAGATGAAAGAAGATCGCTTCAAAGAAATAGGAATGATAACTACGGGAAAAGAAAGTGCTTTGGATGTGGAAGCCCAAACCATCTCATTGGCGAATGTCCAAAGCCACCGAGTCATGATTACCAAAGCGCCTTTGTTAGTGGAGCATGGAGTGATAGCGACAAAGGCGAAGCGGACAAAGCAAACGACGAAAAATGTCTTATGGCAAATACATCAAATGAGGTACTTTCTGAAACCAAATACTTTAGTAATGAAAATCAATCACTAGATGAAAAAGACCTAGATAATGAATATAATAGGTTATGCAAATTAGGTCAAAAGGTTATAGCTAAAAATAAGTCACTAAAACATGCTAACAATCTATTAAAAAATGAAGTACTTGAATTAAAAAATAGACTACAACATTTAGAAAAAGGAAAAGAAGTTTTTATAGAATGTAAAACATGTCTAGATGTCAAAAATGAAAACGAAAAACTTAAAAATGAAATTTCCAAACTTGAAAAATTTAAAAATAGTTGTAACTCACTTAAGAAAATAATAAGTGTTCAAGGAACTTCGGGAGATAAAACTAGTCTAGGATTCAACTCAATAATGTGAAACTAGTGAAAATAAAAATGTAAAGTTTGAATGTCAATCTAGTGAACAAAAACCATTAGAGTCAAAACCTAAGTATATACTTATAAAAGATAGAAAAATACCTATTTCGAGTGATGAGGAAGTAAAAAGTTTTTATAAACCATCATTAAAAGCCAAAATCGGATTTTCTAAACCGAAATTAAGATAAAAAACACCTCCCTTAAGAAGACCAAATAATCCTCACCCTCGACCTAAAACTCCTCAACCTAGAAGAAATAAAAATCGATAAAACCTTCATAATAATAATAATTACCCAATGTGGAATTATCCAAATCCACCAAGCTTCAATCCTTGGGGAATACTTCTACCATATATGCATCCTAGTCAATTGCAACCCATGTTTGGTTCAAACAACTTTGGATCAATGAGACAATGGGGACCAAGTGGCTAAATTGCTAACTCATTGGGAAATCGGCATCTCTTCTTTGATTGACTTCTACAAGTCAACTTAAACACTTTGAAGCGTTTGAAGAATAATCTACTGAAGACTAAAAGGTACGCTTTCTTTTTAAGTTTGTTGTTATAATATATGCTTAGATTAATGACTAGTTATTTCATGCCTATTTAGCTCATAATGCCTAGTTATATATATATATATATATATATATATATATATATACACACACACATAATAGCTTATATGAATTTACTTATAACCTAGAATCACTAGTTCTTTTCCCTTTGGCCCTCTTGAGTTATAACATTTAAAATGGAAATCTTCTATGTCCACTATTAGAAAACTCATGGTGATGAAGTGAAATGAGTAAAGTGGATTAATCATTAACATAGAAGTAGGATTAGAAAACTATGGATGAAACAAGCTCTCGTAGACTATGGCATTAAGTTAGATAAATGTGCGACAACAAAGGAGCTATATATGTTAGGTTATACCCCATTCAACACTCTCACATCAAACATATAGAATTTAGTCATCACTTCCTTATGACCATAGGATATGTAGAAAAGGGTAGCATGTGACAATAGCCTTAACCAATTCCCTTGAGCATGAGATCTTTAACAACCATTTTTTTAAATCTAGAATTAATGGTATTTGTTTTCAAAATATGCAAAAACTTCACATTTTGGAAAAATGATTTTTCAAAAGATTATGTCACCTTTCTATTAACATGTTTTACTATCTCATTTTTTTGTCCATAATCCTATTTCGATCAAAGTCAAAGATTGGGAATTTCTTTTTACTCATTCTTCATAAACACATTTTGAAATAAAACCCAATCTATTTTCAAACATTGTTGAATAATGCTAAAAACATTTCTTTAAATCATGCATGGTGATCTCATATTTGTCATCTATATTTATGTACATGACATTTATAAGTGAACTAAGTCAAATCAAGCGGACCATGGTTTGTCTATTAAGATTTTGTTTGTAACAAGTCTAGAAGTCCATGCTATCTTAAGTTCCCATTTATTGCACATAGGCACACATTAGGATCCCTCTAATAGTTCATTAATTGGTGTAGTTTATTGTTTCATTAGGATCCCTCACATAGGCACATATAATTAAGAAAATACTTGGTGTAGTTTATTGTTTCCTAGTTCATATATATTACTTGCTTGATGAGTATGTTTACATGCTAGATGATATTACTTGCTTGATGATATTACATGCTAGATGATATTACTTGCTTGATGAGTATGTTTACATGCTAGATGAAATTACTTGTTTGCTTAATTTCTTTAATTAACATGTTTTGCATAAATATCTATTACATGCTTAATTGCCTCAAAGAGTTGGACTTGCTTGAAACTAAACCCAAAAATACAACCCTTTCTACAATTTTCTGCCAAAAACCCATTTCCAGTAATCTGGGAACCACCAGATGGGCGGCCCCCTTAAATCATAAGGCGGCCCCCTTAATGTTTAAGGGGACCGGCCCCTATTTAAGGGGACCGGCCATCTGATGGTCGAAGTTGCTGTTTCCTTTTTCTATTCTTTAGCCTATTTCATCCTACACTTCCCAAAATTCACAAACATATCTTATTCCAATCCATCCAACAAATTTTATCCATTCCTTAATCCCATCAACCCTACACTATAAACACTTCCATTCCTCATAACCTTCCATCATCTCATCATGCCATCTCCCATCAAACCAAAGCCAAAATCCTCAAGGTTAGCAAGGATGACCAAAAAGCCCAGTTGGAGAAGAAAACCAAACCCCAAAACAAGTCCATCACAACAAATGATGTGGCTAAACAACCAACACCTCCACCCACATTTGTTCCCAACTATACTTCTAATCCTCAAGCTCATTCCAATGAACCCTTTCATATGAAGAGCATCATCATAATAACCAACCATCCACCTTTACTCCCAAAAATACACCTTTCATCTCACTCATGTGATTCATATGAAGAGCATGATCAACCCCAAAACAAGAATCTCAATCTCATTCACAACACCTCACATCTTATTCAACCTACCAATTCACCATCCAAAACACTCACCACTCTTGGAATATCCCTTTCTTCCATATCTCCATCCTCATCTACTCATAATTACCCAAGCTCACAAATGTCTCCACCACCAAGAGTGTCACCACCACCTCCTACCAACTTACATGTTACTCCTATGTTACATGTTCAAACATCCATCCCAGATAACAACCATACTCCACCATGATCACCTTTCTAAACCACCCTCCAAAATTTACCTTCCTAAACCACACCATTCTTACACTATAAATACCCTTTTCCATCATTAGTGCTCATTTATCCATCATAACAACCACACTCCACCATCATCACCTTCTTCCAAATACTTGAAGTTCATTGAAGAACTTAAAGAAACCCATGAGTTTGTGCTCTTCTTCCCTTATACCTTGCTCAATTGGATCAACTCCATTCTAGCCCTCCTTCATCACAAAACAACCTCAACCTCCACCTTCGTTCCAAACTACACATATCAACCTTAAACCAACCTCATTGAAACCTTTCAAAACCCTCATCATATTGGTCAAACATCCAACTTTACTTCCAACTACACACCCCAATTTCATCCACTTCCACCAAATAACCAAATCCACATTCTCACGGAAAAGGAAAGGTTTCGTGAAGATATAAACCAAATCCATGACCTTTGTGATCTCCTTGCTATACACCTCGCACAACACAACAAGGGCCAACCTTGATCCTCAATCTTCACCCTACTCAAATTGCTTACCTCACTCTCTCAACTTGGATCAAGTTACAAACCACACCCACTATTGTCCTTGAGTGAAGATATTTCTTGGATCGAATATCTACTCACTCGTCCTCATCTTATTCCTCCTCTAATCCAATATAACATCGCTAGATCCACTCCATCCGCTCCATTTCCCTCACCATCAAATAACTAAGTCCTATCCACATGCTTTCCGCCCCAAAATAAAATCCCTCACCCTTTTGTGTCGCAAGCAAGCCCAATCACTCTCTTTGGCAATATTAGGACTATTAGTATCTTTTACTTATGTTGTAATCCTTATGTTTTAAGCATATTGTGTGATGTAATGATGATTCATGTGTTATACATGATCATCTTGAATGCATGAATAGATTATTTGCATGTTCTAAATATTTTTGCTATGCATATATATATATATATATATATATATATATATATATATGTCTTGCTATGTGTTCCTAATATTTGTTTGCCATGATTGTTGTTTGCCATGATTGTTGTCTTTATATTCCATATTTTGCTATGTATGCTTGTACTCCTAATATTTTTGCAGCCAAGATTTCCATAGCTCGTCTCCTTGGTGCCCCCAAACGAGGGGGAGTACACATCAAGGGGGAGTTCTCGTCCTGACAATTTTACACTTAAAACTTGTCGGCATAACCTTTTTGATTCTAAAAAAAGGGGGAGAAGTGAATGTAAACTCACTAAATACTTGTCCAAAAATAAATTTTTAGATTTAATGAGTTTAAGTTTTGTAATCATCAAAAAGGGGGAGATTGTTGATATAAATAATGCCTTAAAACATTATCAATACTTACTCATGCCTCTATGTTTTGATCATCACAAAATGTAAACTCATTAAACATAAACTTATTAAATAAACAAGTATTTAGTTTTAAATATTCACTTCTACAACTCAAATCACTTAAGGTATGAATGAACTAATGCTT
>CP139508.1:217850461-218007961 GCA_021014915.2 Artemisia tridentata subsp. tridentata
TTTTACTTTTCATAAGTACTCTTAACTATTTACACATTACTGTGAGTTCCATAGACTACTCTTTTACCTACTCTGAATTACTTTTGAGGAAATACATGCTTGTATTCATATAAACTTTACTATTTACCTTAAACATTATACTCATTAATACACCACTCTACTTGTTATTAAAAGTAATACTGATTTTACTTACAAAAACACTATAAACTTTTGCGGCTTATTACGAGTTTATGAATCCACTTTATACGTTTTTATATCTCATGGAGAGATACCTGCTATAAACATGATCACAAATGATTTTCAACTGTATGCTATACCTGATTCACTATTGCCTAAGTTTATCCTTTATTGCCATGTTCGAAGTCCCTCATTTCATGAACCTTAATCACTTACGAGTGAACGTAAATAATTGTGAATAGATCTATTTGGACTGACAATCCCCGTTTGGGTCTGCTAGGATGAGCCACCCAGGCGCACTTTATTTGAACGAACTTATGGTTATTGGCAAATACCCATCTCGAGGGCCTATATACTTTACATCATTTTTGATGCCTGTTAAAGCATTGAGTGTCATGAAGCTTAGGGCAATAGAAAACAATACTGTAGTCATGATACATTATTGCCATTATTTTATTAAACTTGAACTTGTTTTCACTATATAGCAGAAAATCACTACTTGGCAAACAATAACTATTTTGTGTTGACCCGGCTAGGGCTAACAAAACAACTCTGGGTGTATAACTACTTAACCCACTATTTACTTTATAACAAACCAACTATGGGTGTATATTATCGTAACCCATCGCTTATTTTATTAAACAATTGTATTTGTTACAATTATTACCTAAACTGGAACTATTGAAAATCAACTGATTTTATGCAAACTCTATGGATTCACTCACACTTTGATTTTTGACAATCAACTGGTTTAACTATAAATACTATGGTATTACCCACTTTTTGACTTCGATAATCAACTGTTTATTTACAACTGCTATGGACTCACAAACTCTTTGATTTTGGAAATCAACAATATTTTACTCACACAAAACTCTTTGATTTTGGAAATCAACAATATTTACTCACAAACTCTTTGATTTTGGAAAATCATCAGTTCTTACTTACAAACTCTATGAACTCACCAACCTTTGTGTTGACGCTTTTAGCATGTATTTATCTCAGGTCCATAATGAGCAAGGATGGCACGGAAGAGCACGGATACTTATGAAGGCTATAAATTTTACTATCATTCGAAAACCTATTTAATAAACTTTGAAACCACTGGGACCTCGTTTTGTTAACTCTGATATTCGAATGATAAATCTTTTAAAACAACTAAATTGGTGATCATTTTCTACTATTCAACTGTTGTGCCATGAAGTAACACCCAATTTGAATTCCGCTGCATATCACGAAATTGGGGTGTTACAGATTGGTATCAGAGCTACAGTTATTAGAGAAACGGGTCTAAATGAGGTCCGAACTATAACTACTTTTACAAACAAAACATTTTATAGCCTTTCGCTCTCCGTGCTTTCCATCCGCCAACGCTTATGTGACTTCTAGATAGTTTTGCTGCACCAAAACTCTAATATATTGATATATATACTCACCAACTATTTCGAGTACTATACCAACCATTCTTAATTATCTTACTCACATCTTTATAGATGCGTGTGAAATATTTTTCCCGTATTCCAAAAAATCCGCGCATGGATTATTTTGTGGATTAGTACGAGTGTTAAATCAAAAATTCTTAAGTAGGATGGTTTACAATGTATCTATTTGAATGATTGGGATGCCTTTTATTTAAATAAAGAAATTGTAAAGCGCTGAACCATAAATTTATATTTCCTTATTTACATTGTTTGGGACGCCTCTCTATGTAAATAACGAATTATAAATAAGTGGGCTTATTTGTATCTGTAATGACACGAGTATGAAACCGATAATCACAAAAATTCATCAAACACACAGCATAACTCTCATTAGAAACCATAAATATTGATACATAACGATATGATAGCATTGGTAATGCTAACATTACAAATATCACTAAGAAAGGCATAACATCACCAATCGGTTGACCCGCTATGCCAATGAAAAACACCACTACACCAGCAAGAGCAAGAACCACGACTGGGTGCAACACCTCGAATATCCTGTACGACAAGAATATACAAGTATTAACGCAATAAAACATTAATACATGATGTTAGTATACGGATTCAAAGCAACACTCCTATCGTAATACTATCTCTTACCCCCATATTTCATCCGCGCTGACGGCCAAAACCACGAGTGCTATGAGAAGCGCTATGACCTCAGCCAGGGACTCCAGATCTTCATCTGGGACGTAAGCCAAGAAGATGGCTGCAGCAGCATACAAAATTACGAGAATGGTGTATGTGTAAGACATTTCGAGAATTCGGGAGGAGAGAAATTGTGTGAGGTGAGGAGTGAAATCCGGCATATATATAGAGGAGTAGCAGTGAGGCTACTATTCTAGCCGCTTGCGTTCACTATTCCTCACACAAGGACAAACAAGATTTCTCATCCCCTAAAGCTGAGATTCAGCAATTTTCTCTACATACACCGAATCCTCATCCGAATATCTCTATGTAAGAATATGTTATCAACAAAACTCTTTTGTTTAACGGTAGGTTACCCGCACAAATTCTTGTAATTGGAAATCATGTGAAATTTCAAACCATAAAGGAATAACAATAGTCATTCCAAAAGAAACTTTTCCAAGTTATGTTAACTGTGGAAATAGTAAATTTCACATGAGATTACAATGATTCCATCCACTATTAAGACATTATGAACTACACAATGGTCCTACTTATTCCTCTAACGTTGTAAATTTCACGATGCTCCCTCTAAACTCCAGACATTGTATGTGATTACAATGGTCTCAAAATTATTTCGTAACCTTAAGTCTTACCACTTTGAATTTATCACAAAACCTAGTGGTCTCTATTTTCCTTAGCAGACACTGTGAGTAAATACAGTGGCCTCTACTTTTCTTTGACACTGTGAGTGATACAGTGGTCCTTATATTTCAACCTCAGGCACTGTAAATCCTACAGTAATCTCAATAACATTCCAAACACTGTAAATGAAACAATGGCGCATTTAATTCCAAAACATGGTTACAAATCTAAATGTCGTAACGTGTTCTCACATTCATAATGTCATCCTCATTTGTACAAATCTCGATTTTCTAAACCAAGTACCATCTATAACCTTATGTAGCATGTAATAATAAAACGTGTGTTGTTAAATATTTCGGACTCACGAAAGCAAAACCAAAACACACCCTTGAAATATTGGTTATCGACCCATTGCTCACCGCAACCCAACGTACCCATGTTTATCATTGGGTCTTTATCATAAAAATTCGAGCCCAACTCTATTTAAGCCCAAAGACTAAAGTTTTATTCTAATCTAATCGGCTCATGCCCGTTTACTTTGGGTCGTTTTCTGTGAAATTCTCTTAACAATCCATCAACATTTTTACACGTTCTCAAATTACTCAACTAAGCCAAAAATCATATATTGCCTAAGTACTTTGTTCATTTCAAGTTCCAAACAACCTCAGCAAACTCAAACGAACCCCCACCTAGTTATTTGGCCATGTTTCATGTTGTTGGACCCTTTGTGGACTCGACTACAACCAAAACAAACCAACCTTGATGTTTCTCTTTTGTCCCCAGCGACGGTTAACAACCCCAAGGAACCAAATGATTTTGAGCTACAACACATTTCATCTTATGGCATATTGATTTCCCCTCCTAGCTTCCATACCTATCTAACAATTTGGATATTTTGTACGATAGATACAAACAAATTATTAACGTAAGACGCAGTTTTATATAAAGCAAATGAATTTTATTTCACATTTTGTATACTTTTTACTCAGAAGCAAACTGATTCATCATCTACAAAAACTTGGAACTGATTCTGTGTTGTCACTTAAAACTTTATTTAACAAGTTTTTCTTTACAAAAGCTGAAGTTCAACAACTTTCTTTACATTCATCAAGTTATCATCCGAAACCCTCATTGTTAAAAATCTATTACTTACAAACTCCTTGTTTAACGGGTAGGTTACCCCCACAGATTTTTGATTTTCGAAAATTATGAACCATGTTTATTTTCAAAACGCGATAGAATAACAATTTTCATTCAAAAATGAATTTTTTCTCAAGTCAAGCTGACTGTAGAATTGTGATGATCACTTGTACCACGATAAATTCGTCTCCTATGTAAATAAATATGGCTTCAAATTCTTTGCTTATGCGTACACTCGTTCCAACACCTCTTATAAAGAGCTACCCAGCATACGACTTCATAACAACTTATCATGCTAAATTATTCAATTCCAGTGACTTCCACTTACTATTACTGAGTAATTTCAGTAGCAAAACAACTCTGACAACCACCTTAGACTGGAATCCCGGGATGGGATTCGGTTTAACGGGTAGGTACTATAACATCCCGTAAACTTCCCTTCCATTTGTAACTAGTAAATGAAGACTAATCTATCGTCACTGTTTAATTAACCGCTTTTACGGACTAAATTTTTTCTTTTATTCAACTATGTTAATCTAAACGTCGTAACACGTTCGCACATTCTCTATGTCACAATCATTTGTACGAACCTTGATAGTCAAAAATCGTGAATGTATCTAAACAATTAACGTTTAATATTTAACGTTTATATGTAACACCCCCAATTTCGTGATATGCAGCGAAATTCAAATTGGGTGTTACTTCATGGCACAACAGTTGAATAGTAGAAAACAATAATCGATTTAGTCGTTTTAAAAGATTTATCATTTGAATATAAGAGTTTACAAGATAAGGTCCCAATGGTTCCAAAGTTTATTAAATAGTTTTTCGAATGATAGTAAAATTTATAGCCTTCATAAGTATTTCGTGCTCCTCCGTGCCATCCGTGCTCATTATGGACCTGAGATAAATACATGCTAAAAGCGTCAGCACAAAGGTTGGTGAGTTCATAGAGTTTGTAGTTGAAAACTATTGATTTACAAAATCAAATAGTTTATGAGTAAATATTGTTGATTTCCAAAATCAAAGAGTTTGTGAATAAATACGGTTGATTTCCAAAATCAAAGAGTTTGTGAGTAAATATTGTTGATTTCCAAAATCAAAGAGTTTATGAGTAAATATTGTTGATTTCCAAAATCAAAGAGTTTGTGAGTAAATATTGTTGATTTCCAAAATCAAAGTGTTTATGAGTAAATATTGTTGATTTCCAAAATCAAAGAGTTTATGAGTAAATATTGTTGATTTCCAAAATCAAAGAGTTTATGAGTCCATAGTAGTTGTAAATAAATAGTTGATTATCGAAGTCAAAAAGTGAGTAATACCATAGTATTTATAGTTAAACCAGTTGATTGTCAAGAATCAAAGTGTGAGTGAATCCATAGAGTTTTCATAAATCAGTTGATTTTCAATAGTTTCAAGTTTAGGTAATAATTGTAACGAATACAATTATTGATAAAATAAGCGATGGGTTACGATATTATACACCCATAGTTGGTTTGTTATAAAATAGGTAGTGGGTTTGTTATATACTCATAGTTCGTTTGTTAGCCCTAACCGGGTCAACACAAAAATAGTTATTGTTTGCCAAGTAGTGATTTTCTGCTATATAGTGAAAACAAGTTCAAGTTTAATAAAATAATGGTAATACTGTATCATGACTACAGTATTGTTTTCTATTGCTCCAAGTTTCAAGACACGCAACGCTTAACAGGCATCAAGAATGATGTAAAGTATATATGCCCCCGAGATGGGTATTTGCCAATAACCCATGAGTTTGGTTCAAATAAAGTGCGCCTGGGTGGCTCATCCTAGCAGACCCAAACGGGGATTGTCAGTCCCAAATAGATCTATTCACAATTATTTACGTTCACTCGTAAATAATTAAGGTGCATGATGTGAGGGACTTCGAACATGGCAATAAAATAAACTTAGGCAATAGTAAATCAGGTATAGCATAAAATTGAAAATCATTTGTAATCATGTTTATAGCAGGTATCTCTTCATGAGATATAAAAATGTATCAATGTGATTTCATAAGTTCGTAGTAATCCGCAAAAGTTTATAGTATTTTTGTAAGTAAAGTCAAGTATTACGTTTTGATAACAAGTAAAGTGGTTTATCAACTGAGTATAATGTTTAAAGTAAACTAGTAAAGTTTATATGTAAAGCGAACATGTATCGCCTTCAAAAGTAAGTCAGAGTAGGTAAAAGAGTAGTCTATGGAACTCACAGTAATGTGTAAATAGTTATGAGTACTTATGAAAAGTAAAAGCATTGTATTTGAGCATGTATCTCCCCCAAAGAGTTTATAAAATAGTAAACAAGAAAAGTGGGGCTATGAACTCACCTTGGAATGTAGTGTCGTAAGGAATATAATGGTGCCAAAGAGTGTGGCAGAATAGAGTAACATCAGCGATGTCAAGAGTCAGCGCACGATGATATGGAATTCGGCACGATCTAAAGAATATAAAATTTATCTTAACGCATATACGAAAGCGTAAAGGTTTCCAATAGATAATCGTTCCCATTCCCAAATGTTATTTCAAAACTTGCTTCCAAAAGTATTTTCGTTATATCCGTTTAATAATGTTTGGTATCGTTATACGTGTAGTGGTTTGAAAGTCAAGACTCGTAAACTCACACCAAAGTAAAACATACTAAGCAAGTATGAAAAGAAAATAAACATGTAAGAATCATGTAGCATATAGGTGTTAAAACGAGTAAATGGTTAAGTCTAGTCCGATTAACCAAAGTTATTCCAGTTGATAAGTTTACCGAATGGTTTTAGTTTACCAGTATTATGTCGTTCTAACTGGTTAAATAATCGAGTAGATTAGTTTACAAGTTCATATGTGTCCTCGAGTTAATATCAAGTTAATAAATAACTTTTTAAGTGTGCTAAGTTAGTTGTGTTGTTTAATAGTCCAAAGTTCACGTTTTCATTTAATCCATAGTCTAATAGTATTAATTTCTAAGGTTTAATTAATATTCCAAGTAACGGCGTTGTCGGGTCAAGCCAAGACTAGAAAGTCTCAATGACACCCACGTTGCACAAAATGCAAGTATCAATTAAGAAAGTCATGTACAAAATAGTTATCGACACTAGATCATATGGTTCGACAACCTTTAACCGTAAATAATCCAAATCCAAGTTCAACACCGACATCAACAACCTCGACATCAATAATCCAAACTTAAAACAACCTTTAACTCTTAATCCTATCCCTCGTCCAAACCCTTGGCAACAAAACCAATCCAAACCGAATAGGTATCAACGACAACAACAAATGTTAATCAACCATGATAATCAAATAAAACACGGCCGAGACCCTAGTGGTCTCGGCTTGTTCCCCAGCAGTTCACCATCAACACCAACCTATTTCCAGGACTACAACTTCGATCAAAAACCCGTTTTCCTAGTTCTATTCCTCGGCCAAAATCAACATCGAAACCCACAAAGTCCGAATCCGAACCAATCATAAAAAAAAAAAAAAAACACGGCTTAACCACAAAGATTAAAACAACAACAACAATATCCAAGTATACGGCCTAGAATCAAAACCAAAACCCAAAATCCTAGCCCACGGCTCCAATCCAAATCCAGTAAACAACAACGACCACAAAAATAACTAGCACGGTCACGATTCAAAACCAACCCAAAACAATCCTAGCTCTCGGTCTAAAAATCCAGACTAAACCCACGATCAAATCTTAGTCCACGACTATAACTCAAACGATATCAAAAATTTCAAACCGAACAAAACAAGAACAACAACAATAAACAACATTAGCAGGAGCAAGTATCAAGAACATCAATAATACCGTGAGCTTATGCCCACGGTTCATATAACTCGACACAAGCAAACACACTTTCGATACCAAACTATCATTATACGTTTTTATTAATTAAAACCTTAAAACCCGTTTGTTTATCCACAAAATACAAGATTAAAAACTAAGTTGACTCGTATACGAGTCAACTCGCGCGTGGTGTTTGCGTGTCATACCTTGGTATTCGAATGAATCCAGAAACACGAAAGGAGAGGTGATGGTGGTGGTGATTCGGGAATGAAACTCGAATGAAAATGATGTTAGGGTGAGCTTGGTGGCGCGTGTAATAGCTCAAAAGAACGAGAATAAAATTTGTTGAAGGATGGCGGTGGCGGTGTGGTTATGGAGGCGACGGCGGTGATGGTTCTTGGGTTGCCGGCGGCGGCAGTAGAGAGAGGAGAGGGAGGAGGAAGAGAGTATATTTCTCTTGTTTGTGTGAACTCCTGATGATATCCATATATATATAGAAATACAAGTTGTAAATGGGTTTTATTTGGATGTTAGTTTGTGTATTCACATGTGTGTTTTGTTGTAGCATGCGAATGAGTGTGTAAGTGAAGGTTGAGTGTGTTAAGAACATGGAGTGTGGCAGTGGTCATTGTATGATAGGAAATGATGGTTTCTTGTGGTTGCATTAGTCGGTAGTTAAGGCCAAAAGGAAAGTGACAAAATGAATTTGGTGTTGGTCTTTGTAGTTGTGGCTTGGTCAAGGATTCATGTATCTAACATATTTTAGTCATGCCAAAAAAAATAGAAGTGGAGGGCGTTTGATAATTTGTATATTCGATAAGTACTTGGTCAAATGCATTTGTTTAGCCAAAATATATTTTTGGTTCGAGTGAGAACAAGTTTATCCAAATTATGGACTTGGGTTGCTGAGGGCATTGGGCCGTGGCCCAATGTCATTAGTGAGTGATTAGTGATATTTTCGTAAGCTCGGAAAATTATTTGAACGAGTTTGGTTATATGATGAAATGTACAACGTTAAGTGTTAAAAGTTTTAAATTAATTCGCGATTTCTAGACTGTCAAGGTTCGCACAAATGCGAGTGATATAAAGAATGTGTGAACGTTTTACGACGTTTAGATTAACATAGTTGAGCAAAAATTTAGCCCGTGAAAACGGTTAATTAAACTGTGACGAGAGATTAGTCTTCGTTTACTATTTACAAATGGAAGGGAAATTTACGGGATGTTATAGTACCTACCCGTTAAACCAAATTCCTCCCGGGATTCCAGTCTAAGGTGGTTGTCAGGGTTGTTTTGCAATAAGTGGAATTCATTGGGATGAAGATTCCCGCATGATAAGTTGTTATGAAGTCGTCTGTTGAGCAATACTTTATACGAGGTGTCGGAAGGAGTGTACGCATAACAAAGGATCTGAATCCATATTTATTTACGTAGGAGACGAATTTATTGTGGTACATGTGAAAGTCGCTTATTCCCATAGTCAACATGACTTAAGAAAAATTTTTACTTTTGAATGAAGATTGTTATTTTTCCGTGTTTTGGAAATAAACATGGTTCATAATTTTTGAAAATAAAAAATCTGTGGGATAACCTACCCGTTAAACAAAGGATTTGTAAGTAATAGATTTTTAACAATGAGGGTTTCGGATGTTAACTTGATGAATGTAAAGAAAGTTGTTGAACTTCAGCTTTGAAAAGAAAAACTTGTTAAATAAAGTTTTAAGTGACAACACAGAATCGGTTCCAAGTTTTTGTAGATGATGAATCAGTTAGCTTCTGACTATAAAAAAAAAATTTATTTTACAAATGTGAAATTTGTTTTGCTTTATATATAAAATCGTGTCTTACGTTATTAACTTGTTTGTATCTATCATTTTCAAAATATCCAGATTGTTAGATAGATATGGAAGCTAGGAGGGGAAATCAATATGTCATAAGATGAAATGTGTTGTAGTTCAAAATCATTTTGTTCTTTGGGGTTGTTAACCATTGCTGGGGACAAAAGAGAAACACGAAAGTTGATTTGTTTTGGTTGTAGTCGAGTCCACAAAGGGTCCAACAAATAACTAGGTGAGGTTTCGTTTGAGTTTGTTGAGGTTGTTTGAAATTCGAATGGAACAAAGTACTTAGGCAATATATGGTTTTTGGCCTAAATTTTTTTTGAGAACATGACAGTTGAGCTGAGCTTTGGTGATAACTTGATCATCACATGACTCTTTGGTAAGTGCTAAATCGAGACGTGTAAAAATATTGATAGGTTGTTAAGAGAATTTCACAGAAATCGAGACGTGTAAAAATATTGATAGGCATGAGCCGATTCGTTTTGAAATAAATATTAAGTCTTTGAGCTTAAATAGAGTTGGGCTCGAGTTTCAATGTTAAACAAGGGTGCGTTGGGTTGCTGTGAGTAATGGGTCGAGAACCAATGTTTCAAGGATGTGTTTGGTTTGGCTTTCGTGAGTCCGAAAGGTTTAACCACACGCTTTTATGATACAAAAGTTATAGATGGTACTTCGTTTATATTGTTCGTGATCAAGATGAGGATGGCATTGAGAATGAGGGAACATGTTACGACTGTTAGATTAGTAACCATGTTTTGGAAATAAATGCGTCCATTGTTGCATTTACAGTGTTTGGAATGTAATTGAGATTACTATAGGATTTGAGTGCCTGAGGTTGGAATATAGGGACCACTGTATCACTTACAGTGTCAAAGGAATGCAGAGGCCACTGTATTTACTCACAGTGTCTGCTAGAGTTTTGTGATAAATTTAAAGTGGTAAGACTTAAGGTTACGAAATAATTTTGAGACCATTGTAATCACATACAATGTCTGGGAGTTTAGAGGGAGCATCGTGAAATTCACAACGTTAGAGTAATAAGTAGGACCATTGTGTAGTTCATAATGTCTTAATAGTGGATGGAACTATTGTAATCTCATGTGTAATTTACTACTTTCCACAGTTAACATAACTTGGAAAAATTTCTTTTGGAATGACTATTGTTATTCTTTTGAAATTTCACATGGTTTCCAATTACAAGGATCTGTGCGGGTAACCTACCCGTTAAACAAAAGAGTTTTGTTGATAACAGATTCTTACATAGAGATATTTGGATGAGGATTCGGTGTATGTAAAGAAAATTGCTGAATCTCAGCTTTAGGAGATGAGAATTTTGTTTTGTCCTTGTGAGAGGAATAGTAGACGCAAGTGGCTAGGATAGTAGCCTACCGGCTATACTTCCTATATATACGCCAGCTTTTACTTTTCACTCCACACAATTCCTCTCTTCCCAAACTTTCGAAATGTCTTACACATACACCATTCTCGTAATTATGTACGCTGCTGCAGCCATCTTCTTGGCTTACATCCCAGATGAAGATCTGGAGTCCCTGGCCGAGGTCATAGCGCTTCTCATAGCACTCGTGGTTTTGGCCGTCAGCGCGGATGAAATATGGGGGTAAGAGATAGTATTACGATAGGAGTGTTGCTTTGAATCCGTATACTAACACCATGTATTAATGTTTTATTGCATTAATACTTGTGTATTCTTGTCGTACAGGATATTTGAGGTGTTGCACCCAGTCGTGGTTCTTGCTCTTGCTGGTGTAGTGGTGTTTTTCATTGGCATAGCGGGTCAACCGATTGGTGATGTTATGCCTTTCTTAGTGATATTTGTAATGTTAGCATTACCAATGCTAATCATATCACTATGTATCAATATTTATGGTTTCTAATGAGAGTTATGTTGTGTGTTTGATGAATTTTTGTGATTATTGGTTTCATACTCGTGTCATTACAGATACAAATAAGCCCACTTATTTATAATTCGTTATTTACATAGAGAGGCGTCCCAAACAATGTAAATAAGGAAATATAAACTTATGGTTCGGCGCTTTACAATTTCTTTATTTAAATAAAAGGCATCCCAATCATTCAAATAAAGACATTGTAAACCATCCTACTTAAGAATTTCTGATTTGACACTCGTACTAATCCACAAAATAATCCATACGCGGATTTTCCGGAAATACAGGAAAAATATGTCACACGCATCTATGGGAGTAAGATAATTAAGAATGGTTAGTATAGTACTCGAAATAGTTGGTGAGTATATATATCAATATATTAGAGTGTTGGTGTAGCAAAATTATCTAAAAGTCACATGAGCGTCTGGCGGATGGTAAGCACGGAGAGCGAAAGGCTATAAAACGTTTTGTTTGTAAAAGTAGTTATAGTTCGGACCTCATTTAGACCCGTTTCTCTATAACTGTAGCTCTGATACCAATCTGTAACACCCCCAATTTCGTGATATGCAGCGGAATTCAAATTGGGTGTTACTTCATGGCACAACAGTTGAATAGTAGAAAACGATCACCAATTTAGTCGTTTTAAAAGATTTATCATTCGAATATCAGAGTTTACAAAATAAGGTCCCAATGGTTCCAAAGTTTATTAAATAGTTTTTCGAATGATAGTAAAATTTATAGCCTTCATAAGTATTTCGTGCTCCTCCGTGCCATCCATGCTCATTATGGACCTGAGATAAATACATGCTAAAAGCGTCAACACAAAGGTTGGTGAGTTCATAGAGTTTGTAGTTGAAAACTGTTGATTTACAAAATCAAAGAGTTTATGAGTAAATATTGTTGATTTCCAAAATCAAAGAGTTTGTGAGTAAATACTGTTGATTTCCAAAATCAAAGAGTTTGTGAGTAAATATTGTTGATTTCCAAAATCAAAGAGTTTATGAGTAAATATTGTTGATTTCCAAAATCAAAGAGTTTGTGAGTAAATATTGTTGATTTCCAAAATCAAAGAGTTTATGAATCCATAGTAGTTGTAAATAAATAGTTGATTATCGAAGTCAAAAAGTGAGTAATACCATAGTATTTATAGTTAAACCAGTTGATTGTCAAGAATCAAAGTGTGAGTGAATCCATAGAGTTTTCATAAATCAGTTGATTTTCAATAGTTTCAAGTTTAGGTAATAATTGTAACGAATACAATTATTGATAAAATAAGCGATGGGTTACGATATTATACACCCGTAGTTGGTTTGTTATAAAATAGGTAGTGGGTTTGTTATATACTCATAGTTCGTTTGTTAGCCCTAACCGGGTCAACACAAAAATAGTTATTGTTTGCCAAGTAGTGATTTTCTGCTATATAGTGAAAACAAGTTCAAGTTTAATAAAATAATGGCAATACTGTATCATGACTACAGTATCGTTTTCTATTGCTCTAAGTCTCATGACACTCAACGCTTAACAGGCATCAAAAATGATGTAAAGTATATAGGCCCTCGGGATGGGTATTTGCCAATAACCCATAAGTTTGGTTCAAATAAAGTGCGCCTGGGTGGCTCATCCTAGCAGACCCAAACGGGGATTGTCAGTCCAAAATAGATCTATTCACAATAAAATAAACTTAGGCAATAGTGAATCAGGTATAGCATACAGTTGAAAATCATTTGTGATCATGTTTATAGCAGGTATCTCTTCATGAGATATAAAAATGTATAAATGTGATTTCATAAGTTCGTAGTAATCCGCAAAAGTTTATAGTATTTTTGTAAGTAAAATCAAGTATTACGTTTCGATAACAAGTAAAGTGGTTTATCAACTGAGTATAATGTTTAAAGTAAACTAGTAAAGTTTATATGTAAAGCGAACATGTATCGCCTTCAAAAGTAAGTCAGAGTAGGTAAAAGAGTGTCACAAATCGCATTTTCGGGTTTTTACTATTCACGAGTTACTATTCATTTTTACTATTCACTGCACTATTCATTCCAAAATTTTTATTTCATATTCTCGTAAGTTAAACTATTTTAATGATAATCTGAGATTTTGGCACTCGTTGGATCATTTCTGCAAGAATCACGAAACCGTGTCCGAGATTTACCTTAAGGTTTAAACATCATTTAGGCATCCCGATATGTCCAAACAACATTACCAACAAGAGAAATATATGTTTTCCACCTTTCGTGACATTTTCATGAATTTAGGAATTTTAGGATACCCGATTTTAAGTTTTGTGACTTTACGACTTACAGTTAGCAATTAACGGGACCAAAACTCACTCCGTAAGTCAAGATAAGTATCCAACCTAAAATATCTAGATATTTTCTCAAAAATATCTAGATATTTCAAAAACCTAGTGAAATTACCATTATACCCTTTCATTGAAATTACCAAAATGCCCTTGGACTATATAAAGACTAAACTAGCTCATTTTTCATTAGAAAATCAAAAACACACACTCTCTTCTCTTCACTAACCCACGGCCACAAGGAGATAGCAAGCAAGAACCGCAAAATTTTCAAGCTCAAGTGTTAATCTAGTGTCCATAGTGTTCCTCGTTAGGATTTTGAAATAAAAATCCCAAGGTTCTAATCATTTTACATCCAAAACTCTTCAACAATTCAAGTAAGTTCAAGAACCTATTTTTATCATGATTATACTTTCATTTGATCCATGTGGTTATGAGTTTTCAAGTTATGTTGGTTTAAAATGCAAGTTACTTATGTTTATGATACCACTTTTCTTTTAAACTATCTCTAAACACTAGATCTACTAGTTTTATTAGCATCCTCATGAAACCCACCATTTTTGGTGATGATTAGGACCCATGACACCCTGAGAAGGTGTATGGTAGGATTGAGTACTTGTGGAGTTGATTTGAAGTAGTTTGGTTAAGTTTTGTACAAGTTATTAACTAAGAAAACCATGTTTTGACAATATATATAGTTGCTGTCCCATTTTGCAAAACGTGGGAAACTCAGGGGCTAGGGTGTAATTTTGGACCGAAGATTTAGAAAATACTTTCAAAAACGAAACCGTGGGCGCTTGAATCACTAAAAACCGATTTATAACGAAGGAGATATGATTTTTACAAGTTAGGCGACGAAAAACTATTTTATGAAAATAAGCTTGCTGTTTGCCGAACTTCAAGGGACAAAACGAGGCGTTAGACGTGATCTAGGAGGGCCGAGCTATTGAAAATATGTTAGTTCATGTTATGAAGAACGCGTAGATATAAAGAACGTTGAAAACAGACTTGAAACGACCGAGTTGTGAATTCTTGAAAAGCCGACGAACTATACTTATTTTGACAGCATCACAACACATATATTTTCTTTAAGTGTAAAACTAGCAAGTCACTAAGTTCATGGCCGATTTTCTATATGATCGAGACGCGTATGATCAAAAGTCAAAGGAGACGGCTGAGAGATTATGTTACAAGGATTTCAAAAACGTCAAGTTCTATTCCTAACTCTTAACGTACAATATTTTGCAACTAGTTTTGCGAGGCCGTTTGGTCATATTTTCACAAGTTGTAAAAAGGGTTATTTTGCGACGAAACTATTTTATTTGGGGATAAAACATCAAACAAGGATCGTGGAGTGCCGTTTCAACATATTTACACGAAAAGTAGTTCATAACTTGCCGAGACGTCAAAAATGTAGTTTTCGACGATAAACATTATTTTCAAAACTAACGAGTGGTATCGTTAACATACGTATTTGCATGTGTAGCATTGTTTCATTTGCTTACCTTAGATCATATCATTCACATTAGGTCGCGGTTAGAGATCGAGCCTCATTTCATCTTATCCATTGTGATCATTGTGCTATCATATCAGGTGAGTTTTTCATAGCCCCTACTTTATACGTTTTGAACTTTTGGGGGAGATACATGCTTAAACTGCTTGCTTACATACATGATTGTGTTAAACTTATTTGCGTTATTCTTGAAAGCAATTCACGGACCTAAGTATCAAACACTTGGGGTAGCCGAACAGAACAGATCACGGACCTAAGTATCAAACACTTGGGGTAGCCGAACATAAGTCTCCTCGTGAGCAGCGTTGATAAGTCTCCTCGTGAGCAGCATTGATAAGTCTCCTAGTGAGCAGCATTGATAAATCTTTGGGAAATGACACCCAGTAATCTTTGGGAAATGGCACCCAGTATTCTTTGGGAAATGACACCCAGTAATCTCATGATGCATTGATATGCAAGACATCTACTCTAGACATACTATGTTAGCATTGGGTTGTAAACACAAAGGTTGCAAGTCTTGAATGGGCGGGGCTTGGAACTGAGTGGATTTACAATGCCTATGCTGTGGAAACTTTCTCGAAAGGCTTTTCAACTTATTTATAACGAACTCTATGAACTTACCAACCTCGTGTTGACACTTTAGCATGTATTTTCAGGTATAAAGCAATAGCACGCTACTGGAGGCTTTTGGCAGGGCATGGCATGGTCATAAAAGACTCTGATAAATCATTTGGGACTGCTTAACTTATTTTATGGGCCAACTTCCGCACCACTTTTCATAATGTAAATTTAACACTTTTGACTTATCAAATATATTCTAAATGATTATGTGAAAACCGTTCTTTACACTTGTGTTATGATACCAATTGAGTTGCACCCCAGCGATGTGTAAGCTTCCGCTGGACCCGATTTTGGGGGTGTGACAAAGAGTAGTCTATGGAACTCCCAGTAATGTGTAAATAGTTATGAGTACTTATGAAAAGTAAAAGCATTGTATTTGAGCATGTATCTCCCCCAAAGAGTTTATAAAACAGTAAACAAGAAAAGTGGGGCTATGAACTCACCTTGGAATGTAGTGTCGTAAGGAATATAATGGTGCCAAAGAGTGTGGCAGAATAGAGTAACATCAGCGATGTCAAGAGTCAGCGCACGATGATATGGAATTCGGCACGATCTAAAGAATATAAAATTTATCTTAACGCATATACGAAAGCGTAAAGGTTTCCAATAGATAATTGTTCCCATTCCCAAATGTTATTTCAAAACTTGCTTCCAAAAAGTATTTTCGTTATATCCGTTTAATAATGTTTGGTATCGTTATACGTGTAGTGGTTTGAAAGTCAAGACTCGTAAACTCACACCAAAGTAAAACATACTAAGCAAGTATGAAAGGAAAATAAACATGTAAGAATCATGTAGCATATAGGTGTTAAAACGAGTAAATGGTTAAGTCTAGTCCGATTAACCAAAGTTATTCCGGTTGATAAGTTTACCGAATGGTTTTAGTTTACCAGTTTTATGTCGTTCTAATTGGTTAAATAATCGAGTAGATTAGTTTACAAGTTCATATGTGTCCTCGAGTTAATATCAAGTTAATAAATAACTTTTTAAGTGTGCTAAGTTAGTTGTGTTGTTTAATAGTCCAAAGTTCACGTTTTCATTTAATCCATAGTCTAATAGTATTAATTTCTAAGGTTTAATTAATATTCCAAGTAACGGCGTTGTCGGGTCAAGCCAAGACTAGAAAGTCTCAATGACACCCACGTTGCACAAAATGCAAGTATCAATTAAGAAAGTCATGTCCAAAATAGTTATCGACACTAGATCATATGGTTCCACAACCTTTAACCGTAAATAATCCAAATCCAAGTTCAACATCGACATCAACAACCTCGACATCAATAATCCAAACACAAAACAACCTTTAACTCTTAATCCTATCCCTCGTCCAAACCCTTGGCAACAAAACCAATCCAAACCGAATAGGTATCAACGACAACAACAAATGTTAATCAACCATGATAATCAAATAAAACACGGCCGAGACCCTAGTGGTCTCGGATTGTTCCCCAGCAGTTCACCATCAACACCAACCCATTTCCACGACTACAACTTTGATCAAAACCCCGTTTTCCTAGTTCTATTCCTCGGCCAAAATCAACATCGAACCCACAAAGTCAGAATCCGAACCAATCATAAACAACAAAAAAAACACGGCTTAACCACAAAGATTAAAACAAAAACAACAATATCCAAGTATACGGCCTAGAATCAAAACCAAAACCCAAAATCCTAGCCCACGGCTCTAATCCAAATCCAGTAAACAACAACGACCACAACAATAACTAGCACGGTCACGATTCAAAATCAACCCAAAACAATCCTAGCTCTCGGTCTAAAAATCCAGACTAAACCCACGATCAAATCTTAGTCCACGACTATAACTCAAACGATATAAAAAATTTCAAACCGAACAAAACAAGAACAACAACAATAAACAGCATTAGCTAGAGCAAGTATCAAGAACATCAATAATACCATGAGCTTATGCCCACGGTTCATATAACTCGACACAAGCAAACACACTTTCGATACCAAACTATCATTACACGTTTTTATTAATTAAAACCTTAAAACCCGTTTGTTTATCCCCAAAATACAAGATTAAAAACTAAGTTGACTCGTATACGAGTCAACTCGCGCGTGGTGTTTGCGTGTCATACCTTGGTATTCGAATGAATCCAGAAACACGAAAGGAGAGGTGATGGTGGTGGTGATTCGGGAATGAAACTCGGATGAAAATGATGTTAGGGTGAGCTTGGTGGCGCGTGTAATAGCTCAAAAGAACGAGAATGAAATTTGTTGAAGGATGGTGGTGGCGGTGTGGTTATGGAGGCGGCGGTGGTGGTGGTTCTTGGGTTGCCGGCGGCAGCAGTAGAGAGAGGAGAGGGAGGAAGAAGAGAGTATATTTCTCTTGTTTGTGTTTTGAGTTTGTGTGAACTCCTGATGATATCCGTATATATATAGAAATACAAGTTGTAAATGGTTTTTATTTGGATGTTAGTTTATGTATTCACATGTGTGTTTTGTTGTAACATGCGAATGAGTGTGTAAGTGAAGGTTGAGTGTGTTAAGAACATAGAGTGTGGCAGTGGTCATTGTATGATAGGAAATGATGGTTTCTTGTGGTTGCATTAGTCGGTAGTTAAGGCCAAGAGAAAAGTGACAAAATGAATTTGGTGTTGGTCTTTGTAGTTGTGGCTTGGTCAAGGATTCATGTATCTAACATATTTTAGTCATGCCAAAAAAAATAGAAGTGGAGGGCGTTTGATAATTTGTATATTCGATAAGTACTTGGTCGAATTCATTTGTTTAGCCAAAATATATTTTTGGTTCGAGTGAGAACAAGTTTATCCAAATTATGGACTTGGGTTGCTGAGGGCATTGGGCCGTGGCCCATTGTCATTAGTGAGTGATTAGTGTTATTTTCGTAAGCTCGGAAAATTATTTGAACGAGTTTGGTTATGTGATGAAACGTACAACGTTAAGTGTTAAAAGTTTTAAATTAATTCGCGATTTCTAGACTGTCAAGGTTCGCACAAATGAGAGTGATGTAAAGAATGTGTGAACGTTTTACGACGTTTAGATTAACATAGTTGAGCAAAAATTTAGCCCGTGAAAATGGTTAATTAAACTGTGACGAGAGATTAGTCTTCGTTTACTATTTACAAATGGAAGGGAAATTTACGGGATGTTATATTATATGTCTCGTCAATTAACCAAATGTGATCAAATAAATTCTCGAGCTCACGAAAATTTTCACAAATACTCAGTAACAATATTGGACCTCGACTCAGTATCCAATAAATACCAAACAGGCCACTAGATTCATTGGGCCTCAGCCCTATAACATTACAACCCTAGCGCACCAATCAGACCTTATTATTCTTATTTCGTTCACTGGGCTTAGTCCACAAATCGAGCCCAAGATACCAACCGAAGCTCACGAAACCAACCCAACCTATATAATCTAACTTATGAAAACTCGACAAGGCACATTTACTTTGCCACATTTTCTCTCGATCCGACTTAACAACCATGTTACTATTTTGCTCAACCCGATTCTCGACCCAACTAAAAATCGAGTGAAATAAACCTCACATCCTAACTCGATCGATTGCTTATTTAAAAACCTCCAAAGCTCGGCTCACTTATCAATTGTTTGAACTAAACTCAAAATTAAGTTTAGTCTAAGTAACTTATTTCGTTCGATCTACCAACAACTCCACTCGAACCACAAGCCATTTTGGACACATTTCTATATTGTCCCGACCCTTCAGTGCCACCAAAGAGCCACACAAATGGTCTTGGTCACATTGCTAAAATTACTTGACCCCTTGGATCATATAAACGAACACAACCACAAGAACCCACACTAAAATCCTTAAACCCACATTTTTGTTTTCTTTGCTTGTTGTATAGTGTCGGCCAAAAGATCTACAAACAACCATCATTTGGCCAACTTACACAAGATTTAAAACTAACACGTTTTGAAGATATTGTTGATCTTTCAAATACACCAAACGAAAGCCAACAACAAGGCATGATTAATAATTGTTTTCTTCTCTTTGGTCGAACTACACAAGGACGAATTCACAAATTATCCAACTCTTTTAAATCCCACGTGCTGCAAACCAAATCGACCCTAATAGATATTTATGTAGAATCGGTTACTAGACAACAAATAAAAGCCAAAAGATCATTTCTTACACACTCAACCTCTATGACACACTCAACCTTTCTTACCCTCATTCTCACGCCACAACAAAACAAACAATTAAGTACATGAACTAACATCCAAATAAAAACCACTTGCAACTTGTATTTCTATTTTCTCTTGGGTCTATATATACAAGCTCACACCCACACACACTTCACACTCACTCTTAAACTCTCACCATGCAATACACAATCATAACAGCTCGCACAAACAAGAAGCCACAAGTCCAGAAACATCACACTATCACTAAACTATTCCCATTTCACAACCTTCGGTTCTAATACAATACGAATAGTATGAGATTTTCTTCATCACTCGAACCCATGTATACACAACATATTAATATCGTCCCCAACCATGTTGGGAAAACATTCGAAGACCAGAAAATCCAAGGAGTGATCGGGTTTTAAGTTTCTAAGTCGAATAGGATATTTTGGTCCTATACGTTTGGCATTTGAGCGAGTCTTGCGGTTTTCTGCTTTGTCCCAACGTACCACAGCCTTCTCCCAACTTTTGTAAGTTATTTTAATCCATTTCTATCCCATATCAACGTCTAGTATTCACCCATGCATGCTCTCTTTTCATTTATCTCGGACGTACATTTCCATCTTTATTTTACATACACGCTATGGTTCCTTAGTTCGAACCATGGTCCACCTCGTTTTTGAGATACCAAAGATCATATGAGAAAACTCGTAACACAACCATGCATTCGAATCATGCACAAACGAAACCCATTTGGTTTTGCTAAACTCACGTATAAACTAATATCCAAAAGACTAGGATTATTTCTAAGTCTTTTGACTCTTTAAAAGCAGCCTAACTTGCCCTATATATGAACTCATATTTTGGAAATAACAAAAGCAACCCACAAATATTTTGTTTCGTTCGAATCTCAACCTGGCTAGCTTCAACTTTCATTTTTATAAATTCCTCTCATACTCCTTAATAAGCTCGTAAAAAGCCATGGTTTATAAGCTCTTCAACCGGGTTAAAAGACTTAGAAAATATCTAAGTGCTTTCAGGTTTAAAAGTTGCGACTAGGCCAACTAGTAAATTAATTGGTTTGAAATTTTACAAACAATGACTAGATATTTTTGCTCAGTTCGATAGTAGACCTGGAAAACTACATATTTCGTGTTTTGACTCCGACCTCATAAACTCTTTAACACGTTTTAAATTAACCCTTTTGTTTGTCCCTCGCTAGTACCCAAAAGATTAAAAAGACCAGAATTTTATTTCTATTAACAGTTTTCCGATTGGGCTAACTCTAAGCCCAATAAGACTTTGCGCTAGAAAGGCCCACTGGACCCATACAAAACATTTTTAGAATCACAAAAATAACCCAAGTCCATGCCCAAAAGTATTTTCATGCCCTCGCCTCCAAATTTCTTAACGGCCCATTGTTCAATGCGTTTTAAGGCCCATTAAATCGAAAATAATCATTCTGGTCAAACAAGCAGTTGATTTAAGTTTGAATAAGCTAAAATAAGCTTTTGAAATTTTTGTAGAATTTTTCAACAGGTTTTTATGCAAAAAGGACTAACTTTGCAAACTAGTTTCACTTTGAGGGGCAAAAACTGCCAACTTTGTAAAAATAGGTTCTGGAACAGTAAAAACAGTATCTTTGGGATAGAAAATGACTTTACAATAAAGTATAAACTCAGATTGTCAATTGGGTTAATTTTGGGTTGAAAATGTAACTTTTTATAAACTAGGGACTAACGGTGTAACGCAAACACCGTTAGGGTATAAAGTGTAAAAATAGAGAAAGTTCAGGAGTAAACAGAAATATTATAACATTTTGTTTCAAATCCTAAATTTACACAATACACCCTCAACTCTCAGTTGTTTTGTTCAAACACGAACATATACGTTATATTTATAACAATTTTTAAACCACTCGAACCAACAATTCGTTCCACCCATTTCGGGACAACAAATCCTCATGACTTCTGAATAATATTGTTGGAATATTATTTTTGAACTCCAAACCTCTTAAACCATTCACACTCACATCACCGATCAAATCGTCATACGATTCCTCATATCGCATTCATTATTCGTGCTGAGACGAATTCTCAAACATTATTATTATTCAGGTCGTGTGTGAAGCTATTTTCGAAATCTCAACTGAATTTACATTTCAGTGAATCCACTTTCGTCATTATTGCTATCGCATCAGGTGAGTTTCATAGCCCCTATTTTTATACATTTTGAACTACTTTTGGGGGAGATACATGCTCAAACTATACTCATTTACTTATACAAGTACTTTAGAAACTTTCACGGATTACCGTGAGTTTCATAGCCCCACTTTTCTTGTTTACTGTTTTATAAACTCTTTGGGGGAGATACATGCTCAAATACAATGCTTTTACTTTTTAGAAGTACTCTTAACTATTTACACATTACTGTGAGTTCCATAGACTACTCTTTTACCTATTTTGAATTACTTTTGAGGAAATACATGCTTGTATTTCATATAAACTTTACTAATTTACCTAAACATTATACTCAGTTTATAAACCACTCTACTTGTTATTAAAACGTAATACTTGATTTTACTTACAAAAACACTATAAACTTTTGCGGATTACTACGAATTTATGAATCCACTTTATACGTTTTTATATCTCATGGAGAGATACCTGCTATAAACATGATCACAAATGATTTTCAACTGTATGCTATACTTGATTCACTATTGCCTAAGTTTACCTTTATTGCCATGTTCGAAGTCCCTCATATCATGAACCTTAATCACTTGCGAGTGAACGTAAATAATTGTGAATAGATCTATTTGGGACTGACAATCCCCGTTTGGGTCTGCTAGGATGAGCCACCCAGGCGCACTTTATTTGAACATACTTATGGGTTATTGGCAAATACCCATCTCGAGGGCCTATATACTTTACATCATTTTGATGCCTGTTAAGCATTGAGTGTCATGAAGCTTAGGGCAATAGAAAACAATACTGTAGTCATGATACAGTATTGCCATTATTTTATTAAACTTGAACTTGTTTTCACTATATAGCAGAAAATCACTACTTGGCAAACAATAACTATTTTGTGTTGACCCGACTAGGGCTAACAAAACAACTCTGGGTGTATAACTACTTAACCCACTATTTACTTTATAACAAACCAACTATGGGTGTATATTATCGTAACCCATCGCTTATTTTATTAACAATTGTATTTGTTACAAATATTACCTAAACTTGGAACTATTGAAAATCAATTGATTTTATGCAAACTCTATGGATTCACTCACACTTTGATTTTTGACAATCAACTGGTTTAACTATAAATACTATGGTATTACCCACTTTTTGACTTCGATAATCAACTGTTTATTTACAACTGCTATGGACTCACAAACTCTTTGATTTTGGAAATCAACAATATTTACTCACAAAACTCTTTGATTTTGGAAATCAACAATATTTACTCACAAACTCTTTGATTTTGGAAAATCAACAGTTTTTACTTACAAACTCTATGAACTCACCAACCTTTGTGTTGACGCTTTTAGCATGTATTTATCTCAGGTCCATAATGAGCAAGGATGTCACGGAAGAGCACGGATACTTATGAAGGCTATAAATTTTACTATCATTCGAAAACCTATTTAATAAACTTTGAAACCACTGGGACCTCGTTTTGTAAACTCTGATATTCAAATGATAAATCTTTTAAAACGACTAAATTGGTGATCATTTTCTACTATTCAACTGTTGTGCCATGAAGTAACACCCAATTTGAATTCCGCTGCATATCACGAAATTGGGGGTGTTACAATTATCGTCGTGGGTGTACAAAAATGTAGCTTACCAATAACGGTCATAGAAGCTCTGTTTCGTTCATCATCCGCCGAATCCTCTTGATCGTCAAACCAAAAGGACCCGTCTCCATCGCTTTCACAAGAGTTACATTCCTGTTCAAATATTAAACACAAAGGGGTTCATAGGCAAAAAGATCATCAGAAATTTTAAAGAGGTCACACATTAATTCGGCCATGTGAAGTAGAAAGGAATGGTCTTCCCTTTCATGTCAAACATTACCCTATCATTATTAATTCCTAACGAAATTTCCCTTTCAAAAACCTTAATTCGGGCATGTGAAGTAGAAAGGAATGGTCTTCCTAAGTTAAGGTGTTCCGTAGGGACATTCGCCATATTCATCACCACAAAGTCGGTGGGGAATAAAAAAATTTCAACTTTAAGTAACACATTTTCAACAATCCCTACCGGATTTGTTCTAGTCATCCCAGCCATTCCCACAATCAATTCGGTTTTTCTTAGACTAGTCAGTTTAAGGCTTTGAAATAGCAAAATTGGCATAAGATTCACACTAGATCCTAAATCGGCTAATACTGTTAAGTTAATTTTACCGATAGTGTAGGGAAGAGCAAAAATTTCTGAGCTACTCTCCTTATCTGGGTAACTGGCTTGGTGAACCTTCTTGAAGTTCGGCATTATCCTGCAAAAAAGAAACTACACAAATTTGATATGAATTATGGAAGTTTCCGTCAGAGTCTTTTACCTCTTTGTCAACAAAGATCGCCTTGGAAGATGCTACAGATTTATTGGCTTGTTCCATTGACCTTTTCTGATGGATATCTTCACTAAGTTTCCCAATCATGGCTTCAAGTTTCTTGAGGGAATCATCATGTCTAAGAAGACTTTTGTTAGTACTTTCTTGAAAACTCTTCAACATTTTGTCTTGTTCTTTTTGTTTCTTAATTGAGTCTTCTAGGTACTTGTTGATCGTCTCCTCGAGATTGGATCTTCTCTCACCGTAAGGTGCTCGATTGTAGTACCCCGGTGGTCCAACACGGTACCCATTGCTATTTCCATTGTTCCCTTGAAAAGGCCTGCTTTCACCATACTTGACCTCCTCAAATTTTTCATCCTCTTCGTTCAATGAACAATCTTTGGCTAGGTGAGCTCCACCATAAGTCTCGCATCCTACTTGAATAGCATGCACATTTTTCTTCAATTTCTTCATGTCTCTACCAAGACTCTCAAGCTTGTTGGTGATAGCCGCAATTCCATCCATGTAACCACTAATGCTTCTACTGCTTCCTCCATCATGCCGTTTTTTGCGAATGGACTGCCATGTCTTGAATAGCTGCAAGGGCTTGAATAGGATTCATCCTAGGAATCGGCCCTTCAGAGTCAAGCATTTGCCTTGTGGCAATGTTGATTCCCTTGTTGAAGATGTTGACCATTTGCTGTTTGTTGAGGTCATGAGTTGGGCATATGTAAAGGAGATCATTGTACCTTTCCCAAGCTTGGTACAATGTCTTGTCACCGTCTTGCTTGAAGTTGTGAATTTCTTCAAGCAGTTTTTCCGTCTTTGAAGGAGGGCAATAACGTTGTATGAATGCTCTCTTGAGGAGATCCTATGTGCTAACGGTTCCTGCGGGCAATCGATCAGTCCATCTTTTTGCAGCTCCGTAAGTGTCATAGGAAACACTCGGAACATACTAGTAGCGTGAGAAACTCCAGGAAGGTTGAAAAGGCTCGCTATGTACAATACATTTTACATATGCTCGTGAGCATCTTCGGTCTTGTTTCTGGAAAAAGGGTCTTTTCTCAATTCCCGTATGAAATAATTTTTTATCTCGACGTAAACATCCGCTCTAATAACCGGCCTAACTACACCAAGCCCTTGCTCTTCTCCCGTCAATGTGAGGTATTCCTCGAGGGTAAGTGTGTCGATGTCAACTTCACCCATGGTACCTGAAACTTGAAAAGAAATCGTGAGATGAATAAAAAAATAAACAAATTTTTAAAACATAAACAATATCCTAAAATAGCTCCCCGGAAGCGACGCCAAAAACTTGATGCAGGATTTTGACCAGGTTTTAATATTTATAAGTTCTCGTCTACCTATGGTATACCTAATGCACTAACCGGCAGTGTACCCGGTCATGTGTAGTGTAGTATTCGGTAAATCCGAGGTCGTCCCAAGAGCTATGCGTGTGGATCTAATTTAAGTTCTAGTGTCACTGGTTTTTAAGAGGTTTTTCTAGATTGGTTAATTAAACTAAAGAAATGAAAGCAAAAATAAAGTAATAAAAGGTGGAAAGATATCAATAGGGAGAAATGTGCTACCCTAGTTACTAATCTTGTTATGCTATGATTATGTTTTCTAATTAATGTTTTCTATCGCTCCACATGGGGGTTTAAGTCACTAGACTCAGTTGGTCAATTCGTCTAGTCCTATCTTCCATAACGTCCTATTTCGTAACCTAATGATTACAAGAGTTCGTGGGTTTACGAAATGGAAGAGTCATTAAGTGCCACTACGATCTAAGACTTATTCAATGGAACCCGGCCTTTCAGATCTTAGGTTCCCCCTATCTTCTTAAGAATTTTCTTTTAGAAGGTGCTCGTTTAGTATAATTCGCACGCAAGATAGTGATAGTCCTATGGTCAATTCTTACCACTACTTGCAATCTGATCTACTAGGATCAGTTGGTCAATTCTCCTAGCTTCCTAGATACTACCCAAACTTCCATGCTACCGAAACAAAGGTGTCCAAAACAAGCAAAGAAAGTATACATATAAAGCGATATGGAAACAAGAAAACTACATCATAACATTAACAATTTTATAACTAGGCTAACACCAAAGGTGTTTAGCCTCTCATATTAAAACATGCAGAAAATTCAATGTTTAACATCATGAATAAAGACATGGAATTAAATACAACAATGTAATATGAAATACTAAAACTTATGTAGTGATAAGCGTGAATTATCCCTTGGAAATGACTTGTATGCTGTTGGAAATCGTCCTCCTTGAAGCCCTTAATCGTCTATGGTTTTTGTGTGTTGAGAGGATATGTAAAAATGCGGAATTAGGGCTTGTATTTATAGCCTCGACTAAGTTACGGCATAACTGCTAGGGTTAGTTACACCGTAACCTTTGGATCTAGGACGATCTTATCCACAGTGATGATATTACGGTGTAACCTAAAGATAGGTTATGAACGTAGAACACTCGTTAACGGTTTTACACCGTAACCTTGCAATTGGTTACGTTGTAACTTCTTTAGACCACAAAATTCTTCTAAGTCTTGGAACATATATACATTGTAACTTATGTAAGAGTTATGCCTTAAGCTTGGTCAGCATTGACGTTGGTCTTCTAGTGTAAATCCTAGTTACGGCGTAAGTAGAGTATGGATTTACGCCGTAACTTTTTCTGGTTAGCATACTCTTGTGTATTTGCAATAAAAACCTTCCAAATCTGCGTCTCTTCATTCCAATGCTCTTCAGTAACCTGAAAATGAAATATAAGCGAATAAGAGTATATATTCAAGTAAAATGATACGAATGATGAGCATATTAGGGGGAAATTGATACTAAAATATCGGGACTATTTGATGTTGTCACATGCGAACAATAGGAATAGGAATAGGAATGAAGCGTCAACTAATAGGGTTTTAGAGTTGCTAGACTTGGATTTGTATGGTCCATCTCCAATCCAAAGCTTTGGAGGAAACTTCTACACTTTGATGATTGTCGATGACTATTCAAATTACACTTGGATAATATTTTTAGCATCTAAGGATGGAGTCTTAGGAAAATTTGATATATTAAGGAAGAAGCTTGAAAACCTACTTGATTGTTCCATTGTTCCAATAAAAACAAATCATAATAGTGAATTTGATAAATTACAATTTGGTAACTTTTGTGAACAGCATGTAATATCTTATAACTTATCAGACCCGTTCACTTCTCAATCGCTTGAGATTGTTGAAAGAACACATCGTAAGTTACGAAAGATGAGTCGTGCAATGCTTAACAAGCAATCTATTCCACAAAAGTTTTGGTGTCATGCCCTAGATACCGCGTGCTACATCTTTAATAGAGTCTACATTAGAAAGGGCATTAGTAAAACACCCTATGAGATACTTAGAAATAGGAAGCCTTCCTTAGAATAGTTTAGGGTATTTGGTTGTAAAGTATTTATACTTAACACCAAAGAATATCTCACCAAATTCGACCCAAAGTCGTATGAAGGTGTGTTCTTAGGTTACTCTCAAACTAGTAAAGCATACATAGTGCTCAATAAGGAAACAATGAGGATTGAGGAATCTCTCAATGTGACCTTTGATGAGAGCATGCCCGAGCCTAAATCATCTTCTTCGGTAGAAGATGATGTGATCGGTGACCAAATAGTTCAAGAGCAAGAAAGGTCGCCGTCATTACAAGTTAATGATTCAGATGAAGGCAATCCTAAGAAAGTGAGAGAAGCGAGGGGTCATCCTATAGAACAAGTCATTGGTGACTTAAACAAAAGAACACTTAGGTCACAAAATAAACAAGACTAGGTTTTGGCACGACATTTTTCAAAAATCCAAATTGTTTTTGGGATAGGTTTAGGTGTTCATGGTTGACATGCATATTAGGAGAACAATCTTATAGAATAAGTTAGACGTCTAGATAGTCGTTTGCAAAGTCCTTTAGGTGCTCTTAGAGCTTATGTGACTATGTGACTAGGACTTATGTGAAGGCATGGAAGGAAATTTAAATAAATGTTTTTGAGAGGAAAGATATCTATCAATGCATTATTCAAAGGATGATTGATAATACCCTAGATTCTACATGTCTATACTATGGATGATGAACAAGAAAATTTGACACAAAGTATTCTACTAAATTTGCTAGAATTAAAAGTCACTTGTGTCAAATTATCAAGACTAGATAAAATTTTGGATCACAACTTACACTTGTGTTGAAGATTTTGTGTCTATCTCTACTTGTTGAATTTATGTGAAAATTGCATGCTATGTGTTCAGGGTAGAAAGGAAAAGAAAAGATTTTATGCAAGAATACAAACTACTTGCGTAGTTGAAGAGAATTCATGTTGTTTGAATTTGGTATGGTATTGCATAACAAACTAAAATACCCATTTAATCGATTTAATAAGCTAAGTATTTCATCCGAAATCTTAGAAACTTATTTTGTTAATGCAAGTAACAAATAAGGATTATTAATATCGAAACACTACACAACAAACTATAAACCAGAGATATCTTGCATTGTATATTGACTTTCTATACAATGTGTGATGGTTGATAGGATCTAGTTTGTGCATTCACTAATTTAAAATACACTTGATCTATATACACATACAACTACATTCTTGAGAAGACTTACATGAAATACTTGCACTTGGTTCATGTACGATGAGATGTAGGTTCTAAATTGTGTTTGATAGAATGATTTACTTCCAAAATGTTGATCTAGGAACTTCACTCATCCAACCACAATTGGAAGAATCATAAATGGCTCAACAAATTATGGTACATGCATGATTAATTATAGGAACTAGCATGAGAAACTAGATCATCCAATCTCAACCCAAAAGAAACTAAACTACTTCCCATGAAACAAATTAGTTTTCCCATATATTCTTCTTAAAACTCTCACTTAGTAAAACCAATAAGAATCAATGTACTAATACGTATTATCTAACGGTTATTTAGATATCTATTACCCCTACCTAACTCTTAACTTATCATTATTTAAGGAATGAGTATATTAGAGGATAATGTCACCATAGTCTTATACTTTCTTTCTACCCGAAAACTTGGATAACGAACCAATCTCACTAAACAATGTTCTTGACAACCACATCTTCCTACGTAGTGACACTAATTATTCGAATACCAACAATGGTAATCAAGAAGACATGAACAACATTGTGGTTCCTCAAACTCCAAATGAGGATGTTGGGATTGGAGATGGGTGGTTTATGCATAATGACCAACAATTTCCTAGGGCTAATCTAGAAGAAATAATGCAAGATGAAATTAGAGCAATCTTAATAATGCTCAAGTCACAACATTTCCATTTAGGTGTCTTGGAGAATAAAAAGTTTGGAAAAAGATAAGGAAGCCCTTAAGCCCAAAACTTCGTGAGAGCAAACATTCAATTTGTTGTGAAACACGATTGACATGCTCAATGCCATTAAGGATAATAGGGAAGAAAATCGAGCGATGTTCAAATCTCTTCATGAGGGAGTTAAAATGCTTCAAGCATTGGCTTCCAACATATCTTCCTTGGTGCATAATGATAGGAGCTATGGAACTAGTGGTGACAACTTGGAAGATTACAAGGACTAGTAGTGTGTTTGGTGTTTGTTTTGCTTATGTGGTTTGTTAGTCTATTGCCCTTATCGGCAAACTATGATTGTATGGCTTGCTTGTACTTTCTATAATAATAAAGATGCACTTTCTTTCATTGTTTCATGCTCAACAAATGGTTAATTGGAGTCATAATGGACTAATAATATATATAATTCTATGGACTAACCCATGTTGAAAGTATCCAAATGGTTACCTAACCCATTTTGGACTTCCACATGTGAGGATTGTTTGTGTGTTGGTTGTTGGTTGTTTCTTGTGTAGCTAGGACACCGCAAAGGTGAGGCTCTTGACCCATGGATCCCCGCTATGCAACAAGGGGGAGTAACGACCTAGGGGAAGCTAGGTTTGAGGGGGAGCATGCTATCTGGGAAATAAAGCTCAAGGTTATATCCAAAGATAAAGTCCAAAGTGATTCCCACCTTTTTGATTCGACAAAAGGGGGAGAAAGAAAGCAAAGAGCACAAGCTCGGGTGAAGACAAATTAGAGAAATTTAAGATAAAGATCAAGGAGATCAAGGCTTCACCAAATTACAAGGAAAGGTCAAGACGCAAGCTACATCAAAGGCGTTCTTAATCTTTGCTACGACTTGTAATTTTATTTTCTTTCAAAATTTATTTGTCATCATTAAAAAGGGGGAGATTATTGGGCCAACATTAGTTAGATCTCCTTATGTTTTAATGATGAAAAATAAGCATTCGCAACACATAAAATTACAAACGTTGGCCAAATTTCTCCCAGCCCGTAACTGGGCCTGGCGCGCTGCCCGCGCTAGCAACGCGCCAGCCTTCTGTTAAGGATCGGGACGAAATTTGAAAGTCGGCTTTCCTCTTACCCGAAAAATGTGGATCTTTCAATACATATATGAATATGTTATGTGCTTCATTGGGAACACTCGAAACGAGTTTTAGAATTAGAGGGATCCAAATTTACAACCTCCCATTTTTGGCAAAACGCCAACTCAAGTATTTTGATAAACGCCTCTAGCCAAGGCTTTTCTAAACCTAGGGAACTTATATATTTCACGTGACATCAAGTGAAAGTATTCATATGGTCATAATCCGTGTTTATGTCTTCTCTAATCATGTAACGGGTTTACTCCCTTATTGGTCAAACTAAGTCAAATGTCCCTTTGCGTAAATGCATCCTTTCCCGTTATGGGATATGCTTTACAATGATGCAAAGCACTTAACTTGTTTGCATAAAGAAGATTATTGATTACATCGAGTCGTGGAAATTCACGTATTATGAGACTATGAATACTCGATGTTGAGTTACTTGAGATTATTAGTAACATTTGATTTTCTCAACCCATAATCATCTTTGTCAATTCTTTTCTTCCTTAATGACAAAATGATTAAACCTTAGTCACTTCTTTGATTAATCTCCTCACGAAACTAATCTTCCTACCATTTCAAATTCCTCCCAAATCTTATCCTTAACATTCCCTAATATTTCTTGTACTTGCTTGTATTCTTGTCCCCTACATTCCTACACTTAATCTTCTAAGCATTCCCTTCTCAACATTCCAATCCAACCACTAGGATTTCACCACCTCATCATCTTCTTCATCCAACCCTTCATTTCAAAAATAAATAAACCTTCACTACAAACCACCTCCAACTACTCTAATATTTAAATTTCAAATTTGAATCCAAGCAAAAGGCTCCTCATCACTTCAACATCCCATCCTTATCCAACTCACTATTACACACATACAACTCACTCCCTCACATACAGCCTCCCTCACTCTCTCAATTCAAATTTGAATTCTCTCATAGGCTCCTCATCACATCCATATCACATCCAATCCAATTCATATCTTCAATTCAACACATGGGGAAATCTCTTCACTCTCTCACACTCCAACAACTAGAATTCAAATTTGAATCCAAACATAGGCTCCCCATTACATCACCTGCAACTGACCTCAAACTCATCTCAACCCTTCATCTCTCCTTTGCCTCAAAGGAAAGCATATTTCCTTGAATATCCTTCTTAACTTAACCATGCTTTCTCTTCTTACCCAACCATGGTTCCTTCTGACCAAACATCACTCTCTCACTTCCTTCTCACACAATTTGGATTTCAAATTCAAATTCTTCCCGATCTCTATCTCTAAGATACACACTTCTTTTCCAAGCAAAGGATATACCATGGCGTATTCTTTCTGTCTTTTCTATGCCATGTGAGGAATACCCAAACTACCCTTAATCCAATTATCCCGTCTACTCTTCTCTATTTGATAATTGGTTTCACTTAAACAATTCACAAAACATTTTTACAAATTGGCGATTTGAGTTGGTTGACCTTGAGGATGAATAATGTAAAGGTCTAAACGTGGGAATTACAATTGGGGGTTTAGCAAGGTTGGGTATTTAAAAGACCAAAACCTAAAAGAGAAAAACACCAGTTATCCTGGCGCCCCGACACGCCAAGCAGCGTGCCAGACATTGAAGTTCTTTTTCTCATTTTGGGTCTTGGCCTATAAATACCCACCCTTTCCTCTTGTATTCTTCACCCCTTGACTTTATTCTCTCTCTAAATTCTTTTCTCTTAATCCTCTAATTCTATCTTGTGTTCTTAATCTTTCACATAACATTCTTTGAAAGAACACATATCCTTGCAAGGGAAAAATCACAAGAACCTAATCCACTCTAGTGATTGTGTCGAGGGTCTTCTTCTCTATACCCTTTCTACTAGAATCGAGTCTCTAGGTTAGGTTAGGACTTGATTAAACAATCAAACACTTATTCATTCGATTTAGTTGTAAGGGAAGTCTTATGTCTAGGTGACCAACCTAGATCATTGGGGATCTAGTTAGGGTTTGATACTTCTGGGGGAAGTTTTTGTGGTCTTAGTGGTCTTTGTGGTCTAGTCAAATCATGAGTCCTTGAGGGTGGTTTCCGAGGGCGGAATACCATTGGGAGTATATCTTCTTTGTGAGCGCCGATCTTAGTGCATATCGGTGAAGTGAAGTTGTAACGGTTTGTAGTCCACCGAAAGGATTATACTTAGTGAATAGTATAGTGTGGTGGATTCGCAACTGGACATACGGATGGTATAAACCCCCCATCCCAAACCAGTATATATCGCGGTGTCATTTACTCGCTTTATATACTTTGGATTGTGATTGTGTTAGTGGTTGTTGTTGTATAAACCACTTGGTATTCTTAGAGGCTTAAAGATTTTTAAACATCTAAAAAGCCAAAGAGACCGTATTCACCCCCTCTACGGTTCTACACAATCCTTTGTATTGCCTTGTGTATTGAAGTTAATGAAATATAAGTATTTTCTTGTTTAATTTATGTGTGTACTTCGTTTCTCTCTAAACTCACGTCTCGCTATATGTATATTCCATTAATTTAGGATCATTAAGTACCTCATCATAACTCGTACTAACAAACATTGAAATCACAAATAACTAGGAACAAAATCCTACATCAAATATCAAACATACCAATCTGTGAAACAACTAAACAATCGGATCCCTTGGCTATAAGGTTTCGGATCCCTTTTCCAAAGGATCAGGCAGAACCAGCATATCAGGAAAGCATATTATAATATGATGATCACTATACACTCTCACTTTACCCTTTTCCTCATAAAACACGACCTAAAAACATACGCAAACCCTCCTGGAGATTCATCATCATTCATCTCTTCAAATTAACCATCTCCGTAAGTACTAATCCTACTACATTGTAATTTATGAATTTCTATGTGTTTTGATAATGGGTTTATCAAATTAACACTTAATGATCATCACCTTGTGATTATTAGTTTTGTTTTAGATAAACATTGTGTAATTAAACATCATACTCCTCCCACAAGAATTCTCAAAACCTTAATGAAATAATTAAATGGTGTAATTTGTCATTGTTAATACAAAATGAGGAATAGTTAAGTTTTCATCAGAAACTATATTTTCGAACCAAATTAAGATGAGTTTCTAAACCCATTTAATGAACATTATGATAGAATACACTTTGAAGTATTTTCATCGCGACCCGTATTTTGTATCGTCACCTAATGTTTTGTTCTAGGTTTTTAAACATGCCTAAGTCGACTCAACAAGAATACCGCGACACCGCCCACTACATCCCTATGCATCATCACAAGGATAACCTCTTTCCCAATGATCGAAAAGCATTCAAAATGCTTCAAAAACGTTTCTTCCATGAAGGACGTGTTGTTTACCAATCCTTCCTTGATGACACCAATATCCCTCATGTCTTTTCTAGAATTAACTTTGATTGTCTCCTTCATATCAACGAACAAATTCTTCCCGTCTTTGTTCTTGTATTCTATAAGAGTATCCGTGTCGAGCGCAATGATGATGAAACTATCTCTATTTCCTTCATCATCAACAGTCAAACCATTGTCCTACCCCTCACACTGTTAGCCAAAATCCTTCGCATTTCATGTCAAGGTATTTGCATGTACTCAAATGACTGGTCTCTTGCTAAGCTCCAAGAAATGGTCGATCTACATCAAGTCTATCTCACTCCTCTTGATGATCCCATCACAGTTAGAAACACCGTCTTCATTGAAAGAAACTCACTAACTCGTCTCACTAGAAACTCAGAACTTATCCCTCGAGACCCATTCCAAATGGAGCTCTTCGAGATGATTCCTCAATACAAAAAATGGGAACAAATCCTTAGAGAAAATGTCATTTGTCTTGTCGGGAACAAGGATCACCCCAATGTTTGCCTTGTCTATATGATCTATTGTCGCATTCATGAAACTCCTTTCAACCTCGCCTACTACATGGTCAAAAGAATGGCTAGTGTATTCCGTACCGACAAAATGATGCTTCCTTATGTAATGCTTCTCACTCACCTTGCAAGATATGTAAATGGAATGCAACCTTCTCCAATGAACGATGACCACTTTTGTTGGATCGTGTGTTGCTTGAAATATTGTGAATCGGGAGGTCTTGGAAGATGAAAGAAATACATCTTCATGGTTAAGAGTTTAGAGAGATAAAGTGTAGAGAGAGAGATGATGGAAACTTGTTTATTGATAATGATGAAAGGAAAGGTAAAAACACACACAAGCTCACCCTTCTAGTGAAGTCTAGGAGGGTATATAAAGGGCCAAACACAAGACTTTACATAAATGACGGTTCTAGTCCTTGTATTTGTGCCTTACAATATAGATAATGTAATCCCGAATATGTTGTCACATTTTCGTGCGAGAAGCATACCTAACAATCTTCCCCCAATGTGGCAACATATGGGATTACTTACATCATTTTGTACAAGAAAAAGTATAACTAAAGAAAGGTCTTCATAAGCTCTTCAAGTGCTGAGGATGACTACAATTGACGTTCTTTGTCTTCATCTTGTACCTTGGCTTGAGAACTTTTCATCACTTGTCGGTAAATGATGTATTATGCATGAATTGGATTAACTTCCCCCCAATTCATGCTGCATGTCTTTAACGGCTTCTTCATGTACTTCTTTTTGTCAAAGTTTTCGAAACAGCTTCCCCTAAACTGACAACCGTCTTCAGCAGATTCGAAACTTTGATGTAGTTACCATGTCTTCAATCTTTTGAAGGTTGTCAGTATGCAGCGGAATTTGTAGATGACATCTTAAACCACACCTAAGTAAATCTGACTAATACTCAGTAACGATTATGCTTAATGCGGAAACTCCGTTCGGGGGTAACATGCAAGAAATCAGCAAGATCTTCTCACATAAGTAGGCTACTTCACACTTCACAACCTGCGAAAGTTGAAACGAGTACACCAAAATCACAAAACTGAACCACTGATCATCTCTGCGGATGTCTCTCCGGTAGTACTAAAATTGTAAGCTCGATCACGTGAATCTGTTATGCGTCCCTGATGTGCACATTTCTTCCCCCTGAATGCAGATCCATCTGGAAAAAGAGTGTTTTCACAAAGAATGCAAGAAAAGTCAAAGAACATCTACTCTCTTTTCCCCCACGATGTCTTCGCGGAATCGGAAGCATACACACTATGGTTATGATGGAAACGGAGGCAGCGTAAACCCTTTATGTCTAGTTAGTCGAAGATATGTGAAGTACCATAAATAGCCCATGAGAATCAACTACAGATAAAATCTCTACTCTTCTATACTCTTCTCATCTAACTCTTTACCGACCCCATTATCATTCTGACGGCTTTTTGTAGTGACCACTGATGGAGAAAACCCAGTATTACGAACTTGAGACTGAAGTAAAATAACCCGAACTTGTGACTTAAACTTGCACTATTGTCTGACTAAGAACCTATACTGAGCACTACAATGTAACTCCTTTAAGCATAGGTTGTTTCATATACCCATCCAACCATCCTTTACTGTATATGAACTCATCTTGAATAATCCACATCTTTGTGTGACACTTGAGCACTACAACGTAACTCCTTTAAAGTGATAGCTATACTCTGTTAGCACAACAACGTAACTCCTTACATCAGGTATAACTAGATAACTCAAGTCTTAATCATTTTGAAGGTTATAAGCTCGAACAAGGATCTCGAATAATCATGCATCCAACAAACCCCGATATCTTCAAGATACTAAGTACACGCACCCGTGATATTCCACTTCAACCTTAAATAAATAATAAAGAATTAACCCCGTAGTCACATCTTGCGGTTCAATACACAACATTAGCCTTTTGACGGTTTAAGTGAACTATGATAATGGTTTTATCCCAATCTTGTCAAAAATGTATCCCTGTGAAGTTAGTCATACTTTCACTTAAGCACCAACAATTACATCAATAATTAACTAAAGAAATTAATATAGCCAAAAGAAAATTTGTCAAACTTTCGTATAGCATATATTAAATTCAGTAGAAATAAGTTCAGCCCATTATCTTATTATCAGCCCAACAAAAAAAAACTCATCCAACAATTCCATCCAATCCAACTCCATAATCTGATCCACTTCATCACATAACCCTAATAATATGGGTATTAATACCTCATCAAATCCCTAACCCTAATATTATTTCATCCGCCTCCTTTTCATTTTATCACACATCACATGCAGTAAATCAAAAGTCAACCAAACCCTAATCCAAAAAATAAAATCCAACCGCCCCCAATCTCACCTTCTTCACACAGCCACCAAACATAACACAAACTCATCTCCATTCATTATCCATCATAATCCATCCCTCAATCTCATTTCACGACTAAGGCATCAAGATCGTTCAAAGAAATAAGGTAGGTTCGTTTTTTCTTTCTTCTGTTTTTTTTAATGAATGAGAAGGACAAATGAAAAACAATTGGTTTTTGTTTGATCTTTAAACTGTTCGAATATTCAAAAAAGGAGTTAACTCCCAAATCGATCTATGATGAAAAATGTGTATAACTCTTAAGATCTTTAAAGATCTATGTATGAGTTTCACAGATCTGAGATCTTTAATTGTTGTTCTTTTTCATTTCATGTCCGAGTCTTGGTGTAGATTGGAGATGGTTTTAGGATTATAATGGTGTTGTTTGACGTGGGTTTAGGATAGATTGGGATTTGATGTTGTTGGTTTTGGCCTTCTTGTGGCTCGGCTGTGATTAATTCTTCTTCTTCGATTACCCTTTTTAATTTTCTGTTCGAGTTTAGTAATTAGGAGTAGGGTATATTAGGAGGTATGTTATGCGACATCTGCTCTTCATCTTCATTTTTTTTGATATTTTGACCGTTGACCGGTAAAAGCATTTGCGATAAATAGTCATTTGCGATAAATAGTCATTTGCGATAACGCATTTGCGATAACGCATTTGCGATAATGCATTTGCGATAAAGCATTTGCGATAAAGCATTTGCAATAAAGCATTTGCAATAAAGCATTTGCGATAAGGCATTTGCGATAAAAAAGGGTTTGTCAAAATTGCTTATACAAGTAATTTAGATAATCAACTGCCGATGATTTTTCCGATGAGTTTTCCGGTAAATTTTCCGGCCATCTCATTTTTTACCAGTTTTCTGACCAGATTCAGAACAGTTTTATCAGACCACCTATCGGACCCTTTTTCTGACCACATAACAACCATAAATCTTCATGGAATGATCAAATCAGTCACACAAAAAAATGATAAAGATGTATACAGGACTGAATATGGATCAGATACATAAAAAGCAAACTGTTGATAAACTGTTGATAGTACTCTTTTGACAGAAAATAAGGACTAGTAAAAGCAACACTTCAACAGCCTCAATATCAGTTTAGATCCACAAAAAATACGAATTTGACAAGAAAAAAAATCACACAAATCAACCAAAACTAATACCAAGGCTCTTGATACCAATTGTTGGATCGTGTTTTGGTTGAAATATTGTGAATCGGGAGGTCTTGGAAGATGAAAGAAATACAACTTCATGGTTAAGAGTTTAGAGAGAGAAAGTGTATAGAGAGAGATGATGGAAACTTGTTTATTGATAATGATGAAAGGAAAGGTAAAAATACACACAAGCTCACCCTCCTAGTGAAGTCTAGGAGGGTATATAAAGGGCCAAACACAAGACTTTACATAAATGACGGTTCTAGTCCTTGTGTTTGTACCTTACAATATAGATAATGTATTCCCGAATATGTTGTCACATTTTCGTGCGAGAAGCATACCTAACAACTTTCTTTGTGATCATGTCATGGTACCTCTCACCGAAGGACGGACACAGAGGTTCATGGTTGAAGGAAAAAGGCCACATCCTCCCACTGACTCTTCTGATAAAGTTAAAGTTGATCCTAACGACCCAATCCAAAACTATCAACTAGAACCCATCACATTCATTGATCAACTCCCAAGAATTCACAAAGAAACCAAGGAGTTCAAGCAAACCAAGGGTATGTTTAAGTGTCTCACTCACTTCATATTAAACATGGGAAAGAAGAAGAGGTGAAAATGAATGTTGTCGATTAAAGTTTAAAACAATTTGGTGAATGTTTTTAAAACTGTTTCGTTATTTTGTCCCTTGAAACATGTAATATTGGTAATACTTTTTCTCTAATGTATGTGATAGCATGATGGGTAAGACGTAAACATTTGTTTTATCTTAAGAAAAAAATCTATAAATTTTTACCAATCTTGGTCATGTATCAAAAATTGGTCATTATCCTACTTGAATGTGTTTATGTGCTCCCTACATGCTCCTCTTGCTATAGCAAACTTGTATGTATGTATAATCATTGTTTTAATCACTAGAAATTATTTACGACAAGTGAGCAAACTTCTATGAGCCCTTTGTGAAAGAAATTGTCTCAGAAGCCGAATCCCTTGAATGTAATCGGCCGGATCCTTTTTGAAAAGGAACTGGCAGATCCGGCAAAACAGAAAAAATTTATACCACCTCTTTTCACCTTCAACCTTTCTAACCTTAGTAAACTAGTTATCCACCTTCTATTGGTTACATTTGTGTTGATCTTGAGGTTAGTAGCTCTTTTGATCTCTTAGGAAACTTAAGTTTCTTCCGAGATGTTTATGATTTATCATCTCCAAGATAATCAACATTTTCTTGTTCCTTTTCTTGCATCACCTTTCTCTGAACATAATCTACTTACTTACACAATAAATAATTTTTTCACAAATCTATTTCCACTATGTCTACCTCAAAATGCTCTAAAACAAATCTTTTAATTCTTATGATTTTTAAAGAATTTTTAAAATTTTCATATCACCTTTCTCTAAAGCCTACAAATAGTTAACACTTAGTGATATGATTATCTTAACCCATATTCACTTATTGGTCTCCTTTAGATCTCTTTCTCCTCTCTAAAGACCATTTATGGCAACCTCTCATCATTAGTCTTAAACCACTCATGATTTTCTCATTTAAGACACCTTCTCACACTTATTACACTAGGACACATAGGGCTGCGATAGCTAAATCATAATCAATTTTCCCTCAAACCTGATCTGTTAGCCGGATCCCTCAGCTAAAGCTAGTCGGATCCCTGTTGAAAAGGATCCACTGGATCCGGGCAAATAGACACAGGTTTGATCACTTACAGCCTTCCAAAACTTAACTTTATCCATTCAAACACTCCACACTACTTTTAATAAATCTCTTAGAAGATTGCATCACTGTAGTTGACCTTGGTGCATGAATATCATTGCAATTCAAAGGATTTTAGTGGTTTAGGCTTTAATTACTTCACTTGATCCTTCATTGTTTAAACAACTTGTGTTTGTGCTTCTAAACCACACCTAAACAAACCTTCTTCTACTGTAAACTCACCTTCTAAACTTACTTCAAAAACATGACTAAAGCTCCAAGCACAAGATCATCCACTAGAAGCCCTCCAAGAAAAATCGTACGAATTGTGTATGAGATATCCTCAACGGAAACCTCACCTATCAAGACACCCTCTATTAGAACAGTTCTCTCAAACTACATCCAAACCCCTCCTTCTAATGAACCAACTCCACCACAACTTGCTTCCAACAAACCAACCTTACCACAACCAACTTCTCTTGAACCAACACCTATCTCAACTCAACCAATACAAGCCTCACCTATTCAACCTCAACTCCTTTCTTTTACCACACCTCCTACATCTCCTCACTCATTGGAGGACCTACCTCCTAGAACCTTCAATCCACCACCATTGCCCACATTCTCATCTATTCAGAGAATGTCAATTCAACCACCATCCCACCACCTAGATGTTGACATAAACTGTTAGGAATATAAATATTCAAGTGAAAGACTCGGTCACCTCGAGTATCTATTAGCATGGAGTAGCTCATAGGATTATTAGTATTAGTTTAGTTATATTAGTATTTGTGGAGTTGGGTCGGGTCTTTACCTACTATCAGCTCATTCCACAGCCCACACGGGGCACTTAGACTTGTAGTATATATACCCTTCCCACACATGGGAAGGGTTGGAACTTCATACACTTTAACCTAATAGATATTACTTTCTCTCTCTAAGTTCCCATTCTCTCTCTAAACTTTCGGCCAAATCACAATCTTTTATGTGTTATATGTTATTGAATATGCTAAAATTGGTATCAAGAGCCATGGTTAGGTTCGAGTGATTGCATGTTTACGGATTAGTTGCTTAGTTTTCTTATGTTTTCTTGTTTTCTCTTTGGTTCGAATACAAACACAAGAAAAACACGAGTTATGACTTGATTAAGGTTACGTTTGCCAAAATCTTATACTTTTGTTTTTACAAAACTCTCTTGCATCATCTCTTGGTAATCTATGGTGGATTTAGTGTTTTTCGTGGAAGATTCAAGGTCTTTCTTGACTACGGTTTGGCTTTCGGTATAATGTTCTTAGGTGTGGTTTGTGTTATTTTGGTAAGTTGTTGTTGCGGTTTGGGTAATCAAAGGGTTGCGTTTTGGTTTTTAACTAAAAAGGGATAAAGACAAAATGCAGTGAAAGCGACTTTTTTGTCCTTCGCGTTTTGTCCTGTTCTGACTGAGTTTTGACCTATTTCGGTTTGTTTCTTTTGCGGTTTGTGGTATTGCGGTTAAGTTTACTGCATTTTGTGGTTTTTGCATTTTGACCAAGTTGCGGTTTGATCAAGTTACGGTTTAAGTAAGCTGTGTTTTGCTCCTGCGGTTTGACCAATCTTGCGGTTTGACCAGTCTTGCGGTTTGACTAGTTTGCGTTTTGATCACTGCGGTTTGTCTCTTGCGGTTTGATAAAGATCTTGCAGTTTGACCAATGATATTGCGTTTTGACTCTTGCGGTTTGACTAGTGGACCTTGCGGTTTGACTAAAAGTTGACTTTTTACGTCAAAACTTCAAACGGCCATAACTTTTGAACCGTAACTCCATTTTCAGCGAATTACCTGTCAAAACGACCGTGAGACCGAGGAAAAGAACACGCTGAAATAATTTATTCATTCAACCCAACTTTTGAAGCATGGAATAGCTCCAAAATGAAGTTATTGAGGTTTTAAATTTTCAGACCAAAATTTTACCATAACAACTTGCATCAACCAAACCAAATCAACTTTCATCATAAAACATTCAAGTAATCAAATCACGGTTTATTCTTGATTTTGTAAAATCCCGCGGAAGAATATATTTCTCGGTTTAAATCATAGAATTGTAAAATCTCGTGCAAGTTTACATCATGTCAAATACTTTGGATTCAGTTATCTCTGAGGTACTCAAATTATACGACATGGTTGATGAACATAAGATTCCCAACAAAGTTCAATAGACAAATGTTGTTAATTCAGATGCTGTTGATAAGGGAAATAGCGATATTAACCTATATGAACAACATGTGAAACACAACGAAGCGTCTGTTGAACCTAGTGGGGTATCTTCTGTTATTAGTAATGATAATGTGTTGCATGAACAAAAGATTCCCGACAAAGTACAACAAACAAACTTTGTTGAGCCAGATACTGCTAATATGGGAAATAACGATGTTATCTCATATGAACAATATGTGAAACACAACTAAGCGTCTTTTGTACCTAGTTGTGCATCTTCTGTTCTAAATGATGATTATGTGCTGCATGATAACACTGAATTTGTCCTTGAAGACTCATTAACCACCCAACTTAACATCTATAAAGATCAAGTGGCCATATATGAACAACGTGCTAAGTTTGAGTTAACTAAACGTGAGCAAGAAATGGATGGTCAGATGCGTACACTTATTTCTGAACTTAAGTGATCTTTTGGACTCATGTGTAGGCTCCCAAATATGTACTAAACTCTTTCGTATATTGATGCACATATTGAGGGGGAGCAAATGGTTTATGATGGAAATTGTGGAAGAATACCAAAATTAAGTTATAAGGATGGTGAGGTTAGGTATTAGTCCCCATGGATCTTCCCAGGGACAATCCTCTAGTTAGAATAGAAGTCCTAAGGAACGATTAAAAAGGAGAAAAGTGAATAAGGGAAGAGTGCCGACTGAGATGGAGCTAGTACTGGAACAAACCCAACAAGGTACTAGTGATGAAGAAGCACTGAAGGGGTTGAAGATTGAAAAAGAAATGTAAAGATAAAGGGTGAAAAGAAAGAAGCCCTCCTTATACTTTAGGCACAAACCGGGTCAATACATATGCTGTCAGAATCACTAAGTTGAGTGCTGACATTGAAGACAAAGTATCATGGACCCAGTGATATGCTGCACAACCCTCCCTAGCCACTCAAGGTCCCTCGAAGGACTCTTGTTTCATTTGTCACGGAGATCAGTACATGTCTATCGTCTCTCTCGCTCCAAGTTAGATGATATTGAAAAGGTGGCAGTTCTCTCCAGCCTCCGATCACTAAATCAAAACGCACTATTTAGTCTAGAGCTAAGAGATCATCCATAAATCTCATTAGGACACACTTCCAATATGCTTGCTGTTTAATACACCATGAAAAGTAAGAAAATATATGTTAAAAGTCCTACGCATTATCCGTGTAGTATTGCCAGAACATCCAAGTGATACGTAAAGTATTCACAATGAAGATGGAAAACCTTCTAGAGTCAACATCAAACAAGCTCTTGGTAGGTGGCATGCCTTTATGGATAGAACGTGTGACAACTAGAAAGAAACAATGGGGCGATTCACATTTAAATCAAACTTGTTCCAGGAAATGAATTGACGATCTCATTAATCAGTGAATTTTAATTCACTGATTCACTCTACCGTGTTGTCTGCTTTGAGACGTTCCGGTATGAGAACATGCTTGTATGACGATTCCAATGTTAATTCGTTGAATGAGTCTTTACAACAAGCTGGAAATTCCTGTTAAGGAGAATCTTCTTTAAAGGGGATTCTACCTGATCACAGGTCGGTCCTCATGGAACTGAAGGTTAATCCAACCACACCAAGCGAATGACAAAGCCATATTCGTTCTCCAACTTTATTGCTAACTATTTTATTTCAGATTCATATAAAGATGGTGATGGTGGTTCCTGATTCTAGATGAGACGTGTCAATCTACACTCCATGCTCACACTTTCAATTCATTATCAAAGACATCATGATAGTTGAAAGACCTTCGACACGGCTTCTGCAACTCTGATGATATTTATCATGATCCAGAAAAGTGTGAGCATTCAGTCCAAAGGTCACAACAAGTCACATGGAGGCAATAGTACCACTGCGGATGAGCTTGGAGATTTATGGTGGGCTCAAAGATCATAAATTTCACATGGAGACAATGCTGCAAGATGACTTGAAGATATATATTAGATGACGAACTCAAAGAATTCTCGAAGATCATCCAAGACAAAAGAAAAGTCATCAAAAGTTCACTACTGAAAGCACAAAGATTAAAGATTTAGTAGAATCAAAGACTACGAGCTAGAAACTCAAACTTATGTTTTAGAATGCTAGAGTTCAAAGTGTAATTTCTGGGGTGACCTCCCTTAGGGGGAGATTGTTAGGAATATAAATATTCAAGTGAAAGAATCGGTCACCTCGAGTATCTATTAGCATGGAGTAGCTCATAGAATTATTAGTATTATTAGTATTAGTTTAGTTATATTAGTATTTGTGGAGTTAGGTCGGGTCTTTACCCACTGTCAGCTCACTCCACAGCCCACACGGGGCACTTAGACTTGTAGTATATATACCCCTTCCCACACATGGGAAAGGTTGGAACTTCACACACTTTAACCTAATAGATATTACTTTCTCTCTCTAAGTTCCCATTCTCTCTCTCTTTCTCTCTCTAAACTTTTGGCCGAATCAGAATCTTTTATGTGTTATATGTTATTGAATATGCTACATAAACATACCACCACCAATAGAAAACTTTCCTTCCTCTCCTCCACCCTCAAATGGCCCATTTTGGCTTATGAGAAGATGTCAACCATCTCAACCACGCCAACCAAACAATGACACACTTCCTCCTATACATACTTCTCAACCAACACCCATGGTACATCCACCACCTTTCCACCTAGGTGCTTCCACCTCAAACATGCCTCAACAACCTTCTATCTTAGGTCCTCAACAAACAAACCATGATGATACTTGTGATCATTATCAACATGTCCAAACCTTAGCTCATGAACTACGTGATGAAGTACGTTTCATGTTCTACCCTCTCCTTGAACGTCTTGATGACATCACCAAACCAAACCTTCCTTGAAAACCTTGAAGTGCAAGCACAAGTGGTCTCCCTCCTCTTAGTCTTAGGCCTAACTTTAGTCACTAGGACTTTTTCATGTTAGATCATTTTCTTAGTTTTTAGAGATTTGACCATTGTTGTATCATTTCTCTTATTTTTTTAAATGAATCTACATGATTATGTGCTTCTTGTTTATGTGAACATGATTGGTGTGATTATTACTGGATTTCATACATGTTTCTATTCTTTACTACTGCTAACAAGTTGCAGGTAAGCCGGATCCCATTTTATACCTGGCGGATTCTTTCTAAGAAAGATCCGGCGAATCAGGGCATACAGAGGACTAACATTTGTTTTGTAGATTTTCAAAAATACAAATGGAGTACTTGACGCCCTCAATAAGGGGGAGCTTTCGTCAAAGCAAAACCATTGCAAAAACTTGCAATGATCACGCCTTAGTCTCCCTAATTACTTGATGCCCTCAACAAGGGGGAGCAACCGTCGAGGGGGAGCAACTAAGAACTTCTTACTCTCTTTACTCCAGTTTTACACCTCTTTTTCATTTCTTTCTAAAAACTTGCATTCGGGTTAGTTTCTTCTCGACACTCTTTTTGTTTCGACAAAAAGGGGGAGAAAAGAGTAAAAAACTTAAATTCAAAAACTTACGAATTTTATCATTTTACTTAAAATAATTTTATGTTTTGTCATCAACAAAAAGGAGGAGATTGTTAATACAAATAAACCTTAAAAACGTTTATTTACATTTTACGATCTTCTAATGTTTTGTCGATAATAAACGTAAAATAATTTAACGAGATATATAAAATACGTAACGCTTTTGAGCCAAAAGTTCACTAACTCATTTCATTAAACAAATAAACCTTAAACATATTCAGTAACAAGTTTACATTAAACCAAAACCATTTAATAAAAACACTTAAATAACTTAGTTACTTGAATTTTATAAAATACATGTAACTTGTGAAAATAAACTAGGAAAGACTTGGACTATCCATCACCCAAAACCAAGTATGTGGAAAACTAGAAGGGGGGTTGAATAGTTTTACCGTTTAAAATTAATTTGCTTTGTTACTCTTATGTTAATTCAAAGGAAACAAGCACAAACAAATATTCACACAATATATATGAAAAGTAAAGAGAGGAAAGATCAAACCACACAACACGGATGTTTATAGTGGTTCGGCTACAAGGACTCTCTTCCTTGCCCTACTCCACTCCTCGAGCCTCTAACTCGAGAGTTATCCTTCACTAAGAAACAAACTCTCTTCTAGGTGGAGAAAACCTTTACACGTCGCTTACTTCCTTTTCCGGTACTAAGCTAAACACCGGGTTCTTTACAAGGGTACAACCACTCCCGTTTGGTTCTTTCACAAGGGTACAACCACTCCCTACACTCTTTGTGTTTTGAGGACTAAAACACTAACCACACTCACTGAGATAAATGATACAAATAATGATGTGTGAACTACAACTATATCACACAGTAACTATGCTAAAGGTTTTACACGTCTGTGTTGAACCTTGATGCTTAATCTCCTTTGCTACAAAAGGAAAGATCAATGAAATGAATGAATGATGAATGTTAGATGATATGTAAATGAATGAGTATGAATATTAGGCTATATGAGTGATGAAATGGCCAAATGATCAGCTTGCTATTTATAGGCAAGCTGATGAACAGGCCACGGATCCGGCGGATCCCAAAAAAGGGATTCGTCCTTTATAGGATTTGGATCCGCGGATATGACAGCTAAGAGATTTATCAAATCTCTCCAAATCTTCCACAATCTTTCCATATCTTTGTCAAGTCATTTCAAGATCTTCCAATGTCAACTATCTTGCTTGAAGATCTAGCCAAGATATCACATAATCTTTTGTATGATGCATGCCATGATGTCATTGTATCATTTTAAAAATAAAGTTTCCTTTTAAGGAAATAAACTAGTAGATGTGTAAAATGTAATTCTAAGTAATCTTGTGAAATGTAAAATGTGTTTTAAAGAGACTTTGGCTAGTATTTATAATTTGCTAAAAGATATACTTTGTAATTGTCATTAACAAAACTAAGTAAAGATCGTAAAATATAAATAACGTTTTTAGTACGATATTTGTATTAGAAATCTCCCCCTTTTATTTGATGACAAAACATAAAGTATATTTTAGAGCAAAATAATTAATATAGCATGAGTTCTTTAACATATAGATTAAGTTTGTTTTATTTGAGTTTAAAAACTATTTTTAAGAAAAAGTGTATGTACTGTGATGATTCACAGTTATACAAACTTAATTCTTTCTCCCCTTTTTGTTGAAACAAAAAGAAGAGTTGCGTAGCGAAATGTGATTTTGAGAACTTTAATAGCTCCCTCTTGTTTTATACTCCCCCTAAATGGAGTAACAAGGATATAATGTATGAACCTGTGGAAACCGTAGAGGGGGGGGGGGGTGAATACGTTTCCATTTAAAAACTTAAAAACTTTTTGAATCAATTACCCGATCAATTGTGATGTAATATGAAAAGTGTCAACAGTGATCATATATCATCTGTGGATGAATAAATTAAACTACAACACAAGCACAATCATCCATGACACATGCATAATTAACATAACATAAGCAACTAGCCACACAAGCATAAACGCAATGCAAATATAAACATAAAGCGATAAAGAATAAAATGAAACTAAAGAGATAAGTAAGAAGGCGCAAACCGGACACGATGATTTATAGTGGTTCGGTCACGAAGCTCCTCTTTGCCCTACTCCACTCCCCGAGTACCCAACTCGAGAGTTACTTCACTAATCAACAAACTCCCTTCAGGCGGAGAAAACCGTACACGTCGCTTAACTTGTTTTCCGACACTAAGCTAGATGTCGAGTGCTAATCTTAGCTAGCACCAATCTACACGTCGCTTATCCTATTTCCGACACTAAGCTAGATGTCGAGTGCTAATCTTAGCTAGCACCAATCTACCACGATCTACCCTTGATCCACATGATCAATCACACAAGCCCAGTGGCTTCAAGAGATCTCCAAGATCTCGACAAGATCACAATGATCTACTCCCACTTGACTCGATCTACCCGATCAACCCTTGATCCACTTGATCAACACACTAGCCCAATGGCTACTAAAGATATTCAATATCTCTATAAGATCACAATGATCTTCCCTCACAAACTCTCAAAAGAAAAATGATCTTGATGTATGCTATGATACAATCAAGAGTGTAACAAATGTTACAAGACCTAACAACTACAACTCTTGTATCTTCATGGGTACCTTAAGTTCTTCTCTTACAAATGAAGGGGAATGATAATACTTTGTATCTACTTGGATACTTTGTGTTCTTCTCTTGCTAATCAAGAGGGATGACAACACTTTGTATCTACTTGGATACTTTGTGTTCTTCTCTTGCTAATCAAGAGGAATGAAGAGGATCACTTGAATGGACGATTGGATCACTCTTAAACAAACTAAGACTCTCCAAATGATAAAAGAAAGTCATCTTAGTGAAAAGGGATTAGACCAGAGAAAAAGGACTGGAAAAATCAAGTTGGAAGTGTGAAATGGTCCACTATTTATAGGCAAGGGGAAAAATAGCCGTTACTGGGACACGACTCCACTAATTGTCAGACGACTCCCCTAAATTTAGTGGAGCCGTCGGTACTTTAGTGGTACCGTGGATCCTTTATCTTTAGTGGGGAAGGTTTATTTGGGAATGTTGGAGCTGTTTTGGGGGGAAAATTGACTGTGCCATCAGTAGAGTAAGCATTCCTTGTTTATTCAACTGTGCCATCAGTAGAGTAAGCATTCCCTTTGTTTGTTCCACCTCACCGGATAATTTCTTGACCATCACATCTTTTTCGGTCATCTTAGTGGACAATTTCTTGACCAATTTATCTTTTTCTTGAGGCTCGCGTCTCTCATTATCCAGTTGAGTTTGAAGTAACTCAAGTCTTTCATCGGTTTCTTGTTTTCTTCGAGGAAGGCCAAAATACTTCTCGTATGTTACTCCACCTCCCACTCCTATTGCATAACCGCCCTTTTCCTTACCAAAGCAACTGTCATGGCATCAGTACCATTATCAACACTCAAGGTTCCTTCCTTGATTTGGTCATCAGCTTGTTTCCACACAAAAAATATAGAAATTGTTGGGATTAAAAGTTTTCTTGATGCTGTTAGAGTAACTGCTACTCATATTTGTGTGAATGCTGCTCAGCTGGAGTTAGTGCTGCTCATGAACTTCAATGAAAAATATACTACTGCTAGTACACAGTTACTGCTGTTAGTACGCAGTTAATACTGCTGGTATACAAGTTACTACTACTAGTACACAGTTACTGCTGCTGGTATATAAGCATAATAATAGAATTTGCAGTCAAACTTACAAGTTTATCTCCCACTGATCTAATATCATCATCCGGATATTTGCCGTCTTTGTTTACCCTTCCCTTCAACCACATTACATCATGCGGGGGTTCTTCATCCGCTTCAATCTCTTTATGTTGGATCTAATAAACATCAAATGCATACCATGTAAAGTTAAACCAAGATAAACGAAAATATGAGGATGCATACACATGTATAGTTAAACCAAGATAAATAAAAAATATGAGGGTATTAAATGCAAATGTGCAAATTGTGCAATGTAAATAGATTCATTTCTTATACTGATCGTCTATCAATTTGTAAAACAAACACTGTGTAATCTTACCATTTTCTATTTGACATAAACATATCCACCTCGTCCCATTTTATGCTGATAAATATTATGCGCCATTTTAGCATTATCAGATTTCTCCCAAAAACACAAAATCATAAGGCGTTTAGATGCGGTAATGCTGCAAACTGAAAATTATGAAATGACATATAGACTTAAATAAAGATGACTAATTAAAACCTTGTATGCATCGGTGGTCGTGTAGTTTACAAACTCGACCCAGTCTGCTGAATTCATAATTGCACTATACTTGCCCGGGACTTCAGTCAGTTTGGAAGGTGTATTTAGGTTGTGCAAAATGCATTTTTATCTGAGCTTCATTATGTAATTCCTTAGCAGTTGACCCAGACGAGTCATTATCAATTTTCTGAATGTCACGTCAACATCAAAAAATTTCTGAAAAGATTAACACAATGTTGTTAATTAGTTGCACATAATGTAACTGCATATATAAACTTATGTAGTACTGGGTTACAAAATAGTATATATGTACCGTGATTTTAGCCCATAGTTTATCTCTTGATTCTTTATTCACCTTCTTCCAGGAAAGAAACTTCAAACATATGTGCTCACCAACCAGATCTCCTAAAAAACTCACAGACAGTGCTCTGTGTTCCTTTGATACCCTACTGAATGCATCGATGGTTACCTTGAGCTTTATTCCACTAGGTTAGCCTTACTTTAGGCGAAACTTTTTTAGCCTTGTTATGCCCCTCTTAGCTAGTATCGTATCTTGTTGGTTGGTTCCAGGCGCATCCATATCTTCATCATCAGAATACTTTTCAGATTCATATCCTATGGTGTTATCTTCAAGTTCAATATCTTCAAGAGGAACCAAAGGATGATTATTAACAATGGGTTCAATTTCCATGACTCTTGAGCAACAAAGGGTAAAATAAAATGATTCTGGCCTAGCTTGGAGAGTAATGGTGATAGAAGATTTAATTTTTGTGTTTTCTTTGCAGTCTTTTTATAAGGATAGAAAAGAGGGTATACCATAAATATGAATCGTTATTCTTGGTAACTGCTTGTAATTAGGTGATTTAAAAAATCTGGATCAAAATTTTGGCTCCAAGTTCTAATTTGAAATTAACAATTGAATTATTTGAAATTTTTTCCTTTGAACCTGTTAATTAAGGCATAAACTTGAATAAATCAAAATTTTGGCTCCAAATGTTATATATCATTATCTTAATAATCGCAAATGTACCACACTGTGCAATCATCACATCAAGAACACAAACTGCTACCCATTTAACAAACCAAAATACTTTCATAATTACCAGTTATTGAACCCTTAATAATTACATTTAGAAAAACACAAATTGCTACCTTTTTTTTTGAACATTGAAGACTTTTTATTCATATATTGAAAACCAAAACCAGCAAGTTGCTGGGGAATACAGAAAGGAGAATATTCAAAACATAATACAGTACATACATAAGGGAAAATCAGTATCCAAATTAAATGTCAGAATTTAACCAAATACCATTTACAAAACACAAAAGTTGTTAATGTATATCCTAAACCCCTAAACCATCTTCCTCTTGCCTTTCCCATGGCTGCTAGAAGGTGCTCCAAAACCTATAGGATTCTTCCTACACGGCATTCCCAAAACAATATCCTGAGTATCAGTACTTGCATCAGAATGTTGCTCTGGATAATACCAAGCAAGGAGGCCAGGAAGGATGTTGAGAGCACCATCATTTGATTCTGAACTGCTTGAATCAGAAGAAATTTGTATGACATCTACAAATAACAACTGTTAGATCAGTTTTATTGATTCAAATGTTAAACTATATCACAATCAAAGAAAAACCTTTTGATGGTTTACCATTGCAGAAGAATCCATTGTGTTCTCATATTTGGTCCTCTTTTGTGGTATCCCAAACAATGAAGCAATGTCGCACAAACTAGGCTGCATTTCAAGTCTCATTGGTGGCCAACTAGGCTGCAATTGAAGTCTCAATTGGACTTCTCAGTGTATTCACAAACATTGGACCTCTCAGGGTACTCACAAACAGTTCAAAAGCCTGTATTTGTAGTCTCAATGGACATCTCAGTGTACTCTAATAGGCTACATTTGGACCTCTCATTGGTGGCCAAGCACAAACAAGTCTGCTAGGTGCTATCATTATTGGCCAATCACAAACTAGGCACATTCCAATGCTCTCATTGATTTAGACCTCTCAGTGTACTCACAAATAGGAAACAAAAAATACTCAGACACAAAACACTTAATTAGACATAGCATAACCACCATTATGTATACGAAAATCAGAGTCTGGAAAACAAAAAAAACAAAACATAAATTATACATATCATAACAACCATTATAAAATACAAAACAACCCCATTTTACATTAGAATCGGTAACAACCACTAACAGCACCATTTATAGATCAAAAGCCTGATACTAATTATTGTACAATCAATCATCAACTGATATGTGAAAACATTAAAAAACATACCTTTGTTGTTATTTGGATTCATTGTTTGCGTGTTTGTGTTTGCCAGAAGAATGTGTGTTTTGATTAGGGTTTATTGATTATTGTGTGTGTTTACAAATGACGTGGCAAAATTTGTAAAAAGAAGAAAAAAAAGGCTAATGGTGCTGACGTGGCGGTTAAATCCGGCTATAGCCGGTAACTAGGGATGGCAACGGTTCGGGTTCGGGGCGGGTTTTAGTGTACCCGTACCCGAACCCGTTTATAATATACCCGTACCCGCCCCATATCCCACCGGATACCCGATTAATATTATCCATCGGTTTTTCGGGTTTCCCCGCGGGTATCGGTTATCCGTAATTGAATATTATATGGACAAAATTGGCGGTATTAAGATTAAGTCACACTAAAATCCACCGACAAAACAAAAGAAAATACTCTAATATATTCAAATTTTGTAAAAGTTAAAGAAAATGAATATCGTATCAAACGATTTAACGCAACGTACACAACACAATATTCACCAAAAAAATCAAATGCGCAAAAGTTTTCAAAAGTTAATCATTCTCATTTCCAAAAATAATCTCGTTTTAGCCTTTTAAAAGGGTTTGGTATCATCATTCGTGTAACGGTAGAGAACACGGACTCACGAGTACTCACTAAAAAAAAACGAATAACCGAATAGTCGAGAAGAGTATTGACGATAACTCGAGTAGAGACGAGATGACGAAAAGAAGTCAAATAGATAACTAACAACAAACATATCAAATAAGATGAGTCGATTGGTAATCGTCGATTTTCCCATAATCCCATTTTTTAGTACAAGGTATATATACTTGTTTTATGATTTAAAACAAGTTTGGACTTACGACAAAATTAATCTTTGGAAATAACAAAATTTCGCCATGACTCTTTCATTTAGCGAACGTTTCCAAGTCAAAAGACTTTATTGAAAATCAATTTCCCGAGTAATTTATAATATAACGAGTATTTATAAAAACCCTAAACCCTAAACCCTGAACGCTAAACCAATCCGTAACGAAAACAATAACCAAATGAACAGTCCAATAAATCCAAATATGTTAGTCTACAGGTAGCATGCATCGAATAGTCCAATAACCCTCGTGTGTTCCGTTTTTATCCCAAATGTCTCACAAAGTTTTCAAAATCGGGATCCTACTTAGGATCGATTTCGTCTTTGCAAGATCGAGATTGTAAGATCGGATCGGGATCTTAAGATCCTACTATAATGTCATTTTGTTAATAGTTTTTGTAATATTATACAAATCTATAAATTAATATATATCATAAACACAAATTATGTAAAAAATTTCATAGAAATGTTGTCTTAAATTATGATTATGAAACTTTTGAGAATATTAACATGTTTTTTTTTTTTTTTTTTTTTTTTTTTTTTTTTTTTTTTTTTTTTTTTTTAATTATTTTTTTTAAATTCTACAAAATACATTCCATACCTTTTTAGTTTGTGGTTCGAGAAAAGTAAGATCGGATCGTATTAGTTCTTAAGATCCTATGGTAAAGATCGGGATCCTATAAGATCTTAAGCTTTTAAAGATCCTTTGTAAGATCCGGATCATTTTTGATTTGCAGTATCGTAAAATCGTAAGACACAAATTATGTAAATATTTCATAGAAATGTTGTCTTAAATTATGATTATGAAATTTTTTAAGAATATTAATTTTTTTTTTTTTTTTTTTTTTTTTTTTTTTTTTTTTTTAATTCTAAAAAAAAAGATTCCATACCTTTGTTGTTTGTGGTTCGAGAAAACTAAGATCGGATCATATTAGTTCTTAAGATCCTATGGTAAAGATCGGGATCCTATAAGATCTTAAGCTTTTAAAGATCCTTTGTAAGATCCGGATCGTTTTTGCTTTGCAGTATCGTAAAATCGTAAGATCCTAAGATCAGGATCGGGATCCTGACAACCATCATAATACTTTCCTTCCATAATATCAAACCAATTTCTCTCCTACTCCATACGAGCAGCTTCCTCTTCTAGTTCGCGTTGTTCTATTTCTCTCCTCACTTCCTCATTTTGCTCCATAAGTCGGAGTCCATCCTTACTCAGTCCAAATGGATTTGCTGGTTGTTCCACAACCGATGGATTTGGTTGTTCTTCCACAGCTGGTGGATTGTTGACCGGTTCATTTTCCGGTGTGAACACCGGAAAGATATCTTCCGGTGGAGTGTTCACCGGTTCATTTGGAAATTGCTGGGTAAAGTCATGTTGTTCTGGAAATTGTTGGGAGAAGTCACAGTGAGTTGGAAATTGTTGGGAGAAGTCACGGTGAGTTGGGAATTGTTGGGAGAAATCTTTGCGAGACATTGTTGAGAATCTGTGTGTGAGTTGTATGTGTGATAATAATACTCTGGTGGTGTTGTATATATAGGCACCCTGAAATTTGAATTTGAAATTAAATTATCCCGCTTGTAGTTGAATTTTGAATTTTGAATTTGAATTTGATTATCCCGCTTAAGAACCAAGGGGGTGTTTTGTAATTTTTTTTAAACACAACGGATACATAGTACTCTAGAGGGGTAGAAATGACTTCTTTTTTTAATTTTTTTTTTTTTTTTAATTATAGCTCACCTTAACGTGGCATTAAGGGTTAACGCAAGTGCGTTAACGCACCCTTAACGCACACACTTCCAATGGTTAACACCCTTAACGCATACACTTCCCTCGGGTCAATAATAATGAACCCGATCCCGAATCATTCCAAACATTCCCTCGGTTTCATTTTGTCGAGTCAAACCCTAATCAGATTTAATATCATTAATATAGAAAATATCATTAATATAGAAAATATCAATTACCCTAATCAACAAGTCAATTAGTCAATCCAACACCAAACACACTTCCAAATCAACCACACTAGTCAATCCAAACCAAACACAAACCAAATCGGACCAATATTATACATCTGTTTACTTTTGGCGCATTTCCATGGTCCCTCTTCCCGCCTAAAGTATTGGGAACCGTTCATATACCTCTCCAGCCTATTTATACCTATCGATTGGAAAACTGTTCATAATCAACCATTCATATACAACTCCTTTGATATTTTCATTAGATATTATATTTCAAATTTCAATGGTTGAATCCTCTTCAACTCCTGTTTCAAAAAAAAAAAAAAAAATCCCAAGGGATGATTCTCCTCTACCAGTCCTTGAAAAGTTAAAGAAACATTTTAACATATCCCAAAAATTTTGGGATAAATGCAATTCTGGCTAGTATGGTAATGAAAAAACATTGATAGAACTTTACAACAACCGTATAAAGAGGCTGGAAGAAAAGAACAAGGAAGATTTAAAGATCATTTTGGAGCATCAGAAGAAAGTAGATGATAGGAACAAAGTAATAGAAGAAACAAGAGAGAAAATAGTTGGTGTTTACAAAAGTATTGAAGATAGTTTATTTATTTCTTAATGTATCTTTGTTTATATATTTTGACTATGTAAATGTAAACTTATTTTGACTTAGTTTATATATTACTTAACTTTTCCAATTCATACAAGTTTATGATATTTGAATGCAGTTATTATTATTAGTTTATGATATCTGTGTTTCCCCTGATGTTAAAGGGGTGTTTGGTTTCTTGGATAGTTAGAAGACTATTAACACTGAAACAGTAAACTGTGTTGTAATGCAAGAACAACAATATCACCAAAACTGATTAAGTGTCTTCCTTTACACTTAATCCCTTCCAAATGTATGAGTGCAATATGGTTTTAAAAGAAAATTGAGTTCATACTGCTGAGAAAAAGTTTTTGCACAAAGTTTGTACTGCTAGGCAAAAAATTGTACTGCTAGTGAAAACTTTGTACTGCTGGGTATCCGTTAGTACTGTTTGGGAGTGCAGGGTACATTTGTGTCACTTTTTACTTACAGGGTATAAATCCCCAATTGCGGCACACAATCTTATTCTCGCACACATTACTTTCTCTCTTCCACGGCCTAAACCAATTTTAATCGTCATATTGAAAAACCCCCAAATCAAATCATAATGCCGAACCTAACTTTTACCAAACCTCATAATAATGTTGCCTTTTTAGAATAATCCAATGAGTCTGTAGATTTTACTGAGATCATTGATTTCCTTAATGCAAGCTATATTAAGTTTGCATTAATAGTAAAACCTAATACATATACTTCTAACATTATCCAGTTTCGGTCGTCTGCTAAGGTCAAAACTATTAATGGGGAAGCACAAATCCATGCCCTTGTAGATGGGCAGATGATTCTCATTACAGAGGCGTCTATTCGAAGAGATCTTCTCCTAGATGATGCTAACGGAGTTGAGAATCTTCCAAATACTACAATCTTTGAAAAACTTTCACTGATGGGCTATGAGAGAAAAACAGATGCTTTAAAGTTTTATAAAGGTAATTTTTCTCCTCAGTGGAAATTCTTAATTCATACTGTCTTAGTGTGTCTAAGTCCAAAGACCACTGCGTGGAATGAATTTAGCAGTAATTTTGCTTCTGCTATAATTTGTTTGGCTGAAAATACTCAAAGATTTTATTTTTGATAGTATGGTTAAGAACTTGGATAGTTCTTTGGCTAAATATTTTCTATATCCAAGGTTTTTGCAACTCTTTTTGGACAACCAATTTAAAAATAAGAAAAGTCACAAAAATGTTTATTCCACTCCCTGCCTTACCAAAAAGGTTTTTGCTAATATGAGGAGGGTTGGAAAAGATTTTTCAGGGACAGTGACACCTTTGTTTCCAACAATGGTGGCACTAGCCCAAACCCAAATGGGTGAAGGTTCAGCAATCCCAGCTGGTACCCATCACATACCCACACTTTTGGCTACATCATCTAAACAACAACAAAAGACCTATAAACGTAGGACTAACACCAAGCACACTGAGTTACCTCAGGCTAGTGGTTCTATACCAACTATTGCAGATGAGGCTGTCACTGGGGGGAGAGTGACATGTTGGCAAGGGCTGCCATTACTTTGTCTAGCTTAGCAGCAACACATGACAGTGGTAACATCATTAAGACCCGAACCAAGATAACTTCTAATGATTCCGGTCTACATGGAACTGATTCAGTTGAAGGACCCAGTCACATGGAAAAAATGGGCGGGGGGGGGGGGGGGGGGAGGGGGTTTTAGATGTTCATCCTAGGGGTGAGACTGAACTTAACTTTTCCAATGATCCACCTCTCGGGCTAGGTAACACAAGCCAAAGTGGTAAGGATAGTATGCAACTTTTGAATGAATTGAAGGATACCTGTGCCAAGCTTTCGGCACAAATTATTGATCTGCAAATAACAGCTGCTTCTCAAGATGGAGTCATCAAAGCTCAAGGTGGGGAGATAAAGGCTTTGAAGAGAAGGGTTAGGTATTTAGAAGGATTCAAAGGATCAAGAATTCCCAAACACAAGGTTAAATCTTCTGAAGCTTCTAACGATGCTCCCAAACAGGGGTGGGGGGGATGAAGGCAAAGTTTCAGGGGAGGCTAAAGAGTGTGAAAGTATTGGAGAAGAGAGTGATCTAATGAAATTTTTAGTTGCTGATAACCAAGGGAATGAAGTGGTGATTGATAGGTATTTGGGCAAGGTTACAACGGCTGATAGTGCTACTGATCAGGGTATTAGTGCTACTAGTTGTGCAGTTATTGCTGCTAGAGAGCCAGTTCTTTCAAGGCACACAAGACAAACATACCACCTGAAATCCGTATAAGGGGATGCTTGCAAAAAAGGTCAATCTAGCCTTGTTTTCACTTTCAACCCAACAGTCAATGCAGACCATTTGACAACCATTTTGTGCATCCATGGTGAAAAGCAATTGATATGATAAAGAGTTGATGGTAACTGGGGTATTATATAATGCAGGAAAAAAAGGATATAATACGGTACAATTAATGTGGTTGTTGAACAACTTGCTAGATAGGATTAAAGACAACAAAAATGCTTACAAAGGAGCCAAAACATTGAGATTTTGAAAATTTTGACTATTAGTCACATGAATATGTCACAGTGTGACTATTTTGAATGTATTGGTCACATATAATACCCTTATAATGTGGCCATAAACATAATTTAGATACACATTTGTGGTATGGTGTGACTATTGTATAGCCTATAGTCACATGATTGTGCTACAATTAAATGTGACCATACACATTAGAATTTGGCAGGTAAACAAACACTTAACTTTAGACACACATATTAACTTACGTGACCATATGTATCAAATTTTGGTTACACTTAATCATGTATGCCTATGGTTTAGTGTGACCATATATGACATTTGGTCACACTGTTGAAGTGTGTGACATATATTTGTCACTTTTAAATGCATATTGTGACTAATGCTTCAAACTTACTTTTCAGTTGTCACACATTCGAAATTCATATGTGGCAAAATTTTCAACAAAAACTATCAGTCACATTTAAATAATGTGTGACAAACTTGACTATATGATTTAGCCACATATAAAATTACTTCATGTGACCATATATGGATTTTGGTCACACTGGTCAATTGTGTGACATATATTTGTCACATATGTGTATATGTAGTGTGACTAATGTTTCAAACTTATTTGTATCTGTCATACGTCCCAAATTATAAGTGACTAAATAATCAAATTTTTTTTTGCCATTTACCTGTAGTCACGAAAATATTCAAATGTGTAGCTGTAGCCTTAGATGTAATTCTGAAATGGTCACACAAGTCGGATCAAGTGTGGCTGTTTATTTTATTTGGGTACATTTACTCACATAAATAAGTTATTGTGTGGCCGTTCAAAATACCACATGTGTGACCAAAACCCAAATCTGTACTAGTGGGGTGGAATATTTGAATATCATGAGTTATTCCCTAGACCCTCCTTTAAGTGGATACCCACCGAAAGAGTGTTCAAACACGTAGGTTATAGATGGCAACCAGTTAAGAAGCAATCCAAACCTAGAAACACTACAATATAAAAGTTCAACCCACTAGATTTGCATTCTATACTGTCTAACTACGTGGAACCACTTTATCAGTGGGTTCTCAATTTCCTATTTCTTGCTTTGATGTGCAGCTTGTCCAAGTGTGCCTCTGGTACCTCCACTCGGGGTGCACCGACATATGACCAGGAACAAGACACTGCTCAAGAAGTTCATGGCAAAATTCTTGGGTATAGTGCATTTTGGGAATGATTACATTGCTAAAATCACCGGCTATGGGGATCTCATTCATGATAAGGTCACATTCAAAGAGTCTACTTTGTCGAAGGACTAGGTCACAACCTGTTTAGTAATGGCCAATTTTTTGATAGCAGTTTAGAGGTGGCATTCAGAAAACATTTGTGTATTGTTCGCACTCTTAAAGGCGTTGATATTCTCAAAGGCTCCAGGGATTCGAATCTATACCAAATTGCACTTAAAGAAATTACATCACCAAAATCTATTTGTTTGCTTCTAAAAGCAACATCATCACAAGCCTGGCTATGGCATCGTCGATTCTCTCATTTGAACTTTAGAACTATAAACGACCTTGCTCTAAACAATCTAGTCAGAGGATTGCCAAAACTATCATTCAAGAAAGTTCATCTTTGTTCAGCATGTGAATTAGGGAAGATGAAACGTGAAACACTCAAATCTAAATCAAAACCTAGTTCCGTTGCACCATGCATTTATTGCATATTGATTTGTATGGCCCAATGCGCGTTGTCAGCAGAAATGGAAAGAAATATTATTTGGTTATTTTGGATGAATACTCACGGTTTACTTGGGTTCATTTTCTTGCTTCTAAAGCCGAAACTCCAAATGTAATGATCAAGTTCATTAAAAGATTACAAGTTGGTCTACTAGCTCAAGTCCGATACGTAAGAACAGACAATGGAACGAAGTTCACGAATTAGATTCTTCAGAATTTCTTAGATTCACTTGGCATTACTCACCAGAGATCTGTGGCTTACACTCCTCAACAAAATGGTGTAGTCGAAAGACGAAACTGTACATTAGTAGAAGCTGGAAGAACAATGCTAGCCTTCGCAAATCTTCCATTAAATTTATGGTCTGAAGTAGTGTCCACCACTTGTTTCACACAAAACCAATCTATCATTAATAAACGATTTAACAAAACTCCATATCACATCCTTCACAAACGCAAACCCGATGTAAAATACTTACGCACTTTTGGTTGTCGATGCTACCCTCTAAATGATCGTGAATACCTTGGTAAGTTAAAAGAAAAAGGGGATGTAGGAATTTTCCTTGAATATTCTACACAATCAAGTGCATATCGTATATACAATCAGAGAACAAAGTTGATGCAAGAGACAATCCATGTTCACTTCAGCGAAGTAGAAGAAATGGCTTATGATTAAGTCAGTTTAGAACCCGCACAAAAGACTATGACTTCTAAACAAAACGGTTCAGGACTCGTACCAAAACCAACATCATCAACACCAAAACCTAAACATATTCAAAAGGAAGTGTTAGATGGATTGTTTGAGAACTAATAAGATGAAGGTGTCTACAATATCCGCTGCAACTCCGATTATTGAAGTTAATCCTCAAGAAGACATACCATCTCCTGTATCCGGTTCATCAACAACTACTTATGAAGATGCTGATCCAGTACCAGATACCCCTCCAATCATATAGATTCAACAAGAACTTTCACCAAACAATACCACTCCAACCTCCAATGTAAATGTTGATGATCAAATAATTACCAATGCATCATCTGAAGAGGAACCATTCATAAACCCATTCGCGACTCCTGAAGCTGAGGTCGGTAGACCTTCTGAGACGCGATCTGTTGATCCTTCAAACATGCAGCCGCTTTACCAACCACATCCGCACAGAAGAAGATGGACTCACGATCACCCTCTACAACAAATAATTGGAAATCCTTCTCAACCAGTTCAAACAAGAAGTTCTACCGCAGATTACTGTTTCTACAATTCATTCCTAAGTAGAGTTGAACCTGCCAACGTCAAAGCAGCACTTGCAGATCCCGACTGGATTGTCGCAATGCAAGAAGAAATAAACCAATTCAAACGCCATGGCGTCTGGCGAAGGGTTCCACGTCCTCTAGTAAAACTCATAATTGCATTGAAATGGATTCTAAAGAACAAGCTTGATGAAGATGGTGACGTAATCAGAAACAAGGCTCGCCTTGTTGCCAAAGGTTACAATCAAGAAGAAGGAATCGAATTTGATGAATCATTGTATACCAAATGGACATGAAAACGGCCTTTTTGTATGGGGAGTTAGAGGAAGAGGTGTATGTGAGTGAACCAGAAGGCTTCGTTAATCCAGACCATCCAGATGATGTCTATGTCCTTGACAAAGCCCTCTACAGACTCAAGCAAGCACCACGTGCATGGGACAAAGTGTTGTCAGAATATCTGCTAAAACACAAATTCGTCAAAGGTTCAATCGATCCAACTTTATTTATTAGAAGAAAAGGTGACGACATCATGCTAGTCCAAATTTATGTCGATGATATCATTTTTGGATCGACGAATCCTAAATATTGCAAAAACTTTGAAAATATCATGCGACAGAAATTTGAGATGAGCATGATGGGAGAGTTAAAATTCTTTTTGGGTCTACAAATAAACAAAACTCCTCGTGGTACCTTTATTCATCAAAACAAATATACGATGGAAATTTTGAAAAACGTTGGAATGGATAAATCTGACTCTATAAGTACACCTACGCAACACAAGCCTAAACTAGATGAAGATATAGGTGGTAAACCAGTTGATGCTACAAAATACCGTAGTATAATTCGTTCACTCATGTATCTTATAGCTAGTCGGCCTAATATTCATTTTGATGTCTGCATATGTGCCCGTTACCAATTAAGGCCAACGGAAAATCACCTTAATGCTGTAAAACGGATCTTTCGGTACGTAAAAGACATAATTCATATGGGCCTTGTGTATCCGAAAGATACCGGTTTGAACTAATTGCCTATTCAGATGCAGATTATGCAGGTTGCCAAATTGATTGCAAAATTACTTCAGGATTTGCTCAATTTTTGGGGCAGAAGTTAATCAGTTGGTCTTCAAAGAAGCAAAATCACATTGCCTTATCCACTGCAGAAGCTAAATACATATACCTTTCCGGATGCTGTGTACAAGTACTATGGATGAAAACACAATTGACGGACTATGGTTTCTTTTACGAGAAAATCCCAATTTATTATGATTCGCAAAGTGCCATTGCCATCTCTTGTAATACGGTACATCATTCACGGACAAAGCACATAGCAGTCAGATACCATTTCATCAAGGAACATGTAGAAAGACGGACTGTGGAATTGTACTTCGTGAAAACAGATTACCAAATTGCCGACTTCTTCACAAAATCTTTGCCACCAGAAAGATTTGAATACTTACGATAACGTCTAGGAATGGCAAGCATTCATGATGATAATGACAATGATGATCAAAAGGTCAAAGAAGTCACCAAAGTAAAAGACATCACAAGTACATCTGGTAAAACAATCGGGTCATTATTAACTCATAATGGCTGTTGATTAAATCACAGATCAACACCCGATTTTAAAGAAATGACCCTGAACGTACATTTCAGTGCGTCAATCCTTCAGAAGGGAAGAGAAATTTTCTTAATTATTGTGTGCAAAATTTATACAAGATTTTACAAAAAGCTTTTTATAAAAAAATTTCTAAATTTTTTTGCTCATAATAAACAAATCTTGAGCATGTTTTTTTGATTATTAGTATAATCTTTTTTAGCTCAAGTAAGAATAAAAATTTGAAAAATAATGCTACCCACCTCAATAATAGATCAAAAACAGTTTAAAATATTAAGCTATTTTTGAGGGGGAGAAATTGAGAAGTTTGTTTTTGAAATCAAAGAATAAAGTGTTTTAAGTTGTTGAAAAATAAACAAAAATGTTGTTGCAAAGTTTAAATGAAAAATGTTGTTAAAGAATTGGGAAAATACCATCACTTCAAGGGGGAGTGATAAATTTTATTTAAACATTTTGTATATAATACAAAGTTTATTTATTTGAACTAAAATGTTTTCAAAACTTTGTTAAAAATAAAATGCTAACAAAAAGGACTTTGTGTGAAAAGAGAGCTTAAGCTAAGGGGGAGTTTTGCTAAAACATTAAAACTGCTTTGAACCCTCCCCCAGTCCAAAACTCTCGCAAACCTGGGTCAAAATCATAGAGGTCAAAAATTCAAAAAGGGTTATTAACCCACCTAGTGACTGCAAGAAAAATACACAAACCTTTATTTGCTATCACAAACTCTCTATCTCCTTTGCACCCAAAAACTCGCATCGCAAAACTCTCGCTTAAACGGTGATTTCTTGAATCTCAAGTGTTTTTCGTGCAAAAAGTAAGCTAACAAATTTCTTTAACTAATGGTTTTACATCTTTGTTATGAATTTCAGTCTTTGGTTTGCATTACATTGATCAAAATTGTTTAGTTAAGGTTGCGTATTCATACAACACTTAGATCACTTTTGATTTTACGATTTATAGTGTTTGGTTAAATTCTTGTGGTTAGATGACTGAGATAAGATGTTTGGATCGTGATTATAAAAGAAAACGGGAACTTAAACGGCTTGATTTGGGGTAAAATGGATAAATTTTAGGTCGAGGATGAACAGTTAGGGCTGTGACACCAATATTTGTGGAATGCGAGAGTTTAGGATAGAGCCAAAAATTGATTTTAATAGTAATTTAAAATCTGTGAGACTTTGGTTGCGACAGCAGTTTTACACTTAGTGTCACAACTGAAGCCTTGCGATAGCACTTTTCCTAAATGAGTTGCGATAGATTGCTATCACAACTTTTCTTTGCGACAGCTCTTTACTAAACCTTGTTGCGATAGCAATTTACTATCACAACATTGGTTTGCGATACCTGTTTTATCTTGTTTGCGACAGTTGACTATATTTGACCATGTTTGCGATACCAAATCCTGCGATAGCAGATTTTGCAAAACTTTGTTACCCACCTTTTCTAAACATTACTCTGCCAAAAAATTTTAAAAATCTTTGCAAAATATTTTTTAAGTTTTATGCTTATATAAAGTTTAACAAACATTTTAACAAATTTAAAGTTGCATTTGTGATCAAACATTCTTTTCTAAAATAGTCATAACTTTTTCAAAACTTCATTTTTTTTTGAAAATAACTTTTCAAAAACTAACAAGTTCAACAATGAGCCAATTTTTTTGTAACACAAATTTTTTAAATTCATTTCAAAGAGGATCAAATTTTTTATATAAAGAAGAATTTTAAATAATGAGACATAAAATTGCATATGTTTAGTTTAGTAATAATTAGACTATGATTGTATCCCGATATTGCCTTAAAGTAGTTCGTGATGCATATGTTTAATTAAAAAAATTAGAATTCTCTATGATTGCATTTTATGAACACTTTGTGAATGACATTTTACTATGTCTATGTGAATGAATGATTTTGACGGATAAAATTCAAATTCTTTCTTGGTTGCCAAAGCTATGAATTTCAAACATACAAATCAATTCATGCAACCTTGAAAAGTTTTCACTCAAATTTGTTTATAAAAGGTTTTGAGACAACTTGATACGGTCTTAACTAAGAATATCTCATCTTCAACGTGGTTATTAGGGCTAGTTGTCATAAAAAAACTGATAATGTATCCCTTTAGCTACGCAACGTAATAGAGTATTCAAAACTTTGATACGTTTAGGGAAATCTCACTCTTATGCAACAAAAGCTCTTTTGAGACGACTTGTATTTGACTTAACCTAAAACTTCTCATCTTCAAGATAGTTATTAGGAATAGTTATCAACTAAAAGCTGCTAATGGACTCCTTTAACTAGGCAACGTAATTGAGAGTTCAAAGTTGTCATTTTTCAATAAATCTCATGCTCGTGCAATTAAATTATCTTTGTAAATGTTTTTTTTAACCAAGTTATCTATATACTAGATTACTTAAGTTTGAAACAAATGTTGATATTTTTTCCCAAAACTTCAAAAAGGTTAGATGAACGTACATTTTTAAGCACGAGCAATATAAAACAACGTTCAATCTAAACCTCATAAATATCTTGAAAAAGTATCACAACACAAACTTTTGGTGAGGTAAAACAAAAACAGACAGAGAGAATTAAATCGTGTGTGAAAAGAAAAGAGCATGCGCGTATGCTATAAAAGCAAGAAAGCTTAAGTAAATAAAAAGAAAAGAAATATGCTCGTAAAAGAAATACAAGAGCATACAAAAACATACATAGTGAAATAAATGAATTTAAATTTATCCATATGCTTAAAATCTTTATATCATTTCAGAATCACATTCACAAAAATGGCTCAAGAGCAAGTACAAGAACAACCACAAAACATTCAAGAGGAAGTGCAAGCTGTGCATGTACCGAAAAATGAAGAACTTGTTTCTGAAGCAGACTTCCTCACAATTGGTGATTGCAATCATCAATTCATTATCACCTCATTTGAATGTGATCAAAACATTATCCCTAAAATTCTTCAACATCACCCCATATATCCCGCACTCTCATCATCAGACTCCACCACTCCAATGATATACTTACAACATTTTTGGCGTAATGTTGTGCTCTTGGAAGATGTCAAGCCTTTTACACTTCAAAGTACCATAGAGACACAGCAGATTAACTTAACGTCAGAAGATCTACGTACAACAATTAATCTTCCTGCTGCAAATCATGGAAATTATGAAGATTTCAAAGAAGCTCCCAATGCAGATCAGCTCAAAGAATTCTTCATTGAGCTAGGATACGATAAAGATGCTGAAGGTGCTGACAACTTCAAACGATTATCAGCATTCAAACGGAAGTATCTACCCGCGAGATGGGCTAAGCTCTTCTCAATTCTGAACTGTTGCTTAACGTGTAAGGAAACAGGGATGATAGAGGCACTACAACATGTACCAAGTTATGTATGGCATAGTAAAACAGTGTCACTTCAACTATACTAAGATGATCTGGACGGATGTCATAGATCATGAAAGGAAATCATCGAAAAAGAAGAATATGTGCATTCCTTTTGTCAGATATATTAAGTTGATGGTTGTCCAATTCATGAGGCAACATACGAACATCACAAGAATACAAGAAGATCCAACAGCAAAAGAACCATACATGCACATCACAAGTGGTGACTCCATTGTTATTAACAATGCACCCATGTCGATACCACAAAGCTTGTTAGATCTTGCTGACAACGAATCGGCCGCATACAAGGAGTATATGGAGTTAGTTAACGCTCCTATGGGAAGCACAAAACCGAATGGACCTACCCCGGGAGCGCATAGGATCAAAGTAGAGTCTATCGCCAAAGTAGGAACCCCTAGGATGCGTAAGAAGACAACGGCAAGAAAATGCACTAAGTCGGGGAGTAAGCTTAGGCAGTTAGAAGACGAAGATGATGATGATAGGGAAACAATCATCGAGCCACAAACTGATGAGTCTAGGAAAACAAACATAGGCGAAGATGTTGTGGGGGAGGATAAGGAGAAAAGTGAACCTTCTAAAGAGAATAAGGATAGTGAGGTGCCTAGGATTAGTGATACTCGTCATGATGACAACGATGGAGATGATAAGGGGGACGGAGATGACACCCATAGAAAGGAGCCTAGGACGCAGACGAAGATTGACAACAGTAGGTCTAGGTCCACAGAGCAACACCAGCTTACTCATCCCGCTACCACCCAAGGAATCCCAACAACAACAACAACGACATCAACAACAAAAAAAAACAGCTACAACAACACCATCACACAGAATACCCACAACAACAACCCCATTCACAACTCACATATCACAACAACCATCATCAACAGTAACAAATTTAAAACATATCCAGACAACATCCACATCCACTCTCTTTCAGAGAATACGAGCTGAACAAGTTCCATTTGTAACAACCACACACTTCAATGAAGTTTTGGGGAAGCTAAGAGCCGACATGGAAACAAGATTCAAAGCTCAACGACTACGTGTATCTCAAGCTGGATCATCGTCATCCACAAAAACACTATCATTGGAACGTCTCTCATAAATCATGTTAGATAAGTTTTTGAATGATGATTCAATACAACAAGCTCACCCCAACCTATACAATGGATTACTGGAACCCGAAGCTGAACCGTCGATAATAACTCAAGCTGACAATCAACTTCATGACCTAGAGAAGGAAATCAAGAAAAAAATTCTGAGGCAATCAAGCCAATCAAGAAATTGTCAACAAGGGTAGTCGTGTTGGAAAGCCTATGTCGTCCATAGTCACGAAAGCGCGGTCAGGATGATCCCGATCAGGATGATCCTGAGGGGGAGAAAAGCGCTATAAGATCAAGAACCATAACAACTACAACCTTCTCAACAAACAAACAAGTTTCACCTCAACAACAACAACAACAACAACAACAACACAAATCCAGTTCACAACAACAAACAGACGAATATGAAGATGTGAACATGGACGATGAAGCCCTTGGGGATGAAACTCATGATGAAGGTGTAGATGTTGATGAAGACTTTTGGACCGACATGACATACCAGGAAGGAGATATACCTCCAAAGCTCGGAGAATTTGATGTTTCGGACATAGATGATGATGATATGTTTGATGATGTGTTGAAGGATCCATTACATACAGATGAAAAAAACTGAAGATCCTATAACAACAAGACTTGACAGGCTATTCTCTAATCTGCTTGAAAGATTTGGATTAAACACCAGGAAGATGATCCATTGGAACAAAGAGGAGAAGGTATCTATGATTCGGTAATCTACAAGTTTAAAAGTGATAGAGATCTAAATACAAGACTTATCGATCAAGAGGTATCTAAAGCTCTTGGTGCTTCTACTTCTTCAACACTTAAAAGAGAAGTTACTGGAAAGAGAAGAAGAGAACGCTCTCCACTATGGAAACAAATCCTAGAGTTTCAAGATCTGACACCGCACCTCCAGTTCCGTACATCAACGACGATCTTAAGTACATTCTTGAAGGTTGAGAAAAATACCAACCATCAACCAAGGAAGTAGCGACATATGAGGAAATTCCAGAACCATATCTGAAAGAAGGTAGATTTGCTGATATCTTCTCTGAAGCAGAAGTTGATCCAGAAACGTACAACAGAGACGCATATCTTGCGATAATAAACGTAAATGAAAGATCGAGGGGATTCTATCGATTGAGGCAGCTCAGACGCAAGCCTCATGAAGAAGTCTACTGAAAGCAAATAATCCTCAGATACGTTGAAGTTAACTCAGAGTATCAATCTTCTTACGGATCGGTTGAATATCACGTTTTCAGAATAGATAATCAACACTACCACTTCACTGAATCTGACTACATCAACCTTCATCCTCGTAATCTTGAAGATATCCTAAAAAGAAAAGAGACTGTTTAAACAAGAAAATCTTTATGAGGGCTTATGTTGTAGTAGCTCACATCGAAGACTACCAAATAGGGATTGAAAGCTATCAGAGGAAGATCAACCTAACTCATCCGATGTTAGTTTGCATTGGTATTCAGAAAGTCAAGAGCTGGACATGTTTCACAAGATCCAACCTCGGACTATGTCTGGTTTATGTAATCGACAAGAATCAAAAGAGATTGTTCAGAGTCATTGAAGTAGCCAAATTTTCTTCTGGCACACTGCTACGGGTCCTGAAGAAACTTGAGCGGATAAAGAGGAAGGTGGAGAAACTGTAGATAGAGATGACTGCAAGCAATCATCGTATGTTGACAAGGGTTGTGAATATTATAAAAGAAAGGGTGAGGCTTTGAGCATCATGGAGACCAATGGAACAAAGAATCAGATGTCGAAGTTGGCCTGACAAGAAGTCCATAAATAGAAGACCCGAATGATCTACCCTTAGGAGGAGATTGTTGGAACACAAAAAGTGTAAATCATTAGTGTAGGGACTTCTATTAATCTTTTGTACTAGTATAGGGTATGTTGTGTGATAATTTGTGGCTTGTGATAGCATTACACTATCGCAACACTTGTATAGTTGTGATAGTATGCTTGACTATTGTATGGGTATAAATACCCCTACCTCATGGGTTATGTGGTGTGTGTTCTTCTTTCTATCAATGCGAGACTTTACTTATTTCTCTCATTTCTCTCTCTTAACTAAAGTATCCACACCCACTTTATCTCACTAAGATTATTAGAGTAGACGTGATATTACTGGTACAACAGGTTGGAGTGGTATTGTTTTGTGAAAGTTCTTGTTGAATCGGTATAATTGGAGGGGTATCTGGTGCTGGATCAACATCTTCATAAGTAGTTGTTGATGAACCAGATACAGGAGATGGCATGTTTTCTTAATGATTTACTTCGATTATCGAAGTTGCAGCGGATATTGTAGACATCTTCATCTTATTTCCTCCACATGATTCATCATAGAAGTTCTCAAATAAACCATCTAGCTATTCCTTTTGAATATGTTTAGGTTTTAGTGTCGATGATTTTGGTTTTGGTACGAGTCCTGAACTATTTTGTCCAGAAGTAATTGGCTTTAGCACGGGTTCTGAACTTGTTGTTCAGAAGCATGATTAAGTGCGGGTTCTAATCAAACTTGATCAGAAGCGATTTCTTCTACTTCGTCAAAGTGAACATGGATTGTCTCTTGTATCAACTTTGTTTGCTGATTGTAAATACGATATGCACTTGATTGTGTAGAATATCAAAGGAAAATTCCTACATCCCCTTTTTCTTTTAACTTTCCAAGCTCATCACGATCTGTAACACCCCCAAATTCTGGTATAGCGGAAGCATTCGGGTCATGGGGTGCTACTTGAATTGGTAATCACAACATGAGGTAATAAAGAACGGAAAACATAATCCATTTAAATTTATTAAAATATAGAGTTTACAACATAGTTTGAAACTCTTAAAAGCAAGCCCATAGTTTAAGTTGTCCCAGACAAAAACAAGCCATATGTTACACGTCATAGTTATTCATAAATACAGTCTATGACCAATTCCTTGCCACTGCCTTGTCACGTTCATTCAATTCAAACACCTGAGAAAAACATGCTTAAAAGTCAGCATAAAGCTGGTGAGTTCATAGGTTTAACAGTAAATTCAGTAGTTGGACCAAGAGTATATGATCATCGCAACCCATGCGTGTCATATAAAAATACAGTCTATTACGCTAGCACTAAGTTCATGCAACCGAAGCTATAACAGTGTGCATGCTTCAAGGAGCATGTTAATATATCAGGGCCTGACAAGTGTTTGTCCAGACACTTGTGTTTCGACATGGTATACGTTCGCGTTTGCCTATCCGGTCAAACCGAACGGGGACGTTACTCCCAATAGATATATTTATAACATTCGCGCTTCCCAGCAGGAACTAACGATTCATGAGTTGGGCATAAGGGACATAACAGGGCTTAGGCTAAACCACGTAATAGCATACACAAAAGTTTGGTCCATAAAGAAAAGTTTTGCATGTTTCTCACCCCTTGTTGCAAAAGCAAGTAAAAATGTAGGGGCTATGACTCACCTTGAGTTCTTAACAGTTGAATTATTAGTTTAGTTGGGAGTTCGGAAACAGCTTCACACGCGACCTGGATCATAGTAACGTTAAGTATTCGTTTTAACACCAATAATAGTTGCGATAAAAATCGTATAACACTTTGTTCGATGATGCGAGTGTGACATGCTTAACCTGTCTTTAGCTCAAAATAATGTTTTCTTTATGATTCAGAAGTCATAAGAGTCGTTGTCTCGAATTTGGATTAGACAAAACGTTGAACGGTTAAGAATCGTTAAACGTAACGTACCGTTAGTGTAGTTTGCGATCGAGATCGAATAATGTAAGAGTTAAGGGTGAGTTGTGAAAATTTAAGATTCCGAATGAAAATAAAATAATATTTTCTGTTTACCCTTGAACTTTCACAGTTTCTACACTTTTTACCCTAACGGTGGTTGCGTTACACCGTTAGTCCTTAGTTTACAAAAAGTTACAATTTCAACCCTTATTTCTCCCAATTTACAATCTGAGCTTATAAGTTGATAGAAAATCATTTTTCATCCTTAAGTTTCTATTTTTACAGGTTTACACCCTATTTTTGCCGGTTTGGCAAAAATAGTCTCTCGGGGTCGTTTTTATTACATTTTTAGTCCAAATAGTACAGAAACTTGTGGAAAAATTTTATAAAAATTTTCATAGCTTATTCTAGCTTATCCAAGCTTAAGTCGACCCTTTGTTTGACCAGAATATCAAAATTCACTTAAATGGGCCTTTAACAAATTTAAAATCAAGCCCGTTAAGATTTTTAGAGGCGAGGGCAGGTGTAACACCCCGACCCCACAAGGGTAGAGATATCACAAATACATGGTCTCATATCAGATAAACATAGCATACAATCAATAGTAATACAATGGTTCTCAAAGGTTACAATGAAATCTTGCAATACAAGGGTTACAAAGGAAAATAAAAGCTGCCTATAAAATCCATAAGTACATCTCTTCTAATGGCTTCTACTCAAAGTCTTCTAAGTCCAAAAGTCTCTTCACTTATACCCAAACCCGTCGTCCTGCTTATAATCTGCCGCACACGAAAAGAAAACGTGCGGCTGAGCTTAAAAAGCCCAGTGAACAGATATAACGGAAACAAAGCAGTAGCATAATGAATAATACATGAGTAAATGAGAATGGAAGCATGAATACATGGTAAAAATACATGGTAAGGATACATGGTATCATAAGGGAAAGGACAAAGGTGCATGGTAAAGAAAGGTCAGTAATCCACTACGAGCCCATAACATGAAATCATAAGCATAATCATAATCATAAACATGTAGAGGGGAGACCTCTTAGTATCCTGTAAATATGAGGGGTGTCCTCATCATGGGTATCTTGTAAATATGAGGGGTGTCCTCATCATGGGTATCTTGTAAATATGAGGGGTGTCCTCAATCATGGGTTGGAGTAGCTAGCTCCCAGAGTGTGAAAGACGTGTATCGCACACACCATCAGTCACCATGAATAACATAACATAACATGAACATGAACAAATCTAGGATGCATCCATACGCCCCCGGTGGCCATAATCTGCCTCTACATAAACATGAATCATAAACATAAACGTGCAGGGACGGGACAGGTCATCACTCTCCTGCCCTAGAGTCATGCCATCGGTGCATCGACTGACATGGACATGAAACCCTCATGCCTAGTGAGTGGCTCGTAGTATCAAACTGAGGGTAAAGGTCAAGTATCATGAATCATGTTTTTAGTTTACTTGCATAGGTCAATATCATGTTTCATAAGTTCATAATCATGGTTCATAAGCATGGTTCATAAGCAAAGGTTCATAAGCAAAGGTTCATAAGCAAAGGTTCATAATCATAAAAGGTTCAATATCATGATGGTTCAATAATCGGAGTGCATGAAAGAAGGGAAACATGGCAATGGTATAGGGAAACCCTAATACGAATCATAATCAGAGAATGAAGGCCTCTTATCAAAGAAGCAGAATATCTGTACCTTATTGCTTGACAAAGATCACACTGAAAAGATGATAACGAGCACAGGATTACTCCCTCTTCACACCTAGAGGAGTAAAGACATGATTACTAAAGATCCCATTTCCATATTAAGTAACTTTCCATTTTTAGCAGGTTTCCATAATTAGAAGGTTTCCTTATTTAGAAAGTTAGATCAACATTCTTAGTTAAATCATTATTTCTGGAATTAGGGTATCTTTTATTACATTTACATATTAGGTCCTTAAGAATTCACAATTTACACTTTACACCCTTTAGTTTCAAAAGTTACACTTCAGACCCTTAATTTATCAAAGTTTCACAATGGTCACTTATTTTATCATATTATAAGAATGTATCCTCAATTTTACAGAATTTACACAATAGGTCCCTCTAGTTTTCAAAGTTACATATTTAGTCCCTTATTTTACAATTTCAACTTTATATTATTAATAATTACATATTAACCCATTAAATCACCAAATTTACACATAACCCCCTGAATAGGTTATATTACTCAAAACAGCCCCAAGTTTCCAGAAATTACAAGTTTAGTCCCTCCATTTAGTTATTTCATAATTCGAATTGTATTTTATTAAAATAAACATTTTAATTCCTTTAAACATAAAAATTACACATGGGGCCTTCAACTTATATTTTATTCGAAATGTTCACAGCCCAAAATGAGTTTCAAACATAACCCTTAAGTTTCAAAAGTTACAAAACACCCCCTAACATTTTAATTAAATCGAATAACATTTTTTATTAACAAAACCCTAACCCTAAAAATACCCATCATTCACCAATCATCATATAATCATTATAACATCATTTTTAAGTCAAGGTCAAACCCTAATTATAAACCTTAATTCGAATTACACTTTATTTCTTTTTCTTTTAATTTCCTTTAATTCGGTAAAATGAAGAAATCCACAAATAATTCGATTAAGCCCCAATAATTCGAAATAGCATTTTTCTCAGATTATTATGATCATGTAGAGTCCAAATAAAATAAATATGAAGCCCCAAAAATTCGGATTGAATTATTTATGTTTTATACACGTTTTTGAGATTTAATTCACAAATAATATAATAAGCATGCATGGATCGACTTATATATTTTATTTGATGTTCATATGACATATAGGATCTGAGAAAATTACCACAAGGAGATTCGAACGTGTGAAATGAGGTGTACGAATTCTTTTGTACGCGATTAGCCAAAACGGGTCAAAAATCACCACGACTTCAAAAACGATCTAAAAATCATGAAACCAATTTTCACATGTCACATATGAGGTGAGGAACACAAGAAAAATAAGAAACGAATTTATAGGAGGTCGCAAGAATTTATTCGATCAATACCTTATTTTGTTCTAGCGACAAGGAATATTTCCCTTGGATCGAATCCGGCCACAAACCACTTCCAAAACAATTTTTCTAGCCTTCTAAAGGTGACCAAGAACACAGGAAAAATGATCTAAGCCTTTGGAAAATTCGGATGAGAGAGTGACGAATTTCTTTGTGTTGTAGGGTTAGAATTTTGGATCGGTTTTGGCTTTTAGAGAAAAAGTGGGATGAGGATGGATTAAATGTATGATTGCCGAATTATAGGGGGGGGGGGGGAATCAATCAAGGAGCGGCCCAATTTAATGGGTAGTCAATCACCATTTATTTGGTATTAATTTCCCTTTATTTTGTACTTAATTACACTTAAATAACTTTTTAAATGAAATAATTGTATACTTAATCATTTTGGACTTATTTATGTGTAAATATACTTTTTATAGCTTGCACAATTGTTTTATGATGTTCTCTAAATATTCCATATCATACTTGGCACATTTCATAATTTTTTGGAAATTAATTTACAAGTTATATAAGCCCTTATTTAATTTTCAAAGTTGTAGGGGCAATTTGGTCATTTTACATGTTATAGATTTTCGGGTATTACAACTTCTTCCCCACTAACAAAAAAATTTCGTCCTCGAAATTTGAAGTCGCCAAGTTAAACGAAGTCATAGTAAGTCGCGAAAGATTGTCACGAACATTTTCACGCCCGGGGAGGTTCTTTCAAAAGGATCGCTTATAAGGAAATATGAACATGATTTTAGATCAAATTAACTGTATCAACAGTAGAGAGCTCTTCAGGAGTTCAAGATTCATAATTGAGATAAACAGAATGCAAAACGATAGTTCAAACTTATCCAGATTTCTAACGAACGAAGGCAGAGTATATGAACAGGTAGGATGAACCTAAAGTCTCGCCAATCGCGGATATTCCAACGGAGATCAAGTTCTAAACTTATTAGGTACTTCCCAAGACATCCTATGGCCACAATGAGGGCACGTTATATGGTGTAAGTATTATCACGTTAATAATACCAGTACCACATAATTATGCCTTCATGATGATCATACTTTATCTCAAGTCGTAAACAAAACCACCTATCTTAATCCACCTAGTACTTCTATAGTCTCAGAGGTCAACAAAATCGATATCATAGTCAAGAGGGAAAACAACTACTTGCAAGAGTATCGGAATCCCAGATTGCCTATCAGATTAAAGTATGCCGTCCACAAGCGTCAGATCTTCTCCAATTCATCAAAGCCATCATTGGACGTACGAATAGACACGGAACTGAAATGCTTCTAAGGAACTTAAATCATCAGAGGATCTTAAATTTGAGAATACTCGGAGGTGAGACAAAATTGTGAACTTGCGTCTGGTTCGTCAAGCCTCCTGCTGTTCTTCTTGGAGTAATGTGAATTTCTGGCACGATCTTCAAATCCTTCATCCTCCAGTCTGCCTCCACTCTCAATTCATCTTAGTACAACCAAGGTGAATAGGGAAGTTAGACTGTATGTCTTCATCAGCTCCAGGTTCGCCATCTTGAGTAGATTTCTTCTTCCGCATCGCCAACACTTCCGCCTTGTAAGGGATACCTTCACTCCTCAGGGTGGCCGCCGTCGTTGTCAAAATTTCGAATGTTCAATCAACCAATCCCTTATCAGAAATAAAATCGAAGTTGACTATCCAAAGAAAGACGGATCAACAAGGCAAGTCTTATCGTTCAAAAGTGAGAGGGAAACATTTAAACATCACGAGACTTTTCATAGGGATGGAGAGGGGTAAAACGAAGTCAAATAGCGTCAGAAGATTCATAGATGCTTATCAAAAGCAAGAGATAAACAACAGAATATATCGAGTACGTCATCGCCATGGAGATTCTCAGATTTGCCCGAAGAGGCATCAACATGATAAACAAAGGATCCGAGGTCAGAGTCGGAGTCTAGAGATAGGGATCAAATAGTGTCATGCAATTATTATACAGTTCTCAAAGACATAAATCTTGTAGGCATAAAATTTCAATCTCCAAAAGGGATTCAACAGGCTTAAAAGTAAGGCACGAATCAGAGTGATGTGGAAGCAAAGATACTTACACAATGCCTTATAGTCTACCCATTCCTCACTGGTCAGAACTTAAGCTCCTATAGGGAAATCCTAGAGCAATTCTTACAGGTCATCGATGAGCGCCTACAGTGGAAACTTAGTGGTCCAAACTTACACAGGTCAAGGGTAAATGTATTACGAAATCGCAGCCTGTCTCTCTGATACCATAATTGTAACACCCCGACCCCACAAGGGTAGAGATATCACAAATACATGGTTTCATATCAGATAAACATAGCATACAATCAATAGTAATACAATGGTTCTCAAAGGTTACAATGAAATCTTGCAATACAAGGGTTACAAAGGAAAATAAAAGCTGCCTATAAAATCCATAAGTACATCTCTTCTAATGGCTTCTACTCAAAGTCTTCTAAGTCCAAAAGTCTCTTCACTTATACCCAAACCCGTCGTCCTGCTTATAATCTGCCGCACACGAAAAGAAAACGTGCGGCTGAGCTTAAAAAGCCCAGTGAACAGATATAACGGAAACAAAGCAGTAGCATAATGAATAATACATGAGTAAATGAGAATGGAAGCATGAATACATGGTAAAAATACATGGTAAGGATACATGGTATCATAAGGGAAAGGACAAAGGTGCATGGTAAAGAAAGGTCAGTAATCCACTACGAGCCCATAACATGAAATCATAAGCATAATCATAATCATAAACATGTAGAGGGGAGACCTCTTAGTATCCTGTAAATATGAGGGGTGTCCTCATCATGGGTATCTTGTAAATATGAGGGGTGTCCTCATCATGGGTATCTTGTAAATATGAGGGGTGTCCTCAATCATGGGTTGGAGTAGCTAGCTCCCAGAGTGTGAAAGACGTGTATCGCACACACCATCAGTCACCATGAATAACATAACATAACATGAACATGAACAAATCTAGGATGCATCCATACGCCCCCGGTGGCCATAATCTGCCTCTACATAAACATGAATCATAAACATAAACGTGCAGGGACGGGACAGGTCATCACTCTCCTGCCCTAGAGTCATGCCATCGGTGCATCGACTGACATGGACATGAAACCCTCATGCCTAGTGAGTGGCTCGTAGTATCAAACTGAGGGTAAAGGTCAAGTATCATGAATCATGTTTTTAGTTTACTTGCATAGGTCAATATCATGTTTCATAAGTTCATAATCATGGTTCATAATCATGGTTCATAAGTAAGGGTTCATAAGCAAAGGTTCATAATCATAAAAGGTTCAATATCATGATGGTTCAATAATCGGAGTTCATGAATGAAGGGAAACATAGCAATGGTATAGGGAAACCCTAATACGAATCATAATCAGAGAATGAAGGCCTCTTATCAAAGAAGCAGAATATCTGTACCTTATTGCTTGACAAAGATCACACTGAAAAGATGATAACGAGCACAGGATTACTCCCTCTTCACACCTAGAGGAGTAAAGACATGATTACTAAAGATCCCATTTCCATATTAAGTAACTTTCCATTTTTAGCAGGTTTCCATAATTAGAAGGTTTCCTTATTTAGAAAGTTAGATCAACATTCTTAGTTAAATCATTATTTCTGGAATTAGGGTATCTTTTATTACATTTACATATTAGGTCCTTAAGAATTCACAATTTACACTTTACACCCTTTAGTTTCAAAAGTTACACTTCAGACCCTTAATTTATCAAAGTTTCACAATGGTCACTTATTTTATCATATTATAAGAATGTATCCTCAATTTTACAGAATTTACACAATAGGTCCCTCTAGTTTTCAAAGTTACATATTTAGTCCCTTATTTTACAATTTCAACTTTATATTATTAATAATTACATATTAACCCATTAAATCACCAAATTTACACATAACCCCCTGAATAGGTTATATTACTCAAAACAGCCCCAAGTTTCCAGAAATTACAAGTTTAGTCCCTCCATTTAGTTATTTCATAATTCGAATTGTATTTTATTAAAATAAACATTTTAATTCCTTTAAACATAAAAATTACACATGGGGCCCTCAACTTATATTTTATTCGAAATGTTCACAGCCCAAAATGAGTTTCAAACATAACCCTTAAGTTTCAAAAGTTACAAAACACCCCCTAACATTTTAATTAAATCGAATAACATTTTTTATTAACAAAACCCTAACCCTAAAAATACCCATCATTCACCAATCATCATATAGTCATTATAACATCATTTTTAAGTCAAGGTCAAACCCTAATTATAAACCTTAATTCGAATTACACTTTATTTCTTTTTCTTTTAATTTCCTTTAATTCGGTAAAATGAAGAAATCCACAAATAATTCGATTAAGCCCCAATAATTCGAAATAGCATTTTTCTCAGATTATTATGATCATGTAGAGTCCAAATAAAATAAATATGAAGCCCCAAAAATTCGGATTGAATTATTTATGTTTTATACACGTTTTTGAGATTTAATTCACAAATAATATAATAAGCATGCATGGATCGACTTATATATTTTATTTGATGTTCATATGACATATAGGATCTGAGAAAATTACCACAAGGAGATTCGAACGTGTGAAATGAGGTGTACGAATTCTTTTGTACGCGATTAGCCAAAACGGGTCAAAAATCACCACGACTTCAAAAACGATCTAAAAATCATGAAACCAATTTTCACAGGTCACATATGAGGTGAGGAACACAAGAAAAATAAGAAACGAATTTATAGGAGGTCGCAAGAATTTATTCGATCAATACCTTATTTTGTTCTAGCGACAAGGAATATTTCCCTTGGATCGAATCCGGCCACAAACTGTAATACCCGAAAAATCTAAAACATGTAAAAAGACCAAAATACCCCTACGAACAAAAAACTTTAGCAAAACAAGTCCAAAGTACACCAAAGTGATTCCAAGGCTTAACAAACTAATAAATTAAGGTACCAAATTATCCCAAGTATCATGTAACACAATAAAATAAGTTCCATTGCCCCTCCAAAACATGCCTAGCCGATTATGAATAAAAGTACAAATTATATATGTACATTAAATTCAAATCACAAAATCAAAATGGTAACTCTAAATCATCTTTAAACCACGATTTGGTCCTCAATGAAATCCGAGATTTTAGCCTTGATTTTTCCCCTCCTACTCGGTCTTACTCCATTTAAAACATTCCATATTATTTTCTTTTCTCAAAACATAAATCCGATCCATAAACAAACCCTAGAAACCAAATTAAATTCGTCCATTTTCAATCCGATTTTTCCAGGGATTGTACCTATTTTTCCCACGATTCTTGAAGCCTAAGGAGTGCTAGAAAAATAATCCTAGAGGTGTTCAAGGCCAGGATCGTTCGTGACAAATTATTGCATGTCGAACCCTTGTTTTGAGGTATTAATTCCAATTCGTTGCCACGATGTTTGTACACCTTATCTATCATTTTTCTCATGTTCTATTACTCATTTTTGACCCACAAAAATTAGCTTGGAGGCGGGTGGTGACTAATTCGTTCGTTGTGGAATTATTTCCAAAACCGGGTCCTTATTAAGGTAATTATTCAAATAATTCGTACGCACCAAAAAAAATTCGTTCATTATTTTTTTCACCCCAACCCAGTAAGGGTAGAAGTATCACACTAATGGCTCCATATCAGATCAAACAAAGCATACAATCAATGGTAATACAATGGTTCTCAAAGGTTACAAATGAAAATCTTATAATATAAAGGGTTACAAATGAAAATAAAAGCTGTCTATCAAATCCATAAGTACATCTCTTCTAATGGCTTCTACTCAAAGTCTTCTAAGTCCAAAGTCTCTTCACTCATACCCAGCTTCCAACTAAAACCTGCCGCACACGAAAAGAAAACGTGCGGCTGAGCTTAAAAAGCCCAGTGAACAGATATAACGTAACCAGCAGTAGTATACTGTATAATTTACATGAGTAAAAGAGTGTGGAAGCATGAATACATGGTATCAAGATGAAAGGTAAGAGTATATGGTATCATAAGGAAAGATAAAAGGGTACATGGTAAAGAAAGGTCAGTAATCCACTACGAGCCCATAACATGAAATCATAATCATAATCATAATCATAGCCATAAACATGTAGAGGGGAGACCTCTTAGTATCCTGTAAATATGAGGGGTGTCCTCAATCATGGGTATCCTGTAAATATGAGGGGTGTCCTCAATCATGGGTTGGAGTAGCTAGCTCCCGGAGTGTGAAAGACGTGTATCGCACACACCATCAATCACCATGAATAACATAACATAACATAGCATAACATGTACATGAACAAATCTAGGATGCATCCATACGCCCCAGGTGGCCATAATCTGCCTCTACGTAAACATAACATGCAGGGACGGGACAGGTCATCACTCTCCTGCCCTAGAGTCATGCCATCGGTGCATCGAATGACATGGACATGAAACCCTCATGCCTAGTGAGTGGCTCGTAGTATCAAACTGAGGGTAAAGGTCAAGTATCATGAATCATGTTTTTAGTTTACTTGCATAGGTCAATAATCATGTTTCATAAGTTCATAATCATGGTTCATAATCATGGGTTCATAATCATGGTTCATAAGCAAAGTTCATGAGCAAAGGTTCATAAGCAAAGGTTCATACGTAAAGGTTCATAAGTAAAGGTTCATGATCATAAAGGTTCAATATCATGATGGTTCAAAAGATCGGAGTTCATGAATGAAGGGAACATAGCAATGGTATAGGGAAACCCTAGTACGAATCATAATGAGAGAACGAAGGCCTCTTAATAAAGAAGCAGAATATCTGTACCTTATTCCAGCAAAGCACAATACATAAAGAACAAGATGGAATGAACTCAGTTCTCCTCCTTCTTCACACCTAGAGGGGTAGACAAGTGTTACAACACTTTTCATTTTAAGTAACTTCCCATTTTAGGTAGGTTTCCATATTTAGTAATATTTCCATATTCGGTAAGTTCATAACTTATTATAGAGACAAGGTATATTTTAATCGCATCATCATAGTTCAAGGTCCATTATGACAAATCTTCATAGTTTAGGGTTCTAAAACATAGTTATACCAAAGTTACACATTTTACCCCTTAATTTATCAATTTTACACAATGAGTACTTATTTTAATAAGTTATACGAATGAACCTTTAATTATTCATAATTTACACATTAAATCCCTCAAGTTATCAAAGTTACATATTTAGTCCTTTAATTTACAATTTCAACCTTTAGTTATCAATAATTACATATTAAGCCATTAAATTACCAAAATAGCACATAACCCCCTGAATATAATTAATTACCCAAATAAACCTTAAGTTTCCAGAAATTACATATTTAGTCCCTCTAGTTAATTAAATTATAAAACCGATTTACATATTAATATATATAAATTCAAATAAATCTTTAAACATTTATTTTACATGCAAGGTCCTTCCAATAATTTTTCATACAACCCCCACCAGGTTATATAAGTTTCAAAGGTGGCCCACAAGTTTTATATTTTACAATTCGACCGTTATACTTTACAAAGCAAGTCGTATAACCATTTTTAAATCCAAAATCGAACCCTAATCAAACCCAATAATTATTCAATGATTATACTTCAGTTAATACACCAAAGACAAACCCTAATCCATAGTTTCAAGCCCTAGTTCAATCGGTTCTTATTTTTCCAAACATATCTTTTAAATCCGGTTTAAAGATTAATTCGAACAAAATTCTTCTAGGCCATGATAATTCGAATTAGTAATTTTCTTATGTTCACATGATGTTAATAAGTCACAGAAAAATAAGTACAAGGCCTCACAAAATCGTATAGTATTATTTGTATATTAACGTGTGTTTTTAAGATTAAAATCACGAATTGCGTTTAGATCACGCATGGATCATAACAAGCATTTTATTTGGTGTTCATGTGGTGCAAGGGTCACAAGAAAAATACCACAACCAGATCTGAACGCACGAATAGGGTGTACAAAATATAACCCTCGGCTAGGTCCAAAAATGAGAAATAAATCACCACGACCTCACGAACGCCTCCACAACCTTGTAGACAATTTTCACAGGCCATATACGACATGAGGATCATCAAAAAAAAAATAATGAACGAATTTATTTTGGTGCGTACGAATTATTTGAATAATTACCTTAATAAGGACCCGGTTTTGGAAATAATTCCACAACGAACGAATTAGTCACCACCCGCCTCCAAGCTAATTTTTGTGGGTCAAAAATGAGTAATAGAACATGAGAAAAATGATAGATAAGGTGTACAAACATCGTGGCAACGAATTGGAATTAATACCTCAAAACAAGGGTTCGACATGCAATAATTTGTCACGAACGATCCTGGCCTTGAACACCTCTAGGATTATTTTTCTAGCACTCCTTAGGCTTCAAGAATCGTGGGAAAAATAGGTACAATCCCTGGAAAAATCGGATTGAAAATGGACGAATTTAATTTGGTTTCTAGGGTTTGTTTATGGATCGGATTTATGTTTTGAGAAAAGAAAATAATATGGAATGTTTTAAATGGAGTAAGACCGAGTAGGAGGGGAAAAATCAAGGCTAAAATCTCGGATTTCATTGAGGACCAAATCGTGGTTTAAAGATGATTTAGAGTTACCATTTTTGATTTTGTGATTTGAATTTAATGTACATATATAATTTGTACTTTTATTCATAATCGGCTAGGCATGTTTTGGAGGGGCAATGGAACTTATTTTATGTGTTACATGATACTTGGGATAATTTGGTACCTTAATTTATTAGTTTGTTAAGCCTTGGAATCACTTTGGTGTACTTTGGACTTGTTTTGCTAAAGTTTTTGTTCGTAGGGGTATTTTGGTCTTTTTACATGTTTTAGATTTTTCGGGTATTACAATTCTTCCCCCCTAAAAAAAAAATTTTCGTCCTCGAAAATTGAAGTAAGACGGAACGGAAACGCAACTGACCGTGAGCAGAACATGGAAGACTTGGTTCTTATAACCCGAACTTGTCGATCAACTTGTCCTGGCTTCTTTAGAAGAACTTGTTGTTTCAGAATTCATATCAAAAGAGCAGAATGCTACACGTAGTGGGTGATATTCATGTTCGATTAGAAAGATACCAGGAATTTGTAAGTTTGACGAATATTTGTCTGTAGAATAGGAATAAACAAATCAAATGAGAACGTAGCGAATTATAGCAATCATGAGGGTAATACATGTGTTCAACTCTTTCGGTTCCCAGAAAGTCTCAACTTAAATATGACCTTTCCAAGGTATTCTTACAACCAAACAAATATTGTTTTCTCAAAATCCACAGTCTCATATCTTAACTCGTGGCAGATCATAATGAACAGATTCAACAAATGCGAAGTGTATATATATATCGGAACGTAGATGTACTCCTTCATAGAAACAGGTCAAATTCGCATAGACAGGAAACATATTGTTTTGATAACGTTACTCGGTAGAACGCTCTACAACAAAACTTAAGATTATTATCAGAAGTTTAGAGATCATCAACCGTGTGTCGAGTATCCAAACGTATCAAATCGTATATCGGTGCCAATAGAGTTAACGTATCGGTAGAATGAACCTAAAATCTTACTAACACCGACAATCTCAAACAACTATCACATTTCTAAGGCTTCTAAGGTACTTCTCGAAATATCCTATGGTCACAATGAGGGTACGTCATATGACGTAGGTATTATCACATTGGCCAGATGTCATAATACCCGCTTCATATGAGTATACCTTCATGATGGTCATACTTTATCTCAAGTCGTAATCAACACATCTTATCTAGATCCACCTAGTCCACCTACAGTCTCAGGGTCACCAAAGTCAAACACCATAACTAAGAATACGAAATTACTCGAAGAGTAACGGAAATCCGAAAATGTCCATCAGAGTTCAGGTACGTCGTTAATAGCGTCAAGCTTCATAACTTACCAAAATCAATTCAGCCCGGAATAAGCTGTTACTTCAACATCCGTCTTTTCATAAATATCCAAATTCCTTCCATATCTCATCAAAATTCTCATGCAAATCGTAATTCAACAAACGCAGAATGAACACAAAACGGAATTACTAACAGCGAACCAAATCATTCAGAGGACCTCATTAACAGGTAACGGAATTTAAGTAGGTTGAGGGGAAACGAAATACGTCGTCCAAGGCGTCAGGTCTTTTACAACACATCAAAATTCTCATGACAAAACCGTCATCCAACATACACAGAAAGAACACCAAACGGAAATACTAACGGAGAATCCGAATCATTCGAAGAATCTTATCGTCAGGTAGCTGGAGCTTAAGTGGGTTACGCAGAAGTGAACACGCCATCAATAACCTCGTCCTTCACAAAAGCAACTCATCCCACCAAAATCGTCCACTAGAATACATGATTTCAAAATCTCCTCCAAGTCCGAGTAGTCTATCTACTCTTGTCCATTTGATCATACGCTGAGAAGGGGTGATACATTTGAGTCTGGTCCCTCAAGCCTTCGGCACTTCTTCTTGACACGGTGATGGAATAATGTGGATTTCTGGCACGATCTTTAAATCTCTTCATCATCCAGTCTGCTTCCGCTCTCAATTCATCTTAGTACAACCAAGATGAATAGGGAAACAAGATTGCGTTTCTTCGACAGGTCTTCTAACACCGCTCCAGGTTTTAAGGTAACACCGCCGTCGTCGACTCCAGATTATGCGTTGAATGTTCGTCTCCTACGGTCTGGTTGCCTTGATGCCCGAACGGAAATCTTCACGGTTTGCATAATATATGGTTGAGTATTATCCCAGTTCCTCTCTCCTTCTTATCTGCTTCTTCTAAGGTACACTTGTCGCAACCATCTTCTACTATTCTCCCACCAGGTTTCTAACGCTGATAATTGCTTTCGATCTTGATCCTTTCTGTGTGAAACTCTGTCTTCACATTATATAGGGTAGTGATGCCTACTAAGAGCTCTGAACGTCAACCGAATTTCTCTTCTAGAACAAAGGCTCATCCTGCCAATAATCTCTATGTTCTTCTTTCGTTCTCTGAACATAACACAATGTCATACTATGACAATTTGTCCAAAACACACGAAGACATGATCATTTTTGCCAATACTATTGGCATCACTCAAACTCATAAGGTTATAACGAGCGCGAGGACCGTCTCTGAAATCGTTTAGGGGAAAAACTTTCACATACACCTCATGTCGCCTTCCTTCTTCTTCAAAGTAAGACTGAACTACTTCACAAAGGTTACTCTCGGTTAGTTAACCCCCTTTTTAGAAGTTCTTGTGGTTGCTGCTTCAGCCCTTCAAATTTAGCACGATGCAACGATATACGAAGTTTCAAAAGAAAGACCAAATCAATCATTGATGTGCGAAAACGGATAACGATTACTGATAGTGGTACGGTTAGGTGCACAATCGTCAATACGTCGTCATATACTTCATCTTCATAGACCAACAAGAGTACTTCAAGAGAATCACTGAGGTGAGCAAAATTCATATTACACCTGAAATACCGGAAAATCTTCGTACAACGGAATATTTCTAATGGCGGAACTTTCCAAGGGTGAATAGTAATGGTTGTCAGGAAAATTGATAATCATATGAGTTCAGGGTTGGTGCTTCCATAGTGGCAGAACTTTAGCAGATTCAGGTGTAGAGATTCATCATAACGAAATAGGGTAAGATAAATTGTTAAGATCACATTTCAGATACGGTAGTCTATGGTAGCTTTACAAATAGTCATCCAGTCCATACATAAGAGACCACACAATAAGACATGTCAAGATCAAAAGATTCATAGAACGAATACAGTCATCGAATCAGACGGATAGTTCATATATCGAAATCCAGCACATGTTTCAATAAAAGTGTTGAGATGGATAAACGAATGATTCAAGTGTGGGATTTTGTTCAGCTTCTTAGCATAAGCAGTAAGTAGGATGTGTATTATCAGCAATACGAACACCGTATATTTGTCAAAAGTGAGATGTACAGAATATCCGTTATTAGCATCATCATGCTCAGTTAACAAATCCATACAGAGGTAACATAGCATCATATCCTTCCAAAGGAAATGGTTGGCAGAACAAGATTCGTCATTCAAAGGAAAGGAACATAACTTCCTATATCCATGGTTAATAATTACCAGAATTCTCATAGGAGTAGTAACGAATTTATGCAAGGTTAAGTAGTATCGGACGATACATTCACATTCAGCATAAGCAATGAATTCACAAAATGTGTCGAACACATTATGGTTGAATGGCTTACGACATGGTCGGAAAGGTGTTAAACAGCTTATCCAACAAATCGGAGGTGGATGTCAAAATCTGAAAATGAAACTTACATGGTGTAAGGTATCCAGGTGGGTTTTTCCCGAGGTATTCCAAACTTACCTGGTTACTAAGCTTAAGTTGCAAAACTTCTAACTCCTGAAAAGTTCTGATGAGGCTTAACCAAAGGTAAAGGCACGAATCAGGGTGATGCGGAAACAAACGACTCACATATATGTCTTAGTCTACCCATTCCTCACTGGTCAAATTTAGGTTCCTATAAGGAGATCCTAAAGCAAATCTTACAGGTTATCTTATGAGCGCTTACAGGGAAACTTAGGGGTCCTAACTTACACAGGCCAAGGGTAAATGTATTACAAATCGCAGCCTGTCTCTGATACCATAATTGTAACACCCCAACCCAGTAAGGGTAGAAGTATCACACTAATGGCTCCATATCAGATCAAACAAAGCATACAATCAATGGTAATACAATGGTTCTCAAAGGTTACAAATGAAAATCTTATAATATAAAGGGTTACAAATGAAAATAAAAGCTGTCTATCAAATCCATAAGTACATCTCTTCTAATGGCTTCTACTCAAAGTCTTCTAAGTCCAAAGTCTCTTCACTCATACCCAGCTTCCAACTAAAACCTGCCGCACACGAAAAGAAAACGTGCGGCTGAGCTTAAAAAGCCCAGTGAACAGATATAACGTAACCAGCAGTAGTATACTGTATAATTTACATGAGTAAAAGAGTGTGGAAGCATGAATACATGGTATCAAGATGAAAGGTAAGAGTATATGGTATCATAAGGAAAGATAAAAGGGTACATGGTAAAGAAAGGTCAGTAATCCACTACGAGCCCATAACATGAAATCATAATCATAATCATAATCATAGCCATAAACATGTAGAGGGGAGACCTCTTAGTATCCTGTAAATATGAGGGGTGTCCTCAATCATGGGTATCCTGTAAATATGAGGGGTGTCCTCAATCATGGGTTGGAGTAGCTAGCTCCCGGAGTGTGAAAGACGTGTATCGCACACACCATCAGTCACCATGAATAACATAACATAACATAGCATAACATGTACATGAACAAATCTAGGATGCATCCATACGCCCCAGGTGGCCATAATCTGCCTCTACGTAAACATAACATGCAGGGACGGGACAGGTCATCACTCTCCTGCCCTAGAGTCATGCCATCGGTGCATCGAATGACATGGACATGAAACCCTCATGCCTAGTGAGTGGCTCGTAGTATCAAGCTGAGGGTAAAGGTCAAGTATCATGAATCATATTTTTAGTTTACTTGCATAGGTCAATAATCATGTTTCATAAGTTCATAATCATGGTTCATAATCATGGGTTCATAATCATGGTTCATAAGCAAAGTTCATGAGCAAAGGTTCATAAGCAAAGGTTCATACGTAAGGTTCATAAGTAAAGGTTCATGATCATAAAAGGTTCAATATCATGATGGTTCAAAAGATCGGAGTTCATGAATGAAGGGAACATAGCAATGGTATAGGGAAACCCTAGTACGAATCATAATGAGAGAACGAAGGCCTCTTAATAAAGAAGCAGAATATCTGTACCTTATTCCAGCAAAGCACAATACATAAAGAACAAGATGGAATGAACTCAGTTCTCCTCCTTCTTCACACCTAGAGGGGTAGACAAGTGTTACAACACTTTTCATTTTAAGTAACTTCCCATTTTAGGTAGGTTTCCATATTTAGTAATATTTCCATATTCGGTAAGTTCATAACTTATTATAGAGACAAGGTATATTTTAATCGCATCATCATAGTTCAAGGTCCATTATGACAAATCTTCATAGTTTAGGGTTCTAAAACATAGTTATACCAAAGTTACACATTTTACCCCTTAATTTATCAATTTTACACAATGAGTACTTATTTTAATAAGTTATACGAATGAACCTTTAATTATTCATAATTTACACATTAAATCCCTCAAGTTATCAAAGTTACATATTTAGTCCTTTAATTTACAATTTCAACCTTTAGTTATCAATAATTACATATTAAGCCATTAAATTACCAAAATAGCACATAACCCCCTGAATATAATTAATTACCCAAATAAACCTTAAGTTTCCAGAAATTACATATTTAGTCCCTCTAGTTAATTAAATTATAAAACCGATTTACATATTAATATATATAAATTCAAATAAATCTTTAAACATTTATTTTACATGCAAGGTCCTTCCAATAATTTTTCATACAACCCCCACCAGGTTATATAAGTTTCAAAGGTGGCCCACAAGTTTTATATTTTACAATTCGACCGTTATACTTTACAAAGCAAGTCGTATAACCATTTTTAAATCCAAAATCGAACCCTAATCAAACCCAATAATTATTCAATGATTATACTTCAGTTAATACACCAAAGACAAACCCTAATCCATAGTTTCAAGCCCTAGTTCAATCGGTTCTTATTTTTCCAAACATATCTTTTAAATCCGGTTTAAAGATTAATTCGAACAAAATTCTTCTAGGCCATGATAATTCGAATTAGTAATTTTCTTATGTTCACTTGATGTTAATAAGTCACAGAAAAATAAGTACAAGGCCTCACAAAATCGTATAGTATTATTTGTATATTAACGTGTGTTTTTAAGATTAAAATCACGAATTGCGTTTAGATCACGCATGGATCATAACAAGCATTTTATTTGGTGTTCATGTGGTGCAAGGGTCACAAGAAAAATACCACAACCAGATCTGAACGCACGAATAGGGTGTACAAAATATAACCCTCGGCTAGGTCCAAAAATGAGAAATAAATCACCACGACCTCACGAACGCCTCCACAACCTTGTAGACAATTTTCACAGGCCATATACGACATGAGGATCATCAAAAAAAAATAATGAACGAATTTATTTTGGTGCGTACGAATTATTTGAATAATTACCTTAATAAGGACCCGGTTTTGGAAATAATTCCACAACGAACGAATTAGTCACCACCCGCCTCCAAGCTAATTTTTGTGGGTCAAAAATGAGTAATAGAACATGAGAAAAATGATAGATAAGGTGTACAAACATCGTGGCAACGAATTGGAATTAATACCTCAAAACAAGGGTTCGACATGCAATAATTTGTCACGAACGATCCTGGCCTTGAACACCTCTAGGATTATTTTTCTAGCACTCCTTAGGCTTCAAGAATCGTGGGAAAAATAGGTACAATCCCTGGAAAAATCGGATTGAAAATGGACGAATTTAATTTGGTTTCTAGGGTTTGTTTATGGATCGGATTTATGTTTTGAGAAAAGAAAATAATATGGAATGTTTTAAATGGAGTAAGACCGAGTAGGAGGGGAAAAATCAAGGCTAAAATCTCGGATTTCATTGAGGACCAAATCGTGGTTTAAAGATGATTTAGAGTTACCATTTTTGATTTTGTGATTTGAATTTAATGTACATATATAATTTGTACTTTTATTCATAATCGGCTAGGCATGTTTTGGAGGGGCAATGGAACTTATTTTATGTGTTACATGATACTTGGGATAATTTGGTACCTTAATTTATTAGTTTGTTAAGCCTTGGAATCACTTTGGTGTACTTTGGACTTGTTTTGCTAAAGTTTTTTGTTCGTAGGGGTATTTTGGTCTTTTTACATGTTTTAGATTTTTCGGGTATTACACAAACCACTTCCAAAACAATTTTTCTAGCCTTCTAAAGGTGACCAAGAACACAGGAAAAATGATCTAAGCCTTTGGAAAATTCGGATGAGAGAGTGACGAATTTCTTTGTGTTGTAGGGTTAGAATTTTGGATCGGTTTTGGCTTTTAGAGAAAAAGTGGGATGAGGATGGATTAAATGTATGATTGCCGAATTATAGGGGGGGGGGAATCAATCAAGGAGCGGCCCAATTTAATGGGTAGTCAATCACCATTTATTTGGTATTAATTTCCCTTTATTTTGTACTTAATTACACTTAAATAACTTTTTAAATGAAATAATTGTATACTTAATCATTTTGGACTTATTTATGTGTAAATATACTTTTTATAGCTTGCACAATTGTTTTATGATGTTCTCTAAATATTCCATATCATACTTGGCACATTTCATAATTTTTTGGAAATTAATTTACAAGTTATATAAGCCCTTATTTAATTTTCAAAGTTGTAGGGGCAATTTGGTCATTTTACACGTTATAGATTTTCGGGTATTACAGCAGGAAACTTGTTTTGGGCCTGGACTTGGGTCATTTTTGTGATTCCAAAAATGTTTGGTATAAGCCTAGTGGGCTGGTCTAGCTCAGTTTCTTAATGGGCCTAAATTAGCCCAGTTTCGGATTTGTATAACTTAAAACAGTTTTTAAGTTTTAGTAAAACTTGCGATGGCAGTTAGGATTAGCCATTTTCAAGTGACGGGTTGACTCTTTATTCGAATTGTCAAAACATAAAAAGTCTAGTTTTACATGTCTTTAATCAGATGGTATAAAGAAAATATAGGTGGTTGTGTGCATATATTCGAAGGAAATTGACCATGAGTTGGCCTGTTCGCTATTTTTGAAACATTTGAACACTTAGATTTTTCCAAGTGTTGAGACTCGTTCAACACTGTTTTACTTTGCCCGTTTTTACGTGTTTTCGAGTGAGTTTCATGAAAGGATTTAAACATGAAAAATGAAGTTTGTCATGTTGAAAATCGAGTTGTGTGAAAATATACGTGGGTCTAGTTCAAAATTTCGAAAATAATAGGCCTTTAAATAGGCTGTTTGGGTCGTTTAACAAACTCAAAACACTTAGAAATTTTCTAAGTGTTTTTAAATGTTAAGTTTCTACGTGAGTTGTTAAGTTCAAAAATGGTTTTAATTTCGTAACTAACGTATGCATGAGACCTTAAAGGGTGATCCTTCATGATCTTTGGTGGCTAGTTAATCAAGTGAAACATAGTTCGAGTTATTTTAAAAAGTTTTACACGTAAGAATAATGCAATAAATATAGGTGTCGAAACAAATTTTGCGACATGAAATAACATGAAATATAGAACGAAATGAATTGAGACTTGGTCTAGGAGACTTACAATCACTTCTAAAGTGTATAGGACTGAGAAATAAGAGAATTGGATGATTGAGTCTTGCTTGTTCGCTCCTTCTTGCCTCGTACGCAATTATTTTTGTTTCGAAAGTTGGATTTTTGATTCGTATATTAAAGAGTTGATATTGTTTCTGGTCTTTTGGAAGGTTATTTAAGCATATAAGAGTTGTCATAATGTTGCAATATTATATGAAAAGTTAGATTTGATAGGGTCACAAATTTGGATTTTTAGTTATTTAATGGAATTTCTAAGTGAATGATTTGGGATAGTGGTTTATCATCCCTTGTTTTCTGGGTCTACTAGCCATTATATGGCAGATTTTTAAAAAGTATTTTGGAGTTTTCATATGGTGATTAACACGTATGGAAGATTTGCTAGTGAGTATAGATTTGTTCGAGTGATTCAAGGTCCACATGACCATTTGACGAGTGATATGGGTCCAAGGAAGTTTCCATACTCTTATTATCTCATTTATGATGTCCTTTGAGCAATAGGAATGGTTAAATATGGTCATGGGTCGTTTGGAGAATTTTGACAAAAATTGTCAAAATCCATTTCGGGTGAGTTTTGCCATTTGCTTTGGCTCTTTTTTGAAGGCCAAATGTTCGAACTAGGGAGAGTCACTTTGCACAATAATACTTTGCTGGGTCGTGATTCAGAGTGTAAAAGAAATTTCGTGAGTTGTTTGTGAAAATCACAAGTTATCGTGGCTTAAAGTGGGGCTGTGGGGGTCGAACTTCACAAAAACCATGAAATAAACGTCTTAAAATTGGGCCGAAAAGTTGGGCTGATGAACAGTGAAATCCGGATATAAAATGGGTTAGTTTGTTTGGCCCGTATGTAGTATATTTGTGTTATTTAATTTTTCGTGGTTCGCGTGTGAGCTCGTTTCCAATTTTCGATGTTTCCCGTAATAACTCCGTTTCCATATAATTGTTTGGTTTACAAAAATTTAACATTCGAATAATAAATACACGTTTATTATTATTATATTCGAGTGAAAATTACCATTTGTCACACGATCATTAAGAGGGTAGCACCGACAACCAAAAGTGCGTAGGTATTTTACATCGGGTTTGCGACTATGAATGATGTGATATGGAGTTTTGTTGAATCTTTTATGGATGATAGATTGGCTTTGTGTGAAACAAGTGGTTGACATTGCTTCAGACAATATATTTAATGGAAGATTTGCTGAGGTGAGCATTGTTCTTGTACCTTCTATTAATGTACGGTTTCGTCTTTTGACTACACCATTTTGTTGAGGAGTGTAAGCCATAGATCTCTGATGAGTAATGCCGGTAGAATCAAAGAAACTCTGAAGAATATGATTCGTGAACTCCATTTCCATTGTCTGCTCTTATATATCGGACTTGAGCTAGTAAACCAACTTGTAATCTTTTGATGAACTTGATGATTACATTTGGAGTTTCAGCTTTAGAGGCAAGAAAATGAACCCAAGTGTAACGTGAGTAGTCATCCACGATAACCAAATATATTTCTTTCCATTTCAGCTGACAATGCGCATTGGACTACACAAATCCATATGCAATAAACGCAAAGGAGCAACGGAGCTAGGTTCGGATTTGGATTTGAGTGTTGCACGTGTCATCTTTCCTAATTCACACGCTGAACAAAGATGATCTTTCTTGAAGAAGAGTTTTGGCAATCCTCTGACCAGGTTGTTTTGAGCAAGGTCGTTTATAGTTCTGATGTTCAAATGAGAGAATCGATGATACCATAGCCAGGCTTGTGATGAAGTTGCTTTTGCAAGCAAACAAATTGGTTTTGGTGATGTAATTTCTCTTAGTGCAATTTGGTATAGATTCGAATCCCTGGAGCCTTTGAGAATATCAACGTCTTCAAGAGTACGAACAATACATGAATTTTTTCTGAATGCCACCTCTAAACCGCTATCACAAAATTCGCCAATGCTAAACAAAATGTGACCTAGCCCTTCGACAAAGTAGACTCTTTAAATTGTGACGTTAACATGAATGAGATCCCTATAGCCAGTGATTTTAGCAATATGGTCATTCCCAAAATGTACTATACCCAATAATTTTGTCACAAAGTTCTTGAGCAGTGCCTTGTTCCCTGACGGCGTCAGGTGTAATTAAAGAGCAAAATTTCATACAAAGTTAACAAGAGACGGCCTAGAAGTTTTACGAAGGGATGGTGTCAGACAACACTTGACGGCGTTAGAGATCATAAGCGACGCTGTCACAAGGCAACTTAGAGAAGACGAAACCCTAATTGGAGGCAAGCTGACGGCATCACACTTTGCAAGTGACGCCGTCACCATTGTAAAACTATATATACTTTCGCATGTTTTCATTAATTCGTGTAACATCTTGGAGTAGGGTTTTGTGGAAGATTTTCTCGGCTTTTTTAAGTGTTCTACATCCCCCAAAACACATGTTTTATTGAGGATAAGTTATCCGTTTAATCATCCAATATGTCTATGTGTTGTTTTATTATTTGTTCATCTTATCTTCTCTTTAACATGCCAGCTTAGATTTATTTGTGTTTGCTTAGATCTAATGAAACCTAGTTGTTGAATATTGATTATTCGTCTCTTGTTTAATTGATTGCCTCACGTTAGGCTAAGAAAACTGGCTGATTTCTTTTATGTAACTAGCTTGAACGTCTTAGAAAACAAATCCTTAGAGTGCACTATTGGTTTTTCTCATTGTATTTATTGCATGAATTGTGGCTTGTAAATCCTAGAAAACTTAATAGACTTTCAGGGTTTTAGGGGAGACTAATATTCATAGAGTTGGGGACTTCGGAACCTCCCCACGACCAATATTAAGGAAAACAATGCTTCAATTAAAACAAGGACGTGACAATTCGACAAATTAGTAGGAGATAACTAGGGAGTAATTATATATAAGTGAACACACTTTTCCTTATCATCAGAAGTCACCACTTTACTTTTCTTGTTATTAGTTTAATTTTTAGTTTAATTATTAGTTTTGGGTTAGTTGACTAGCAACTAAATTCGCCCAATATTCATAGAGTTGGGGACTTCGGCACCTCTCCACGACCAATAATAAGGAATACAACGCTTCAATTAAAACAAGGACGTGACAATTTGACAAATTAGTAGGAGATAACTAGGGAGTAATTAAATCTAAGTGAACAATATTTTCCCTATCATAAGAAGTCACCACTTTACTTTTTCTTGTTATTAGTTTAATTATTAGTTTTGGGTTAGTTGACTAGCAACTAAATTCGCCCACTATTCCAAAACCCAAGATTTTTACATGCTTTTATAAAAATATAAAAATACAAAAAGAATCATCCCTCACCTCTAGACCTATCTCGACATACACTTCGACCTTTCTACAACTATTGCAAGCCTATTCCCCTAGAGAACGATCAATCCCCCAGACTTACCTATACTACACTACAACGGTTAGGTACACTGCCTAAGAGGATTGTAAGACTTCCATTGAAGGTTTTTGGCGCCGCTTCCGGGGTATAGTTAATAGTTTAGGATCGATTTCTTTTTCGTTTAGGTCAACTCACGAGATTCCTATCAAGTGAGATTTTATTTTCTTTTTATTAGATTTCTTGTAGTCTATCTTTTTTTCATTCCCTTTCTTCGTAATCCATATCAATTGCCATCATGGTGAATGATAATATCTTTGAACCCATTGGGCAACCAAACCAACCACACTAAGAGCAACCCCAGCAAGACCCACCAATTAACCCAGACCCACCTCGAGCCCGTATTCTAGGTGAACTCCTAACCAAGACACCAAGGCTATCAAAACACCATTGAGCTCCCCCAAAGAGCCTATGTGTCTCCCTTGCGATCCGACACCATCTGGTTGGTGTAAAACGGATGTGCATTCCATGGAATTCGTTCCAAAGATCTAAACCAACATCTCAAGGATTTTCTTAAAATTGTAGATTCTATAGACCTTGATGTTGCCACTAAAGAGACAACATTTTTGCGTCTCTTACAATTCTCTCTACGTGACCAAGCTACTCATTTGCTTGAGCGTTTACCCGTGGCATCTATTGCATCTTGGGATGATCTTACATCTCGTTTCCTCGCTCAATTTATCCCACCGGGGAGAACTACCAAGTTAAGGAATGATATCTTGATGTTCCAACAACGTCAAGGTGAAACTCTTTACGAAGCGTAGACTCGTTTCAAGGACTTACTACAAAAAGTCCCTCATCATGGCATTGATCTTTGGCTTCAAATCCAAATTTTCTATGATCATGTCAATCAATCCAAAGGCAAACCATTGAACAAGCAGCCGGTGGTAAGCTACGTGACAGGAATGTGGAAGAATTGTGGGGCATCGTAGAAGATCTTGCTCTCGATGACAACAAATGTTGGAATGACCCCCACGAGTTGAGCAAAACGGTCAAGGAAATACCCTTGCCTTCAAATAACTCAAGCATTCTCAACCGTAGGATCATGGAACCTGAAGACAAAGTGAAGTTTCTCATGAAATCCTATGAAACTCCTAAACCATCAAGTCAAGTGAACAAAATCACTTCTTCATGTGAATTATGTAGTGGTTCCCATGACACTCGTGATTGCATGGAACTCCCCGAACAAGCTTTTGCGGATTATGCATCCTCGTGTACCGATGGAGCGGGAGATAAGTGGTTGACTTTCAAACCTGGACAAAACAACCTTGGTGATTGATACAATCCATCTTGGAAAAATCACCCAAACTTTAGGTGGAAACAAAACCAAAACTCATCTCAAAACAAATTTTCAAATCCACCTAATCGTTTTCAACCAAACGGTTCGTCCTCGAACCGTACCTATTGTTAGTGCAAATATTACTATATTTAAACTAAACAGTTTCTTCGGTTTTAATAATGACAAACATGTAACATGTAATGCATAATGTAAAATGTGCAAGTTACTTGTATACGTAAATCACTCAAATGCATATTTACATCAACATCTCTCAACATTGTGGAAACCGTAGAGGGGGGGGTGAATACGTTTCCATTTAAAAACATAAAACTTTTTGTATCAAACACCCGATCAAGTGTGAAGTAATATGAAAAGTGTCAACTATAATTATATAACATCTAGAGATGAATATAGTAAACTACAACATATGCACAATCAAACTATGGAACATACATAATCAATCACGACATAAGCAACAAGCCACACAAACATATACACAACGAAAATATAAATATAAAAGCGATAACGAATGAAATGAAAGTAAAAAGATAAGTTAGAAGGCGCAAACCGGACACGGTGATTTATAGTGGTTCGGCCACGAAGCTCCTCTTCGCCCTACTCCACTCCCCGAGTACCCAACTAGAGAGTTACTTCACTAATCAACAAACTCCCTTCAGGCGGAGAAAACCGTACACGTCGCTTAACTTGTTTTACGACACTAAGCTAGATGTCGAGTGCTAATCTTAGCTAGCACCAATCTACCACGATCTACCCGATCTACACCATACACGTCGCATATCCTATTTCCGACACTAAGCTAGATGTCGAGTGCTAATCTTAGCTAGCACCAATCTACCACGATCTACCCTTGATCCACATGATCAATCACACAAGCCCAATGGCTCCAAGAGATCTCCAAGATCTCAACACGATCACAATGATCTACTCCCACTTGACTCGATCTACCCTTGATCCACATGATCAATCACACAAGCCCAATGGCTTCAAGAGATCTTCACTATCTCTTAAGATCACAATGATCTTGACTCACTCTCTCACAAAAGATAAATAATCTTGATGTATGCTATGATACAATCAAGAGTGTAACAAATGTTACAAGACCTAACAACTACAACTCTTGTATCTTCTTGGATACCTTGAGTTCTTCTCTTGCAAATGAAGAGGAATGATAACACTTTGTATCTACTTGGATACTTTGTGTTCTTCTCTTGCTAATCAAGAGGGATGACAACACTTTGTATCTACTTGGATACTTTGTGTTCTTCTCTTGCTAATCAAGAGGAATGAAGAGGATCACTTGAGTGGATGATTGGATCACTCTTAAACAACCTAAGACTCTCCAAATGATCAAAGAAAGTCATCTAAGTGAGGAGGGATTAGACCAGAGAAAAAGGACTGGAAAAATCAAGTTGGAAGTGTGAAATGGTCCACTATTTATAGGCAAGGGGAAAAATAGCCGTTACAGGGGCACGGCTCCATTAATTGTCAGACGGCTCCACTAAATTTAGTGGAGCCGTCGGTACTTTAGTGGTACCGTGGACGCTCCTTCGTTTGTATTTAGTGGGGAAGGTTTATTTGGGAATGTTGGAGCTATTTTGGGGGAAAATTGACTGTTGGGATTTTTAAACTTATTTTTCAAAATAAAACATTTCTTTTTAATTCAAAAATAATTTGTAAAATATATTTTTGAAAAAATGTTTTGTCACATTAAAAATGTGAAGTTTAGAAAAATAAAATCCTTTGATCATTTGTCAAGTAGTAGATTTGTTTATCCATACCTTGAGTGATTTACGTCGGGATGGAAATCTACGACTTCGTTGAAGCATACTTGAGACATCGAGAGGTGTTGATGTAAGTATGCATTGATGATTTGTGTTTACAAGTAACTTGCACATTTTACGTTATGTATTACAAGTTACATGTTTGTCATTATTAAAACCGAAGAAACCGTTTAGTTTAAATATCGTAATATTTGCACTAACAAACATATCAAGTATGCCTCCACAGAGTCGTAGATTTTCATCATGACGTAAATCACACAAGGTATGAACAAACAAATTTAAACTTGATGGATGATCAAAGAAATAATTTTTTTTCTAAACTTCACATTTATGAATGTGACAAAACATTTTTCAAAAATACATTTTACAAATTATTTTTGAATTAGAAAGAAATGTTTTATTTGGGAAAATCATTTCCAAAATAGTAATAGCTATTTTTTTCCCAAAACAGTTCCAAACATTCCCAAATAAACCTTCCCTACTAAAAACAAATAGAGGAGCGTCCACGGTACCACTAAATTTAGTGGTGCTGTCTAACAATTAGTGGTGTCGTCCCTCTGTAATGGCTATTTTTTCTTTGCCTATAAATAGTGGACCATTTTACACTTCCAACTTGATTTTTCCAGTCAGTTTTCTCTAGTCTAATCCCTTCTTATTCAGATCACTTTATTTGATCATTTAGAGAGTCTTAGCTTGTTTAAGGGTGATCCTTTCATCCAACCAATAGATCACCTTCATTCCTCTTCTAGTGCAAGAGAAGAACACAAAGTATCAAAGAAGATATAAAGTGTTGTAGTTGTAGTTAGAGCACTTGTAACACTTGTTACATACTTGTTGTATCTTGTATACATCAATTTCATTTTTCTCTTGAGAGTTTGTGAGAGAAGATCATTGTGATCTTATAGAGATATTGAATATCTCTTGTAGCTTGTGAGCTAGTGTGTTGATCAAGTTGATCAAGGGTAGATAGGGTAGATTGAGTCAAGTGAGGGTTGATCATTGTGATCTTGTCGAGATCTTGGAGATCTCTTGAAGCTTGTGGGCTTGTGTGATTGATCAAGTAGATCAAGGGTAGATCAGGTAGAGGAGAGTCAAGTGGGAGTAGATCATTGTGATCTTGTTGAGATCTTGGAGATCTCTTGTATCTTGTGGGCTTGTGTATTGATCAAGTGGATCATGGGTAGATCAGGTAGATCATGAGTAGATCATGTGGATCGTGGTAGATTGGTACTAGCTAAGATTAGTACTCGACATTTAGCTTAGTGTCGGAAATAAGGATAAGCGACATTGTATAGTTCTCTCCGCCTGAAGGGAGCTTGTTCATTAGTGAAGTAACTCTCGAGTTAGGTACTCGGGCAGTGGAGTAGGGCGAAGAGGAGCTTCGTGACCGAACCACTATAAATCGTCTTGTCCGGTTTGCACCTTCTTACTTATCTCTTTACTCTTATTTTATTCTTTATCGCTTTATATTTGTATTTGCATTGCGTTTATGTTGGTTTGGTTTGTTGCTTATAATATGTTGATTATGCTTGTGTCATGGTTTGATTGTGTTTGTGTTGTAGTTTACTTTATACCATCTATAGATGTTGTATGATCTTTGTTGACACTTTTCATATTACGTCACACTTGATCGGGTGTTTGATACAAAAAGTTTTTTAAGTTTTTAATGGAAAAGTATTCACCCCCTCTACGGTTTCCACAATTGGTACAAGATCCACGTCGCTCAAATTTTTAAAACAAATGGTTTTCAAAATTGAGTACGATCCATGCATCAAACTACCTATGAGGGTGATAAAATATGAAAAGTATTTAGTTGCTTAATACTTACAAGTGTTGTTGTTAAGTATACTTTGTCATACTAGCTTGAAGGCTTTCTTAAACCACTAAAAGAATAGAGTTTGTAAGTGTCCGGTCATGTCTATAGAACGAGTCGTAAATCGAAGCGGTTGGGTTTGCTCAAATTTGTAATAACAGGTCACGGTACCGTAAAATTTAACGGACGGTACCATTAAATATGGACAGTACCTCTAAATTTAAAGGTACCTTCGTCTGTTTTTCAGAATTGGACAATTTTCAAAGATTCGTATAAAATCAACCGTAAGTCTGTAGGAGTCATGCCACCTATTATTTTAAATGTAATTGAGTCTAATTTCATTTAAAAATAATTTTTGAAAATGATTGTAAAGTAAAATTTACGAGAGTCTTTGAATCGTAATAGAAAGTCTTTTCTGGTCATGCTGATTGCACAAATTTTTTGTCAAATCACAAAGTGAACATCACACATTGATGTATTCATATTTTCAAGGTGTTAAACTTGATCAAATTTGAAATAGGGTGGAAAATAATTCATTTTCAAATAAAATCAAGCTAAGTGTATATTGCTATACTTAATATACAAAATGACGATAGATATCTTTGTGTGTTATGCTAAATGACTATTTGTTTTTCTTGTGTCTTAGTAATGTTAGTTAATATTTTTGTATGCTTATTTTTATCTTTAGTTGAGCTAATTTTATCTATAAGCATAAGTGTCTTTCATGTCTTGTTGCTATTTGTTTATTATAGTTTTCCGGTTTATGCGCTTATAAGGCTCATGCTAAATCCCTTGCACTATACTGAGTAGTTAGTTTGCATTGCATATAGGTATGGAACATTTTTCTTGCATATGTTGCAAGTTTTTAAGATGCTTTAGTAACCTTCTTAGGAATGGAAACTAAGTTGGTTGATCATGTGTCGAAAGATATTGTCTTACACAATTATTTTTCCAAAGGTTTACGTGTAAAAGGTATATCACCTCAAAATGCTTAACACTCTCATAAAATCCGTGACATGATCTCTAAAAGATTACATCATTTTATTTTGCTTGACCATGGGTTGTCTAAACAAGATAAAAGATCATATTAATACATTAGTATTTAAGTAAAAGAAAATGTATTAAACTTGCATTGATTTAACACACATACAAAATGTTTTAAACATTTAGTATTTTACGTATGTTGAATAAAAATAGTTAAGATAATTATTTTTAGGTGTCGAAAAACTAAGAATATTATACTGAATAATATAAATAGTTTTTCGCAGATAAAAATAAATGACAATATCGAAGTAGTAACTTAGTGTGTCATTAACCTCACACATACAACAAGTATTAGAATAAATGGAACACATTCCCTAAATTTTTATTTTCTTTTTAAAAGAGAGTGATCGTGAGGGTCAAGAAAGATTTAGAGTATATATTAATTCATTATTCAAATTATGATTAATATCATCATCGAATCTAATTAACAAGTTTTCGAGTATGGACATGAAATTGGAGTCATTATTTGTCTAGCTTCAAGATAACATCAAAATATAATGAAATATATTATCTTGAACCTGCATACCCAATCACACTCGGTTGTTATGAAAATAATGACCTCCTCTCAAGACGAAAATAATATGCATCGGATCATAACTCACACTTGTGTTGAAGATGCCATATTGAGTCTTCTCGTCCAATTGTTGTGTTCCAAACATTAGACTAATATGTTTAAAAGGTGCATAAAATACACAACTAAGTAGGATTGACAACTTGGATGTTTCATCCGAAATATACAAGTAGTTTACATTGCAATTCAATTAGTAAATGTGTCATTTTCGAAAAACCAAACATGAGCAAACAAACAACATATGTAAACTTTTCTCATGAACGACTTAACACTCAAAATCACATGTCTAGTAAAAGTGTCACACATAATATGTTATTAACAATTATGTAAGTCATCAATCTTTGAAAATATCACATGTATTTCTCTTATCAAAAGATTGACAAAAGATAACTTATATCTTATGCATCTTATTTTCTTTGTAACATGAATGGTTATGTTACAAGAGAATACATTGCATCCTGTTAACAAACATATGATATTAGAGTTGAATAATAACCTAATACAACATGTGTCATTGCATAAACAATTAAAATTGGTCATACACTAAATTACTTGTTTCACTAAGCATTCGTAAGAGTGATAAGTTTCCACTTAGAAAAGCATATTTGTTGAAATATAACAATATGTCTCATTTCAAATATAATATTCACAAGATCTATTGAGGTAAATAACCTTTACTAGATTCTTTTCTCAAGATATGCAAAGGAGCATTCTTGAAACACTCTCGATGTAGTAGATTCTACATTGTATCACATTAGAGCATCTCTTGGTTCTAGGAAACCAAATCATGTTAAAATAACATGTAACAACCCAATAGAAAAAAGGTGTTATCTAAGAGATCATAAAATGTACCATCTCCATCAAATAACCTTTAAATCTCAAACACGATATTAAAACATTTTGCTTGCCTATGTTATGAGTTTTGTAAGACATGTCATCTTCTTAACCGACTTTCAAAATATGGTTAGTTGAGTCATATTATGCCATGTATTAACAAAATAATCCAATATCATCTTCGCTATACTTCGATAGGCAAATATAGGAATTTGAATTTTTCTAACATGAGAATGACTACTGGGGAACCTATCGCACTAGTAATTTAATTTGACCTAACGGTTGAATTGCTTCCAAGAGAGAAGTTGTGTTCGTGGCATAACCCGTAAAAATGGTCGTGTTTAGCCTGAATTGAGCAGTACTAATGATAGTCTCATACTCATTCTCTAACTTAAAAAATTTTCATTCCTACATTTGACTAAAGATAGTTTACATCGGTGAAATTTATCTCACGTTAGGATTTTATTTTGAACAAGTAGTAATTAGGATTCCCCTTAGCGAACCTAGATTACTTGCATCCCACATATGCGTTTCAAAATGATAACATGTTCTCGTAAGATATGATTGAATTTCTTCATGATCTTAAATGATAAATGATTATCATGTTTTGCATGATGTTTGCATTTATTCATTATGTGCATTTTACATGATTTGCTTGTAAATTTTGCACCCACACTATGTCCTTTTAACACATTAGGATTTAGGTATGCGTATCACTATGTACCCTTAGACGTCATATAGTCATACACTAGTGTCAAAGCCTATAAGTTAAAGTAGTCGTAAAGTTGTCCTACCTTGATCATCACTGCGCCTTCTTCCAAGTAATACACCCTTTTGTCATGGGAAGGTTAGATACAAAACTAATAGAACTCAGAGTAGGTTTGAGAACTTAAATATTTTATCTGAAATATTCAAGTAAGTTTAACTTGCTATCGCAATTGTTAAATGTCATATCTGAAACATTATATTCAAGCCTTTTAACAACGTATGTTAAAATGCTCATTCAAAAGCTAAAACCTAACATCAACCTTCGGGTGACAAAGGACTCACAAGTTACTATATAAGTGATTAGTAATTCCTTTCATCCCCGTGTGATTATACACTTCTTAAGATTCCAAACCCTGCTGTGAATCAACACCATAGGCCCTGCTTTACTTTTTTCAAAACCACATGAAACACTCGCATGCGAAGCACATCGAAATATGTAAATTAACGAAGCCTATCAAATGAGAATCCTCTAACCATCTTCGTCTAGGTCTAGGAATGATGGAACGAATTCCATAAATCTTATGACTATTTAAATATTTCACTGGAAATATTAAAGTCATCCCTCGTACTCCTCTTATGACTACTTGAATATTTCACTGGAAATATTGTAGTCATCTCGTGTGTCTCGTCTCATGACTCTTTGAATATTTCACTGGAAATATTGAATCATTCTTTAAATCCCTCTCATGACTACTTAAATATTTCACTGGAAATATTGAAGTCATCTCTTACGTCTCGTCTATTGACTTTTTAAATATTTCAATGGAAATATTAATTCATTCTTCACATCCTTCTTATGACTACTTGAATATTTCAGTGGAAATATTGAAGTCATATCTTGTGTCTCGTCTCATGACTTTTTAAATATTTCACTCGAAATATTAAGTCATTCTTCACATCGCTCTTATGACTACTTGAATATTTCACTGGAAATATTGAAGTCATATCTTGTGTCTCGTCTCATGACTTTTTAAATATTTCACTGGAAATATTAAGTCATCCTTCACATCGCTCTAATGACTACCTATATATTTCCTCGGAAATATAAAAGTCATCTTTTCTTTTCTAGTACCGTTCATCTCGTAAAAAGAATTTATTAGATATAAATTCTCTCCTCGTGTCTAAAAGTCTCACTAAATCAGGGAGATTGATTCGTAAAATCCTCTTAAATTCCAATGACAACTTAAATATTTCATCCGAAATATATAAAGTATATTTAAATATTTCAACGTTCATCGAATCCCGTTGGATTCATTCATAAAAGAATTTATTTGGTATAAATTCCTTTAATCTAAGGTCCAGAAAAATCACAACATATATGAAATTTCTTTGTCAAAAATCTAATTTTGGGTCAAAACTGACCTCAGCAGGTCACGATACCCTTAAATAGGGGACGGTACCACTAAATTTAACGGTACCGTCAGACCGTTGTCAACTGAGACAGTTTATTTTGTTTTCAATTCTCATTGTTTCAAAAGCACTATCAAAACCCACTCGATGTAGCCTTGAACCAGAACTGTCTCTTATCAGTATAGAGTCTATCTATCTTCTGATTCCTTAGCCTTTTCCCTTTCACTTCCGCATGGAACTAAACACACCATATGTTTGGTTACTTCCGTATCCATTATCTTCTCAACTTATCTACACTTTTCGACCTTCGTCCTACATTACCAATGCTTTCGCATCTCACTCATCTTCCACACACTTCAAACGAAGAACCCCTAGGATAAGTTGAGATAACCCTTCTTCATCAATATAGATAACCCCACTAGAACCTTATCACTAACCTCACAACCTTGAAGATTTTATCTTCTTAACCCTTTGGATATCTCCACGTGATCACATACCTCATCATATGAATGTTTCTATGAATATTTACAATGATTGAGAAGAGATACGTGACATCAAAGGTGAAGTTTATTGTATGCTATCCACCACTTGTCATGACGTTACTAAGCTCATCGCTTCCGTCAACATTGTTTTCCTCTTTATTTTTTTCACATCTTGTCCGGATGGTCATAGATTAAGGGGGAGCGAAAACACACTCATATAGTCTTTCAACAAACACTCTTGAGAACACACAAATGTGGTTCTTATTCCCTAAAAACTTCCCTTTAGCTGCCCAGAACTAGGTTGCACAGGAAAATTCATGACTTCCAGGTCACTATACCGTTAAATAGGGCATGGTACTTTTAAATTTAACAGTACCATGTGGTATTTAGTGGTACCATGCCTTTATTTGACAAATTTTTACTGTTTCCTCTAGATCCCTGCATCCCTAACCTCAAACCTGCAAAATTTTGCAAACTCACATACACCCTAAGATTTCCTCACTACACTATAGGACACCACCACCAACTTTAGTTCGAATCCCACAACTCTTGCCTATATAAGGCCTCACCATTTCAAGCTTATCTTGCATCTCATCTTCAAACCTCACATTAATATCATTCATCATCACACTCAACCCTTATAACTAAACTTCACTCTTGACAGTGATATTTAGTTTCAAAACCTTCAACCCTTATATCAATCCCACTCAAACCTTATAACTATTCCTCACTTTGGATAAGTGATAGTTAGTTCAACAACCTTCAATCCTCACAATCACATGAAACCCTTCATGTACCAAATTATCTCTAACACACAACTAGGATCATCCAAACTAGAAATCTAGAACTTCGTTACCTCAACCCAGTTAGAGATATCCACCCACAATCCTGTTAGGATCACATGCACATTTTCCTTTGAAATATATCATGCATCTCATTGTCAGTGCAAACGATATATTAATCTAAACCATTTTTTTCCACCTTTCCTCAAAGGTCAAAACCAACACTCTCCCATCTTATGGAATCATTTCCATTCGAACATTAGTGCGTGTCGGTCTCATTTTTTTTAACTTCCATCGAGTCTACTTTATGGCATGACTTGTCATAATAGTAATAACATATATCTACCTCATTTAGAGTATGTTCTCTCAACAAACTATCCTGAACGGATCAAGATCTCATAAATTCATTGTCTTTCTTGATTCAAATCAGAAAGAACTTCTTTCGCTATAAGATTGTGTTGTTCAAAAGGTTTGTTAGAACTTGCCTTCCCAATGACAACTTGGAAGAAGTCATTTTGTGTGTCAGTCAACGAACGAATCTCGTTCTTGTTAGTGTGATTGATTAAACAATTACACTTTAGGTTGTCCGTCAGATTGTGACACTCAAGTGTCTTTGAATTGCAATATGCATTCATCTTTTTGTGTTGCTCACGTTTCTTGGGATTTCTATTTGGACTTTATCCTTTTGGCACACTTTCATCACATGTCAAACTTCTTGCATACCTTGATATGCTCATCAAAATTTTTCTAGCTATGTTTTTAACATAGTTTAACCCTTGTATGTCTTGCTATGTTTATTCTATCCCTATAATGTTGCTCATATTCTTTTATATATTATGTTGCACGAAGCTAACCCTTGATGAAAAGCCTTTGTAAGAATTTGATCCTTGGATCCGCTAGATACTAAGGTGAATAAACAAGGAGATTCAATTATCATAGGGAAGCATTAAGCTAAGGGGAGCTCAAGGGTATTTGAGTACATAGCACGGAGTCGTCTTCACAAGTGGTGATATACGACTTCACTGGGATGATGCAAGCTCGCCTTTTTGGGAAGAAAGGATAGTAGTATAATAAGGGAGGAGTAGAGAGTGAACTCAAGGGAGAGCTCGAGGCAACTACTTTTTTGCTTCGAAAAAAGGTGGAGAAGGGAGTGTAAACATGTAACTTTTACATTTTACTATGTGTTACGGTTTACATATTTGTCATCATCAAAAAGGGGGAGATTGTTAGTGAAAATATTAGGATATTTAAACTAAACGGTTTCGTCAGTTTTAATAATGACAAACATGTAACATGTAATGCATAACGTAAAATGCGAAAGTTACTTGTAAACGTAAATCACTCAAACGCATACTTATATCAACATCTGTCAACATATCAAGTATGCCTGAACAGAGTCGTAGATTTTCATCCTGACGTAAATCACTCAAGGTATGAACAAACAAATTTAAACTTGACGGATGATCAAAGAAATAAATTTTTTGTTCTAAACTTCACATTTATGAATGTGACAAAACATTTTTCAAAAATACATTTTACAAATTATTTTTGAATTAGAAAGAAATGTTTTATTTGGGAAAATCATTTCAAAAATAGTAACACTAAAGTACCGACGGTACCACTAAATTTAGTGGTGCCGTCTGACAACTAGTGGTGCCGTCCCTCTGTAATGGCTGGTTTTTTCATTGCCTGTAAATAGTTGACCATTTTACACTTCCAACTTGATTTTTCCAGTCAGTTTTCTCTGGTCTAATCCCTTCTTATTTAGATCACTTTCTTTGATCATTTAGAGAGTCTTAGTTTGTTTAAGAGTGATCCTTTCATCCAACCAAGAGATCACCTTCATTCCTCTTCTAGTGCAAGAGAAGAACACAAGGTATCAAAGAAGATACAAAGTGTTGTAGTTGTAGTTAGAGCACTTGTAACACTTGTTACATACTTGTTGTATCTTGTATACATCAAGTTCATTTTTATTTTGAGAGTTTGTGAGAGAAGATCATTGTGATCTTATAGAGATATTGAATATCTCTTGTAGCTTGTGAGCTAGTGTGTTGATCAAGTTGATCCAGGATAGATATGGTAGATTGAGTCAAGTGAGGGTTGATCATTGTGATCTTGTCAAGATCTTGGAGATCTCTTGAAGCTTGTTGGCTTGTGTGATTCATCAAGTAGATAAAGGGTAGATCGAGTCAAGTGGGAGTAGATCATTGTGATCTTGGTGAGATCTCTTGTAGCTTGTGGGCTTGTGTATTGATCAAGTGGATCAAGGGTAGATCGGGTAGATCATGAGTAGATCGTGTGGATCATGGTCGATTGCTCCCAGCTAAGATTAGTACTCGACATTTAGCTTAGTGTCGGAAATAAGGATAAGCGACGTTGTACGATTTTCTCCGCCTGAAAGGAGCTTGTTTATTAGTGAATTAACTCTTGAGTTGGGTACTCGGGGAGTGGAGTAGGGCGAAGAGGAGCTTCGTGACGAAACCACTATAAATCATCTTGTCCGGTTTGCACCTTCTTACTTATCACTTTACTCTTATTTTATTCTTTATCGCTTTATATTTATATTTGCATTGCGTATATGTTTGTGTGGTTTGTTGCATATAATATGTTGATTATGCTTGTGTCACGGTTTGATTAATATGTTGATTATGCTTGTTTCATGGTTTGATTGTGTTTGTGTTGTAGTTTACTTTATACCATCTATAGATGTTGTATGATCTTTGTTGACACTTTTCATATTACGTCACACTTGATCGGGTGTTTGATACAAAAAGTTTTTTAAGTCTTTAATGGAAACGTATTCACCCCCTTCTACGGTTTCCACACCTTTAGCAATAATCCTTCTAACAACTCCAACAATTTTGAAGGGTTAATGTCTAATTTTATGTCATCTCAAGAAGCTCGTTTGTCCAAGTTTGAAGCCGATTTCAAACAACAACAAAGTGAGATTACAAATTAAATTGACAACATGTTAAAGGTTCTCAATGATCAAGTATTGGGAGCACTCCCAAGTGATACCATCAAGAACCTGAAACAAAATGTTAACTCCATCTCATCGGTTTCATCTCCTAGTTCTTGTCCCCAATTTACTCGATCAATGCAATAAACACGTGTTTCAAACAAACTCAATTTTTTTAAAAAAAACCAAGAGGATAATATACCAACTAATGTATCAGTCAACCAAGTGATTGAAACAGCACCCAAACAAGAACCTAATTCGACCCTTGAAGATGAATTCAAAGATCTTTATCTTGAACATCCGGTTCTTGATGTCTTAACTCATGATCCCTACTACAATGCCTTTTTGGAAAAATATAAGGTGAAAGTTAAGTTGGGTAGGATTGGGACTGCTTTTGTCCAAAACAAGTGACCTAAGAAGTTAGATGATCTGGGAATTTTTGATTTACCTTCTTGGATTGGGAATTATAAGGCCTATGACACCTTAGCCGACTTAGGATCATGCATCAATATAATTCCTTTATCCCTCTATAGGAACCTTAACTTAGTTAGACTTGAAAAAAATAATCAATTATAGGATTGGCGGATGGAATTGTTGCTTATCCGGTTGGGATACTAAAAGACATGGTAGTGCATATAGATAAATTGACTATTTTGGCGGACTTTCATGTCTTAGAAATATCGAGTGAGCTTAAGTGCCCATTACTTGTTGGAAGAGGATTTTTAGCAACCGCTAGTGCGATAATAGATTGTAAGATGTCTAAAACAGCGGTAGGGGAAGGATCCACTAGATCAATATACGATGTCCAAAAGCAAGAGCATGATACGAAAGGAGGAATAATGGATGATAGGTTAGCTAGGGATAAGAAACCATGAGATATGGCCTGCGACTAGATCAAGCGATTATAGGGCCTCAACTCCCATTTTTCCTAGAAGATGCATTTGTGAAGAGTGTACCCTACATGGAACAAAAAATAACTAGAAAGGCCGAGCTTGATCTTTTTGAGGACCCCTTTGTATTTAGGAAGATGATTGAGTTCCTAGGAGTTTTTCCTATTAATATTTGCATGAATAAATGGAAGTCGGAGGATGAGGATAGTAAATGAGATTGGAAAAAGCCACATAAGGAAGGAGATGGGTTGTGGTACATTAAAATGAGAATAGTAGATCCCGATGGAGAGGAATTTGAGAAGTCATACAAAACTGAGCCTACTAAGAGAAAACTGAGTTATAAATTTGATCCGAAAGACATCCTCGATGAGGAACCTAGTTATATGGTGTAGGCCAAGACTTTGAGTCTAGCTACAAGACTCGTAAATAAAGAAAAACGCTTCTTGGGAGGCAACCCGAGCTTTATGTTTGTTTGTGTGATTTTTATTTTTATTTGTGAAAATGCTTTATTTTGTTTTTAACCTCGTCTTAATTGCATATAAATGTATTTTACAAAAAGATAAGTGTAGGGAAGATTATATTTGTTTAAAAGAACAAATTCGAACATGAAAGTTAATAATGAATGATAAGCATATATTTATGTGTTTTTTTTAGTCAAATGTTTGTATCAAGTCACAATGAATGTTCTGCAGTTTTCCCGGTTTTCATACTCAAATCTTTCCAGAAATTTTCTAGAAACAAAACGCAAAAATACTGTCAGGTCATTCCTGACTGCGTCAGGTTTAAACCTGACGGCGTCAGGCACTTAATTTTCAGAATTTTGAATCTCCAAGAATCTGTAAACATTTATTTTGCAAGCATTATATCTTAATTTGCTTTCTAGGAATTATTTTTATATATATAGTGTTTACTGCCGATTTTATGCGAGGTTTCGTGTTTGTTTTCTTAGTGAATTATAGTTTATATTGGACAAGAAGATAAAAGATGAAGTATGATGAGCACTTATTGCGTTTATTTTCTTGGAGGAGGATTTGACCATGTTTTCACATCGTCCATGCCGAGCAAATCAGGGGAGTATTAGTTTCTTTCATCTATTTTACTTTTCCCTTTATCATAACTTTGATACTTTTCAAGAACATTGGTGACAATGTTCAATTTAAGTGTAAGGAGGGTAAAATGGGATACCTTAGAAAGTATAACTTCGCTTGATATTTGTTTTGTTCTCTAGTAAATGTGTAATAAATTAAAAGAGATACTTGTTAGGGTAATTTTAGCATCAAATTTTTTTTTTTTTTACAACATATAGGAATGAAACTTTAGTTTTAATAAGTGTCTCATGGATAGGAATTATATAGCTAGCACAAAAAACCCTTCCACTCAAAACTTTCCACCCCAAAAATGTGAGGTTCGCCTTTAGATCTTTTGGAAAAAAGCATTCACTTTTAATACTTATATGTGTACCGGTAGTATATAGATTCTAGAACTTGCGTTTTTTATGCTTTCCGAGATAACTTGTGAGACTACATTGGCGTAGTTAGAATTCACTAAATGATAAGAGGAATTAGGATAAACCTTGTTTTAAACATGTTTTATAGTTACTTGACCAATAAAGTCAAGTAATTTTCCCACACCTTTGCGATGTACTCATTTTTAGTACACGATACCCCTAGTAGACCCCTCAGAGCCTATCATTTTCGCAGTTCTCGAGATGTTTTGGTGGATTCCAAAATATTAATGAAGAACATTGTTTACAATCCACCTCCAAATGTACACCCAAATCGCCTTAGCCTACCTTGTATGCAGTCATTTTTAGTGCATTATTGTTACAACTTATTTGTTAAACCCTTTGTTAATTATCTAATTGGTTACATGCTTGCTAAGTCGAGTCATATCTTGTAAATGCAGTTTTGGGACGATTGGGACTCATGGGTAAAGTGTTGAAGAATCTTTAACCCCATCTAGGACGTGTTTTACAAACATCATTGATACATAGCAGCGGAATTAACAAACAATCAATGATGTTCAACAAGGTTGAATTTATTTAACGAACGGCCGTTTTATTGATAATAACAAATAAATCTAACTGCTACAAAACGTGTACAAACACACGTTTGCTAATCGACTCTCATTGAGAGATCTACATTTTTCTTGATATAAACATACTGCCGCCTACACCTTTTATAAAAAGGGTTTACACAAAAACCTAACTTTCACAAGAAGATAACTAAAATATTACATTTAGTCCTCATCGTTTCATTTGTCTTAATTTATGCCTTTGTAGTTTTGTAAATATCAAATCATAATTCCCAACAATCTTCCCCTATTTGATATTACAAAACTATCTCCATGAAACAATCTTCTTGAACATGTCACCACACATAACAAGCTGCGAACCAATCTATCAGTAATAAGATAATCGAATCAGTTGCCTTCGGTTCACCACATGCAAATCTCATGCACAAGTGAATAACGAAAAATAACAAATGACGACCGAATCTCACAGACATCGCCACTTGAATAACGAAAAATCATGAATCATCTTCCCCTTTTTGTAATAATCGAATAGGGGTCTTCCGTGCAACTTGAATCAAAACACTTCCCCTTAAGTGGTGCATGTAGATGGATAAACAATTAATCAATAAGCTTCCCCTAAAACTAAGCAAGTTTACCATCTCTTGAATCACAAACTCCATAGGCCTTATGAACTGATTACTGATGAAGAAAACCGAGTGTAACAAACTTGATGAAGAAGTTGAATTTCCCAAACTTGCATCTTATATCTTGCACTATCCACGTGACTCCAAACTTATCCCTAGAAGTAGGCTACCAGGACCTCTTGATAAATCCTCAACTATATGAGACAATGACCACTACAATGTAAGTCCTTCAAGTGATAGCAAATCTGAGAATTACGTATCGTAATTTGTAGATCAGCCAATCTTGCTAAATTCATCAAGTCTTTGTCACCGTAATAACACACAAACATAAAAACGCGCACCTGTAAAACAAAACTACAACATCAAATAAACAATATTCAATTGTCTTCTTCAAATAATCACCAAAACAAGCAATAAAAATAAACCATTTTGTTCGCGATCCAAAATTGCTCCAGTAGTACAAACGAATTCCGAGCAGTATTAATGACCAGCATTAACGAAAAACGCGGCAGTATTAAAATATGAGAGTAGAATTAACGAACTTCCAAGAGCAGACTTAACCACCAAAGACAAAAATGAACTGACCAGAATTAATTGCTGACCAGAATTAACTGACTATGATTAACTGCTGACCAGAATTAATGAAATCACCAGACCAGACTTAATATTGTAGCAGCAGACTTAAAAAATTAATTCAACAGACCAACATCAATGGATAAGAAACCCATGTCTGTCAGAATAAAGGTACACCACAAAGCGATGATACCAAGTTAATATGCTGCTATCACACAGTCTGCTGACCAATCAAGAAACGTTGACTTCCCCACAATCAATTAAATAGTACGAGAATCATGTGCGAAAGACGACAAATACTTCCAATTCATTTTTAACAATTCATTAAACGACAATTCGTAAGAAACCCCACATACTGAATTATCGAACCTTTGAATAAAAATAAGTTACCCATGTCATCACATCGACCCCACAACCAGTTCATCCAATCAGTACGAGGTCAACAATCAATCAGTAATTCAAAGCACAGACCAATTAAATTCATCCCCACATGTACCGATCACCAACTATGTAACACCCCCAAAATTTTCATTATAGCAGCAAAAGTCTAATCGGGGTGTTACTAAGAGGATCGAAGACAAAATCATATAAAACAGCCCAAGAAGGCATTTTTATATATTATTGTAGGTCCATAATATTAATTCAGTTACAAAGCGTTACATCAGAGTGCAAACCGTTTCTCCAAGGAAACATCATTTTAACTGAATTACTAACTTTATTTTACACCCTTATTTAAGATAGGTTTTGCCCGATCCATGCCTTGATCCGCTCCGCTAATTTCCTGAGATACATGCTTAAAAGTCAACAAAATGTTGAGTGAAATCATAGAGTTTACAGTTTAATAATCAGTTTGAAACATAAGTAGGATTGTATTGGAGATACAATCAGTTTAAAAGTTGATATTGCAGTTTATATATTGCCCTAAGTCTCATGACACGCAAACGTTAACAGAGTACTGTAAAACAGAGGAGTCACATCAGGGATGCTGATGGATATGTGCCCTCGAGTAATAGGGGATCTGCCAATTCCTATTTTTCTCAAATATAATGCAGCACTAGTAATACGACTAGCAAAAACCATTTCGTCAAAGTATTAGTGGGATAGGTCGTCAACCTCAAATAGATCTATTCATTATATTCGCGTTCACATACAAGTGATTAATGGCTCATGATAGAGGGTCTTATGGCAATAAGGTAACTTAGGCATATATCAAGTCAGGTAAGCATACAGAAAAATACTTGTGATCCGTTTATAGCATGTATCCCCCTCACGGAGTTTAAAATTAGTTAAATCAGTAAAAGTGAGGCTATGACTCACCTTAAGCGTTACTGGTGATGGTGAAAGAAATTTTAGAGTTGATTATGATATTGACTTTAGTACAGAACCTGGTAAATGTAAATGTCTAAGAATCTGACCAAATACTAGTGGTGGGTGTGAATTGAGTAGTGAATGATGAATAACGGGTGATGAATAAAGATTTGATCGTTAAGTGTGAATGGGTTATGCTTAAAATGCTTGCAATTCAAAAATAAGGATCTACATCCATGATGATCTTGATTTTTATTTCAATTATCCAGTAATGTTATACTCCAAATGTATGAATGAATGTGGATGTTAACTCGTAACGTTTCTTGTTATAATAACTAACGAAAGTTAAATAATACGTAACTAAGATGTACAAATATGCATATGACGTGACGATGAGACGAAAAATGGAAAACAAAATAATAATGTGAAGTAAAATAGTAGGCCCTTGTTCTTTTCTAAGTTTTACACTTTTCACCCTAACTGTGTTTGCGTTACGTCGTTAGTCCTTCGTTAAGTCCAATGTCCAAAAATAGTCCAAAACTTGTCCATATTTGCATATAAGGCTTGGGATTCAATCATTTGTCAATTTATATCCTATATAAACTGTTTTCACAGTTTTAGTCCACTTGTTTCTCGGTATGGCAGTTTTGGTCCTCCTAGTTAGATTGCGTTACATTTTTTGTCCAAAAATGTCAAAATTGTAGGGAAAAATATAACGATATTTCCTAATGCTTATTTAATTGATTTTCAACTTATTTTAACTGCTTAATGGGTCATTTTCTTATTTTAACTGTTATTGGGCTTTAACGAGTTATATATGTGGCCCGTTAACACCTTTTGATCCATGGGCTTTGGGGGAGGTTTGGATTATTGAAATAGCTTATTTTTACATCTAAAACTTATTCCAAAAGTGCCATATTGTTAGCTTATTGCTAGCTTTTTAAATCAGCAAATTTGGCTTTACAGCCCATACGTTATATATATTAAATGTTTTCGAACATGTGTTTTGTGAAACACTTTGATTAATTTAAAGGGTCGAATTGTGGGTTTTACGACATGTTGTAAAAATGAAAAACTTAGTTTGTTGGGTGGTTAAACAAGTCGTGTGAAGAAAACACTATGTTGTGTGACGAGTTTAAGAGATATATGTAGGTTTTCTAGGTGACATGGCACATTTTTACATATAGTTACTTGGTTAAAATTTCTAGTTCGATTATGTATAAGTCCAACATGGGATTTCTAGTGTTCGTGGGTCATTGTTATGCGGTTTGTGACCTCGTGTGATCAAGAGGTGAGTGTATACTAATCGTTATGTGACTATTCGACATTCTCATGCACATATACGTTTTAAAGTGTACGTAAAGTATAGTTGTTATGCGTTCGAGAGGTGAGTCCAATGCATGTTTATACTAACATGATCATAAGTGTTTTAGAAGAGTTCTAAACATGTTCTGATGATTACGTAAGGTTTCTCATCGCATTTTAACGTGACAATAAGAAAGGAACATATGATACGTTCGAATGTATCAGGCATGAAATGATGATTTAAAGTGCAAAGATATTGAAAAGATATTATAGACACATACCACACCTTTAGAAAGGTGGTGATGAGGCTGTGATGTTCAAATGAGAACACAAGAATGAGGCAGTAGACTTAGGCGTTCGAATATGTTTTAAACGTATTCCTTTTTGACTTGTATTGCTCCCTAGATAAGAGAAAATGGCTTTTGAGACTTTAAGGATGTTCTTGGCTGTGAAATAAGAGTAAGTCGAGTAGGGTAGACTGCCAATATGAGGTGAGTTATAAAGAGATAGATTGCACACACTCTTTTTGAATTGTTGACTTCACAAACAATGATAGGGAGTTATTATGAAGGAAACAGTGGATTGGAGTACAATAAAAATCGTTTAAGTTATTGTAAGATCTTAGGAATGATCTTGAATGAAAGGTCAAGTCATAGGTCTCGGAGTCTCTGTATCTCCGTCTGATGTTCAACCCGTATAACCCCTATGAAGTTCTCCAATGTGTCGGCTCTACGCTGAGCAAGATGAGCCTACCAGGCTAGGGCCTGTCCCTCTCTCCGTATAGAGATCGCGTAAGAATGGGTGTCTGCTAGATCTGACTGCATCTATGTCAATCACTGCTGGACTGCTGCTCTATTGGAAGCTAACCTATGCAAAGTGTCGCTGATAGTCCCCAGGTGGTCTAGTGGTACGTGATCGATCATCCGAAGAAGCGTGTCAATCTACTCTCCATGAATCTCCAGTCGTGTCTCCACTGTAGATGGTATGAGGGTATGAGTGACTACTGGTTTGAATCCTTCACTATCATCAGGGATCTGGACTGGGGAAGTGAAATCAGGGGGGTAAGACGGTGATGGTGAATAAGGGTCTGCAATACGAGGTCTACTCGATGAAGGGATATCCTCCGTAGGAATCGGGTCTCGCTAACGAGGTGGTAGTGGGTATGTCTGGGTATGTGTCTCAAGTAAGCGGTCAGGTGGTATAGATGGTGAAACATTGTGATGCTCGGATGGCGTGTCCTCAGCTGGAAGCCATTGCTGACACTCCAGGTATACGTCACCAGGGGGTGGTATATAGAAAGGAGAATATGTGTCGTAAACAAAATGAGGTGGTAATGTAAGTGCTGGTAAAGCCAATATGTTTGGGTCGTCAAATACTAGTGTAGCGGCGGCTCCACCCTCTTCTAAAGGTTCAGTCTCGTTGGGTACAGCCTCGGGTGTTAAAATATGACGAAATAAGGGTGACGTAACCGATGAAACGGATCCCTTGGAGTCAGAATCTGATAGTATGCTAACGTGGGAAACGGATACCATAGGACTATAATAATTCGTAAGTAGTAAAAATAAATATTTACTAACATCAAGTAATGCAATGTAATCCTGAATTAATCCAGCTGCGCAAAAGTCACTATTAAGTATGGAGAGACTAGTGTAAAATGATCCTGATGAATAATGTACTGAGCGCGGTAGTAAGCAGGCATGGAGGGCTTAAGGTAACATGGTGTAAAATTAATTTGTTCAAAAGTGTAGTTATAGTCCAATGTTTGAAAACATTTGGTTCTCTATAACCTAGGCTCTGATGCCAATTTGTAATACCCCCAAATTTTTCATTATAGCAGCGGAAGTCTAATCGGGGTATTACTGAAAGGATCGATGACAAAATCATAGAAAACAGCCCAATAAGGCATTTTTAAATATTATTGTAGGTCCATAATATGAATTCAGTTAGAAAGTGTTACATCAGAGTGCAAACTGTTTCTCCAAGGAAATATCATTTTAACTGAATTACAAACTTTATTTTACACCCTTATTTAAGATAGGTTTTGCCCGCTCCATGCCTTGATCTGCTCCGCTAATTTCCTGAGATACATGCTTAAAAGTCAACAAAATGTTGAGTGAAATCATAGAGTTTACAGTTTAATAATTAGTTCGATACACAAGTAGTATTATATTGGAGATACAATCAGTTTAAAAGTTGATATTGCAGTTTATATATTGCCCTAAGTCTCATGACAAGCAAACGTTAACAAAGTACCGTAAAATGGAGGAGTCACATCAGGGATACTGATGGATATGTGCCCTCGAGTAATAGGGGATCTGCCAATTCCTATTTTTCTCAAATATAATGCATCACGACTAATACGACTAGCAAAAAGCATTCCGTCAAAGTATTAGTGGGAAAGGTCGTCAACCTCCAATAGATCTATTCATTATATTCGCGTTCACATACAAGTGATTAATGGCTCATGATAGGGGGTCTTATGGCAATAAGGTAACTTAGGCATATATCAAGTCAGGTAAGCATACAGAAAAATACTTGTGATCTGTTTATAGCATGTATCCCCCTCACGGAGTTTAAAAATAGTTAAATCAGTAAAAGTGAGGCTTTGACTCACCTTAAGCGTTACTGGTGATGGTGAAAGAAATTTTAGAGTTGATTATGATATTGAATTCAGTACAGAACCTAGTAAATGTAAATGTCTGAGAATCTGACCAAATACTAGTGGTGGGTGTGAATTGAGTAGTGAATGATGAATAACGGATGATGAATAATGATTTGATCGTTAAGTGTGAATGGGTTATGCTTAAAATGCTTGCAATTCAAAAATAAGGATCTATATGCATGATGATCTTGATTTTTATGTCAATTATCCTGTAATGTTATCCTCTAAATGAATGAATGAATGTGGATGTTAACTCGTAACGTTTCTCGTTATAGTAACTAACGAAAGTTAAATAATACGTAACTAAAATGTACAAATATGCATATGATGTGACGATGAGACGAAAAATTTTAAATGAAATAAGAATGTCAAGAAAAAAAGTAGGCCCTTGTTCTTTTCCAGGTTTTACACTTTTTACCCTAACTGTGTTAGTGTTACGCCGTTAGTCCTTCGTTAAGTCCAAAGTCCAAAAATAGTCCAAAACTTGTCCATATGTGCCTATAAGGCTTGGAATTCAATCATTTGTCAATTTATATCCTCTATAAACTGTTTTCACAGTTTCAGTCCACTTGTTTCTTGGTTTGGCAGTTTTGGTCCTCCTAGTTAGATTGCGTTACATTTTTAATCCAAAAATGTCAAAGAGGTAGGGAAAAATATGGCGATTTTTCCAAATGCTTATTTAAGTGATTTTCAATTTATTGGGCTTTAACGAGTTATATATGTGGCCTGTTAATACCTTTTGATCCGTGGGCTTTGGGGGAGGTTTGGATTATTGAAATAGCTTATTTTTACATCTAAAACTTATTCCAAAAGTGCCATATTGTTAGCTTATTGCTAGCTTATTGAATTAGCAAATTGGGCTTTACAGCCCATGCGTTATATATATTAAAGGTTTTCAAACATGAGTTTTGTGAAACACTTTGATTAATTTAAAGGGTCGAATTGTGGGTTTTATGACATGTTGTAAAAATGAAAAACTTAGTTTGTTGGGTGGCTAAACGAGTCGTGTAAAGAAAACACTATGTTGTGTGACAAGTTTAGGAGATATATGTAGGTTTTCTAGGCGACATGGCACATTTTTACATACAGTTACTTGGTTAAAATTTCTAGTTCGATTGTGTATAAGTCCAACATGGGATTTCTGGTGTTCGTGGGGTCATTGTTATGCGTTTTGTGACCTCGTGTGATCAAGAGGTGAGTGTATACTAATCGTTATGTAACTATTCGACATTCTCATGCGAATATACGTTTTAAAGTGTACGTAAAGTATAGTTGTAATGCGTTCGAGAGGTGAGTGCAATGCATGTTTATACTAACGTGATCATAAGTGTTTTAGAAGAGTTATAAACATGTTCTGATGATTACGTATGGTTTCTCAACTCATTTTAACGTGACAATAAGCAAGGAACATATGATATGTTCGAATGTATCATGCATCAAAATGATGATTTAACGTGCAAAGGTATTGAAAAAGATTATAGACACATACCACACCTTTAGAAAGGTGGTGATGAGGCTGTGATGTTCGAATGAGAACACAAGAATGAGGCAGTAGACTTTAGGCGTTCGAATACATTTTAAACGTATTCCTTTTTGACTTGTATTGCTCCCTAGACAAGAGACAGTCGCTTTTGACACTTTAAGGATATTCTTGGCTGTGAAATGAGAGTAGGTCAAGTAGGGTAGACTGCCAATATGAAGTGAGTTATATAAAGATAGATTGCACACACTCTTTTTGACTTGTTGACTTTCGAAACAATGATAGGGAGTTACTGTGAAGGAAATAGTGGATTGGAGTACAATAAAAATCATTTAAGATATTGTAAGATATTAGGAATGATCTTGAATGAAAGGTCAAGTCATAGGTTTGGCTCATGTGAACATATTCGCACGTTTCTATCTTTATCGAGTAGCATAAGTGAAGCCAATGCACCACATTGGTCCTCTGTAGTTCTAACATCATTTAACAAGCTCACATGTGTTAGAAATAGTTTAAGAATGTCGTAGGAAGAATTGGGAATCAAAATGATTTAGTATTGGTGTTTATTTTTGTATGTGTAGATCGAATATGGGACAACAAAAATGGCATCAGTTACTGTGTTAATTCACGACATTCATGGCTGGGAATTTACACAAAGGTAGTTCGTTATGTGGTGATCATGATGGTGTAAAGACATAGGTTCGTTACATTCGATATTTTGAAGATATAATACGTTTTTATAAAGGTGTTTGTGATCGGGTTAGAAAAGAAGAAAGAAAGAAAAGAAAAAATGTGTGGGCTTGTGTTTTTGGGCCTAGTATGGTAGGCTAAATATTATAAGGGTCCGATTGGTCTGTAGTGTAGGATTAGTGATTTAATTAGTGAAATTAAATGTGGTTAATTATATTTTAAATGTAATATTTAGAACTAATTTAGGGTAATTAGGAAAATGTAAATACTTTAACGTAGGCGTTGCATTATCAATAGTGATTAATTGTGGTGTTCGAATTTAGAGAAAACGTGGGTTCGTGATTGGATTTTATCTTGAGTTCGTGTCGTTATTTAATATATAACGTGAAACGTATCGTGTTAATAATAACATATAAAAGAAAAGATTAAATTTCCCCATAAAAATGGGTTCTATTAAATAGTAATGCAAGATTATCATTAATCATCGAGATTAATTACAACGGATTTTCGTAGAATCCTACAAATTAATAACGAAACCAGTAGCACATTAATTGATAAACCATAAGCGAGAACAAATCAATTTATACCTTATGAAGACCAACTCGTACTAGATCTGCTCTTTTTCTACTTCATCACCAACAACAACAACCTTGTAGATCCTAGATATCGAGAGCAACCCGCTCTGATACCACATGTTGAAGAATCTTTAACCCCATCTAGGATGTGTTTTACAAACATCATTGATACATAGCAGCGGAATTAACAATCGATCAATGATGTTCAACAAGGTTGAATTTATTTAACGAACGGCCGTTTTATTGATAATAATAAATAAATATAACTACAACAAAACGTGTACAAACGCACGTTTGCTAATCGACTCTCATTGAGAGATCTACATTTTTCTTGATACAAACATATTGCCGCCTACACCCTTTATAAATAGGGTTTACGCAAAAACCTAACTTTCACAAGAAGATAACTAAAATATTACATTTAGTCCTCATCGTTTCATTTGTCTTCATTTATGCCTTTGTAGTTTGTAAATATCAAATCATAATTCCCAACATAAAGTACTAGTTATTATGGAGTAATGGGGAAGAATGTCATGTTATTACCCCCACATGTACGTTGATATTTAAAGTACTCCACGTGTTTTCATATTTTTAATTCGGGTCATCAGTTAGTTTCATTTATGTAAAAGTTTAAGTGCGGTGATGACGTCAAATAACGACATATTATTAGCATCATTTATCCTATGTATATTGCTTGTTTTGTATTATTTTATATGAGAATTTGTTGCTGCAAATAATGTTCTAAAAATGTTATTTATATCTTTCAATAACTTCACTTTTTGAGGTTGAAAATGTGAAAACACTTTATGTTAAAATTAACGTAAACAAGTTTTTAGTTAAAAGATCCCACTTCTACATGTTGGGAATTAAATGTTTTTGACTTAGTACTGCTGGGAGAATTACACTAACTATACAAACTGCAAGTGTATAAACTGAAGAACTGCTGAAGTATAACTAACACTACAAATTCTGAAGTTAGTAATGCCAGTTGAGAAGAAGGTACTGCTGCATGGATAAACGTTTAGAAGATATGTATTAAGGATAAGAATGGAATAGATCTTTTGTATATCTTAATTAGTTAGAAATATACGGTAGAATACTTATCTTGTAAAGGACTCCTTAAGTCTATAAAAGGAGATCCTAGGTTAGATGTTTGATGTACGTATCAGTCATACAAGTATTGTTAAGATTCAAGGTCGTTGTAACCCTAGTGATATTAAGATCACTTGTATTATCATTAAATAATATTGAATCATTTGAAGTTAAACTTTCTGTGTTCATACAAGCATTACTGTTCCATTAAACAAACAAATTCTTCTAAGTGCGGTTAAGTAGATTCCACATACTTAACTACATAACCTCAAAGTATCATAAAAATATCATAAGGGAGTAACATCCTAAGTGTTTTATAATCCTCTCAAGTGGTATCAGAGACAGGTTGATACTATTGATTTAGAAGAGAAAGTAATGGACATGGAGACTACACAAACAAACATTGCTGCTAAATTGGCAATGTTGAAGCAAAATGACTTGGAGATGTGGAGGCTGCGAATAAAATAGTACTTCCAGGTGCAGGACTATGTACTCTGGGAGATCATTGAATAAGGAAATTCTTTTAAACCTTTCACATCTGTCTCAACAGTTGATGGTAAAGAAGTAACTGTTGTGCAAACCTCTCCAGTGACTGCAGAAGAGAGGTTACAAAAGAAAAACAATGTTAAGGCTAGGAGTCTGCTGATGATGACAATTCCTAATGATCAACTCTTGAATTTCAGCAAGTATAAGGATGAAAAGTCCTTATTTGAAGCAATCAATACAAGGTATGGTGGTAATGAAGCCACCAAAAAGACCCAAAAGACTTTGTTGAAGCAGAACTTTGAAAACTTTTCTACAACCAGTAACGAGTCTTTGGATCACATGTTCAGTAGATTGCAAAAGATTGTTAGCCAACTGGCTGTTCTTGCAGTGGTAATACCTTAGGAAGATTTGAACTCCAAGTTCTTGAGGAGCTTACCTGCAGAGTGGGCTATGCATGTGGTGGTCTGGAAGAATAAACCAGACATTGATTCTATGAGCCTAGATAACTTATACAACAATTTCAAGATTGTTGAGCAGGACGTGAAGATAGATGGAGGTACTAGTTCAAGCACTAGGAACATGGCTTTTGTGTCATCTCCTAGTAATTCAAGTCCATAAGAAGTAAAGTTTGCTGCAGGAGTTAGTACTTCTAGCTCATCAAGCAATACTAATGGTATTCTGAATGACACAACCTGTTATGCCTTCCTGACAAGCTAGAATGATGGATCAATGTTGACACATAAAGATCTCTAGGAGATAAATGATGATGATTTAGAAGAGATGTATCTCAAGTGGCAGATTTCACTTCTTAGCATGAGGGCTAAGAAATTCTACCAAAGAACTGGCAAGAAGATCAACATCAGTAGTAATGATACTGCTGGTTTTGAAAAATCTAGGGTAGAATGCTACAATTGTCACAAGTTGGGGCATTTTTAAAGGAACAAGGGTTATGGAAGCAAGCCTAAAGGAGTGGAAGAGCCTGAGACTTCTTCAAAAGCTATGGTGGCTATTGATGGACTGGGATTTGATTGGAGTTTCATGGCAGATGATGAGGAAGCACCTACTGAGATGGCTCTTATGGCCTTCTCTGACTCTGAGGTACAATCTGCTTAATGTTGTTCTAAAACATGCACTGCTCTTAAAGAATTAGAAACTTTAATGAAATACTATAATTAGCAGAGGATTGAGCTAAACAAAACAAATTACAATTTGTCTAATCATAAGAGAGGTTTAGCAGCCCTAGAAGAACAAATAGTGCATTATAAGAACAATGAATCTGTTTTTGCTGAGGATATAGTTGTTCTTAAGAGGGATTTGTCACTTAAGAATGCTGAGATTAATTTGCTAGAATCTGATATAGATAGAATTACTAAGGGAAAAGACAATATACAATTAATTGTAGATACTTTGGAATATGTATCAAAAGGTGTAAACAAAATCATAGAGTGTCAAATAGTTAATAATGCTAAGTCTGGGTTGGGGTATAAAACATGTCCACCTCCTCACAGAGGAGTGCCTACACCCCCAGGAATAGACCTAGAACATACATGTTTACCAGAGTTTCAACAACCTAGGTTAGGTTATGGTTGTAAATCTAAAGAAAACACAAATGCTAATAAACCTGTAGAAGTCAGTGAGCCTTTTGAGAGTAAAAGTGACACCTCTCTTGCTGAGGATAAGGTGTCCTCTGATAGGAATTCAGATGCTCCAACTATTGAGGACTGGACATCTAATGATGATGAAGATCAGGTTATGGTTAAACCTGATGTAGGTAAAGTAGAAGCAACCAATGTTCCTAAGGTGGTTAATAATAAAACTGTTAAGTCTAAATCAAATGATAAACTAGTTAGGAAAACAGCTAGGTACTGTGAGATGTATAGATCCACAGACAAGCCAAGAGGTAACCAGAGGAACTGGAATAACCTCAAGCTTCACCAACTAGGTGATGACTTTTTCATGTATAAGAAGGCTTGTTACACTTGTGGTAGTTTTTACCACCTTGAGGCTTTTTGTGATAACCATCAGGGGAGAAAGATGGTTACTAGGAACAATAGGGTAACTGGGAACTCAAGTCATAGGGTGAACTCAAACAGGTCTCAAACTCACCCCAATGCTAATAAAATGACACCTAGGGCACTTTTATTGAAGTCTCGCCAAAAACAAATTAGTACTGCTCAACCAGCAGTTAATACTGCCAGACCTTTTAAAACTATTTACCCTAGACCAGCAGTTTCAAGTGCAAAACCAACTTTCAAATATGCACAACAAACTGTTAAAAGGCCTTTTCAAAAGAAAGCAGTGGTACAAAAACAATTTTGGAAACCAAAGGCTAAAACTGCAAAGCCAACAGTTAGTACTGCTAGCCAAGCAGTTAGTACTGGTAACTCTAAAATCACTGCAAGGGATAAAAGGGCTAATGTTGTTAAGGCCTCAGCATGCTGGTTATGGAGACCAATCAAACCCAATGGTGCATCAATTGTTTTGAAAATATTTGACTATATTGATGCATGAGGCAAACACAAGTCAGTGATGGCTTAGGTACCCCAAGGAAACTAATTTCTTTATTTCATGTGCTGGAACATTTACAGGATAATGATGAAGATCAAGGCTATGCAGACAGTGGATGTTCCAGGAATATGACAGGCAACATGTCTTATCTTCCAGACTTTCTACCAATGGATGGAGGATATGTTACCTTTGGGGGAGGAATAGGGGGAAGAATTACTAGTAAATTTAATGGCAAATCTGATGAAGGTTTCTTGGTTGGATACTCACTAAATAGCAAAGCCTTTAGAGTATACAACACAAGAACAAGGAAAGTAGAGGAGAACCAACATGTTAAATTTCTAGAAAATAAGTCTAATGTTGCAGGTGAAGGTCCAAAGTGGCTATTTGACCTTGATACTCTAACCCAATCAATGAATTATGTGCTAGTTGTTGCAGGAACCTTTTCTAATGATTTTGAAGCTTTAGAAGCTGATGATGCAACAATTGAAGCAGGCTTGGGAAAGAAGAAAGATCAAGATCATTTGCTGATGCCAATATGGAACAGTGTGGATACATCTTCAAAGAATGGTGAGCCTTCTACTAATGAAGCAAAGGAAGGTATTGAAGATGAAAACAATGTAGATGGAACTGAAGATCTAGAGAATCAAGATAACAATACTAATGAAGATTGTGCTGTTGAGCCCCAAGTTGGTACTGCTGGGCAAAATGTTCATACTGCTAGTCCATCAGATACTAATGTTGCCGATTTCTCAGAAGATGAGGTGGATATCAACAATCTACCACCTACCTATCAAGTTCTCACTACACCACACACAAGGATACACAAAGATCACTCCCTAGACAATGTGATTAATGACATGCAGTCTAGAGTAAAGACAAGAAAGCAACTCATGACTTCATACCAACAAGGATTTCTTAGTGCTGTTTATGATGAAAAATAGCATGAAGATGCCAACACATGCTTGTTTATGTGTTTCCTCTCACAATCTGAACCCAAAAATGTTCTCAAAGCCTTAGAAGACTGAAGATGGGTAGAAGCAATGCAAGAGGAGCTTCTCCAATTCAAGATTCAGAAAGTTTGGGTAATAGTGGATTTACCCAAGGGTATGAGGGAAATTGGTACAAAATGGGTTTTAAGAAACAAGAGAGATGAAAGGGGTATTGTGATCAGAAACAAGGCTAGACTTGTGGCCCAGGGGTATACATAAGAAGAGGGAATAGACCACAAAGAATTTTTTGCACCAGTAGCTAGGATTGAAGCAATCAGACTATTCTTAGCCTATGATTCTTTCATGGGCTTCACTGTTAATCAGATGGATGTTAAGAGTGCCTTTCTGTATGGTACTATTGTAGAGGATGTATATGTCTCTCAACCTCCAGGTTTTGTTGATCCAGAACATTCTGACAAGGTGTACAAGGTTGTGAAAGCTCTTTATGGACTACATCAGGCTCCAAGGGCATGGTATGAGAATTTTGCTTTTTATTTGCTAGAGAATGGATTCCAAAGGGGCAAGACAGATCAGACTTTATTCATCAAGAAGAACAAGAAGGATATCTTGCTAGTACAAGTTTTTGTGGATGATATCATCTTTGGATCAACAAGGAAGGATATGTGTGTAGAATTTGAGAAACTTATGCATGATAAGTTTCAGATGAGTTCCATGGGGGAACATGCATTCTTTTTGTGGTTGCAAGTGAAGCAATCAACTGAAGGCATATTTATCAGCCAAGATAAATATGTGGCAGCGATACTAAGGAAATTTCAGTTTTCTAATGCTAAAGTGGCAAGCACACCAGTTGATTCAGACAAACCATTACTCAAGGATGCTGATGGAGAATATGTTGATGTACACACTTACTGATCCATGATAGGGTCCTTGATGTGTCTTACATCATCAAGACCAGATATCATGTTTCCTGTATGTGCTTGTGCAAGGTTTCAAGTGACTCCTAAGGCTTCTTATTTAACAGTTGTCAAGAGGATCTTTAGATACCTTAAGGGTCATCCTAGGTTGGGTCTGTGGTATCCTAGGGAATCACCTTTTAAATTGGTAGCTTATTCAGATAGTGATTATGCTGGTGCAAGCCTGGACAGGAAATCAACAACCGGTGGATGTCAGTTCTTTGCATGCAGACTTATATCATGGCATTGTAAGAAGCAGAACATTGTGTTGATGTAAATAATGTTCTAAAAAAGTTATTTATATCTTTCGATTAATTCACGTTTTGAGGATGACAAAATGTGAACTCACGTTACGTTAAAATTAACGTTAACAAGTTTTTAATCGGAAGATCCCGTTTCTACGGAAATCAGTCTTGAACAAAGTTACAACTTGAACTAGTGATCAAAGAAGTGAATTTATGTTTTGAAAATTCACATTTTAAATGGGACAAAACTTTTTTTCAAAAATAAACATGACAAATTATTTTTGAAATATTAAGAAATGTTTTAATGGAAAAATTAGTTTGAAATTCATAACAGCTATTTTCCCCACCAAAATCAGCTCCAACCTTCCCCAAATAAATTTTCACCAGAAAAGATCAAATTTGGAGCGTCTTTGTCTGGCACGGCTCCACAGTTCCACTAAATTTAGTGGAGCCACATGGTATTTAACGAAGCCGTCCGTACCATTTTGAATTGTAACGTTCAGATTTTCTTTGCCTATAAATACCCACCTCTTTCACAGTTTTAGGCACCCTTCACACACAGAAAAATCCCTTAGCTAAATCCTCTCACACCTTTCACTTCTTTAGTTCGTTTAGGTTAGTTTTTCTTTGTTTCAAGAGTGATCCAATCATCCTTCAAGTGATCCTCTTCATACCTCTTCACTAGCAAGAGAAGAACACAAGTATCCACTCTATGGCATAGGAGATTAGGTCATGCCAATATGCGCTTGATACAATCATTGGCGTCTAAGGAACTAGTTAGAGATCTACCTAAGATTAAGTTTGATCAACACTTTTGTGACGCTTGTAAAGTTGGAAAACAAGCCCATTCTAGTCACAAAGCTAAGAATATAGTCTCGACCTCTAGATGCCTAGAACTCTTTCATATGGACTTATTCGGTCCATCCGCCGTACGGAGCTACGGAGGAAACTACTACACCTTAGTAATAGTTGATGACTACTCTAGGTACACTTGGACTAGATTTCTTAAGAATAAGACTCAAGCCTTTGAGGAATTCGAGGTTTTTAGTAAGAAAGTCCAAAATCAACTAGGATGTACAATAGTTTCAATTAGGACGGATCATGGTCGGGAATTTGATAATGAAGTGCAATTTGGAGTATATTGTGATGCTAATGGTATTACTCACAATTTCTCAGCTCCACGCACTCCACAATCAAATGGGGTAGTAGAGCGGAAAAATTGTACTCTACAAGAAATGAGTAGAACGATGTTGAATGAACAATCAACTCCGCAAAAGTTTTGGTGTAATGCGGTGGATACCTCAACTTACATACTTAATAGGATTTTAATTAGGCCTATCTTAGGAAAAACCCCATATGAAATCATGAAAGGTAGAAAACCTACTCTTGATTACTTTAGAGTGTTTGGAAGCAAGTGCTTCATACTAAACACTAAAGATTACCTCACCAAGTTTGACCCAAAGTCTTACGAAGGTTTTTTCCTAGGATACTCCCAAAATAGTAAAGTTTACATTGTCCTAAATAAGGAAACAATGAAAGTCGAAGAGTCACTCAATGTGACATTCGATGAAAGCCCTCCACCAGCTAAGACATCACCCTTGGTGGATGATGACTTAGATGAGGAACAAGCCATTAAGGTTAATGGCAAGAAAACCTTAGTTGATGACATTGAGGATGAAATAGTTGAAGTTGACGATATTGTCAATGTTAAGGAATCCAAGAACCATCCTATTGAAAATGTCATAGGAAACCTAAACCAAAGAACCCTTAGGTCACAAGCTCAAAACAAAAGTAATTTCTTTTGTTTTATATCAACTGTAGAACCTAAGAACGTTGGTGAAGTGATTAGGGATGAAAGTTGGATACTTGCTATGCAAGAAGAACTTAATCAATTCACCGCGAACCAAGTTTGGGAGTTGGTACCACCTCCTAGGAATCAAACCATCATAGGAACTAAGTGGGTGTTTAGGAATAAACTCGACGAAAATGGCGTCGTGACTAGGAATAAGGCAAGGTTGGTAGCACAAGGCTATAACCAACAAGAAGGAATAGATTATGATGAAACCTATGCACCCGTAGCTAGATTAGAGTCTATTAGAATACTCCTTGCCTATGCATGTGCCTTAGACTATAAATTGTACCAAATGGACGTGAAAAGTGCATTCTTAAATGGTTATATCAACGAGGAGGTATATGTTGCTCAACCTTCGGGATTCGTTGATTTCGAATATCCGAATCATGTTTATAAACTCAAGAAAGCACTCTATGGTCTTAAACAAGCTCCCAAAGCTTGGTATGATAGACTGAAAGCATTCTTGATTGAACATGAATATACCATGGGAGTGGTTGCTAACACACTTTTCTCAAAGAAAAAATATTCACATCTCATCATTGTTCAAATATATGTCGATGACATCATATTTGGCTCAACTTGTCCAGAGCTGTGCAATGATTTTTCTAAGATCATGCATGACGAGTTTGAGATGAGCATGATGGGCGAATTAAATTTCTTACTTGGTTTACAAATTAAGCAAATGGAAGATGGTATCTTCTTTAATCAATCTGAGTATAGTAAGGAAATGCTTAAGAAGTTTAGTTTAGAAGAGTCTAAGCCCATGAAAACTCCCATGTCCACGGAAATAAAACTCACGAGAGATGAAGAAGGTGAGTCCGTGGATAGCACTAAGTATAGAGGTATGATAGGTAGTTTACTATACCTCACGGCAAGTAGGCCCGACATCATGTTTAGTGTCTGCCTTTGTGCTCGCTTCCAAGAGGATCCCAAAACCTCTCACCTTGAAGCGGTTAAGCGTATCTTCCGATACATTAAAGGCACTATACACTTGGGATTATTTTATCCCAAGGGGACCGGTATAGAAACTGTTGTCTATGCCGACTCTGATCATGCGGGAGATTACGTGGATCGAAAAAGCACGAGTGGCGTTTGTACCTTCATGGGTTGTTGTCTAAGGTCTAGGAATGATGGAACATATTCCATAAATCTCATGACTCTTGAAGTCATCCCGTGTATCTCGTCTAGTCAAGTTTAGGAACCCCTAGTCATAAGAATTTGTTAGGTACAAATTCTTTCCTCGTGTCATAAGATCTCACTAAAACAGCGAGACTTATTCGTCAAAAATCAAAATGGGACAGAAAACAGTCCCAGCAGATCACGGCTCCACTAAATGTGGCACGGCACCGTTAAATTTAACGGTACCGTGGAACCGTGCATCTGGAACATTTCGTATTTCAGTCCCCTTTTCCCACATTACTCATTCCAAACCCTCACAACCTCAGCAATTGCTGTCACAACCTAACCTCACAACCCAAAACTCAATTACACCTTTTCAAGATCATATTCAAGACATTGATTTCAAGATCCTCAATCATTTTACCCTTTTCAACATAAGTTGTAAGTTTTCTCACTCTAATTTATTTCTAATTTTGAGTCTAGGGTTTGTTCATTGATGAAAATTGAATTGGGGATTTTCATCTTTTTCTAGGAATGCTTTAAGAATTAGAAGTCATCAACACTAAAACATCCCAATTCCATCATTTTTAAAAATCTCACAAAATTAGGATCATGAAATTGTTCTTTTCATGCATTGTTGATGCAAACTAAAAACACTTTCTCATGCATTCATGATCTCACAAATATTATTCGAATTACATAATCAATATGTACTTTTCGACATATTTGTTTGTGCAAAAGTGAAATCAGGAGTGTTTGGGTAATCTCATTATTTTTCTTTTAGTCAAAATTACCGCACCTCCACATAGTCTGCATATAGGCACACACTAGGCACATGTTATATGCAACTAGTATTTGTTCTAAATTTTTCTTAAAATTTTCTTATAGGACACAAAAATGTCTCATGAATATGATTTTGATCATCTCCTAACCGATACCTATACACCCGAAATCTCACATGAACCCACTACACCCGGTAACCACATTCGTGCCTATGTCAATCTTGAAACCCGTTGGTTTCATGAAGGCCGTGTCGTTGATCCGTCCCTAGTTTACCACCGGGACATCAACACTTCCTTTAGAGCTATAGGATTCGATTGTCTACTCCACATTAACGAGTACATTTGTCCTTGCTTTGTGTTGGAGTTCTTCCGACAAGTTGAACTCGTACGTAACGAGGATCAATCCTTGTCACTCTGTTTTTGGGTCAAAAACTTCAAATACGTTCTAACCCTTGAGCAATTTGCTCAAATCCTAAGAATACCTAATCATGGGCAATGTGCCTATACTGAGGATTGGTGTCTTGAGTCTCTCTTTCACTATCGTGAGGAGAATAGTTCGTACTGTTCGTACATACCCTCTCCAACCGAACTAACCAAACTCATTCGTACTCTTAAGTACCCCTCTTACCCTAATCCAACGAAAATTCGTTTGGAAGAGGTTCGTCATGAACTACTTTCTTGGGCAGTCATTCTGCGAGAAAATGTTCTAAGTCTCACAGGAAATCGTGAGCAACTCCCGGCGTGTTGTGCTCATATGATTTACTGTCTCTTAACCCAACAACCATACAATCTCGCTTACTTCTTCGCTAAGCGAATTGTTCATCTCAAGGGTAACAAGAATAAATTGATACCTTATGGGATGTTCCTAACCCGTCTCTATCACCACTTCATGACCGTTCACCCTTACCTTCATGGTCCTCAATACTTCCTCTTCACACCAGTCATGAAACCCATAACCGAGTCATATGTCTCAACCATCCTCATTTCCGAATTCACCACCCACTTTGCACCCTTTGATGATCCTAATCATGAGAATGAGACAAATGCTCAAGACGAGAGTGTGACAAGAAGGGGGAATGCTCAAGTCATAAGTAGTTAGGAAGAGATTTATCTCTCACTAGGGTTTATTACTAATAGATTATATTAGGAATTAATAATCACATTATCTTGCATGCTTACATGAATATTCTATGTGATATTTGGATGATATCTTATCTTGTCTTTATGCTTGAATGCTTTTGATTATTTAAGTACATTACATGATCATCTTTATGTGCTAGATGTAGCATTGTATGGATATATTAGGAAAATAAGTACCTAGTGAGTTGAGGCACCCTCATTTCCAGGAATTAGTTCCCCTAGAAAATATCCCTCTAGCTGCCCAAAACTAGCCTGTAGAGAAATTTTCGTGCCAACAGTGTCACGACACCACTAAATAGGGCCGGCACCGTTAAATTCAACGGTACCGTGGGGTATTTAACGGAGCCGTGACCCTGTATAACGGATTTTTCCTATTGCTCCTACTTCCCTATCACCCTAACCTCAAACCTGCAAACCTTGCACCCTCACATGCACCCTAAGATTCCCTTGCTATCTTCTAACACCCTTCATTTTACTTTAATTCAAATTTCACCTCACTTGCCTATATAAGGCCACATCCTTGCAAGCTTACCTTGCTCACCATCTTCAACCTCACATCACACTAACACCATGTCCTCACCACAAGGATCAACCACCCACATCTCAAAGAAACCTAGGATAACCGTAAGACCACCTTCCAAACCACTCTTGGTAGATCTTACAAAAGATGATGAAGCAATAACACCACCTTCCCAAGCCACTCCACAATCACCATCACCACCTTATGCACCCTCTAAAACATCCTCTACCTACACAACATCTTCATCATCCTTCTACACTACATCATCCATGGAGTACACACCATCCCCCTTCACTCCATTGGACAATGCCATGCCAATCTCACCTCCAAAAAACGTACCACTATCACCACCTCCTATCATGGCACAACCCAACCAACAACATCCCTTTGAGTTACATAGTGCTAATTGCCTATGTTGTCTCCATAACCGTAATCTCATCTACTTCTTAAGAGACGAGATTCATTTCATGTTCTACTTCATAGAACATCTCTTGACACCACCACCACCTCAAATGGGGCCTCAATCTCCACTACCTCCTAACCAAAACAACTAAACACTTACTTGTTTAGTCCTCCACAATAAACCCTTAGCAACCCTCTTGGAAATGAAGCTTGCCTCTAGTCATTAGGAATTTAGGCTTCTTGTTATCTTCCTTTGTGCTTTTTATGTAGTCATACATTAGTATGACACTTGTTTGTTTTATGAATGAATGTTTTTATGTAGAGGTTTTATTTTTAAGGGATTGGATATTTGTCATATGTGCTCCGTGTTAGATTTTGTATATGTGTTATCTAACTTTGTTTTGTAGCACGATCCATTGCTCGATTCCTTGGCATTCTCCAAATGAGGGGGAGTATACATCAAAGGGGAGCCTTAGTCACCTTTTTGATTAAGACAAAAAGGGGGAGAAATGGGAGTAAACTCATTAAAAACTTGTTAAAACTAATTTTAACCTAAAATAAGTTTATGTTTTGTCATCATCAAAAAGGGGGAGATTGTTGATGCAAATAATGTTCTAAAAACGTTATTTATATCTTTCGATTAATTCACGTTTTGAGGATGACAAAATGTGAACTCACGTTACGTTAAAATTAACGTTAACAAGTTTTTAATCGGAAGATCCCGTTTCTACGCAAATCAGTCTTGAACAAAGTTACAACTTGAACTAGTGATCAAAGAAGTGAATTTATGTTTGGAAAATTCACATTTTAAATGGGACAAAACATTTTTTCAAAAATACACATGACAAATTATTTTAGAAATATTAAGAAATGTTTTAACGGAAAAATTAGTTTGAAATTCATAACAGCTATTTTCCCCCCCAAAATCAGCTCCAACCTTCCCCAAACAAATTTTCACCAGAAAAGACAAAATTTGGAGCGTCTTTGTCTGGCACGGCTCCACGGTTCAACTAAATTTAGTGGAGCCGTATGGTATTTAACGGAGCCGTCCGTACCATTTTGAATTGTAACGTTCAGATTTTCTTTGCCTATAAATACCCACCTCTTTCACAGTTTTAGGCACCCTTCACACACAGAAAAATCCCTTAGCTAAATCCTCTCACACCTTTCACTTCTTTAGTTCATTTAGGTTAGTTTTTCTTTGTTTCAAGAGTGATCCAATCATCCTTCAAGTGATCCTCTTCATACCTCTTCACTAGCAAGAGAAGAACACAAGTATCCAAGTTGATACAAGGTGTTGTCATCCCTCTTCATTAGCAAGAGAAGAACTCAAGTAATCAAGAAGATACTAGAGTTATAGTTGCTAGGTTTTTGTAACACTTGTTACATCCTTGTTGTGTCTTAGCATACATCAAGTTTATTTCTCTTTTGTGAGTGAGAATGAAGATCAAGTGTGATCTATAGAGATAGTGAACATCTCTTGAAGCCATTGGGCTTATGTGATTGATCAAGAAGATCAAGGGTCATTAGGTTAGTGTTAGTTGAGTAGAGTGAAGTGAGTGTTGATCTTTGTGATCTTGTTGAGATCTTGGTGATCTCTTGAAGCCATTTGGCTTGTGTGTTTGGTCACGTGGACCTTGGTAGATTGGTACTATCTAAGATTAGAACTCGACATCTAGCTTAGTGTCGGTAATAGGATAAGCGACGTGTACGGTTTTCTCCGCCTTAAGGGTGGTTGTTGACATAGTGCTTGAAACTCTCGAGTGTGGTACTCGGGGAGTGGAGTAGGGCGAAGAAGAGCTTCGTAGCCGAACCACTATAAATCCTCTGTCTCGGTTTGATCTTTCCAACTCTACTCTTTACTTTTATTATTTATCATTAGTTTGAATTGTGTCTAGTTCATATTGGTGTTAATTGATTACATATAAGTGTTCGAATCAAAGTTTCCAATATCGCACTTTTAAAACAAGATTTTTAAAAGAATTTTAAACCGGTAAACTATTCAACCCCCCTTCTAGTTTCCCACAAATTGTGGCAACTTCTACAACTGAAGCAGAGTATGTAGCTTCTGCAAGTTGTTGTGGTCAAGTTCTTTGGATTCAAAATCAGCTGCTTGACTATGGGTATAATTTTATAAACACCATGATATATATTGACAATAGGAGTACAATTTGAATAATTAAAAATCTAGTGCAACATTCTAAAACAAAACACATAGAAATTAGGCATCATTTTATAAGAGACTGCAATGAGAGAAAGTTAATTCAAGTGGTTAAAATTGATTGTTGGATCGATATACTCTGACCAAACTAACTTGTAGCTTGTCTACGGTTTAACAACTTTGAATGAATTCAAAACTATTAATAATGAAACACTGATATACTTTGCTAAGTATGCGGAATCTACTTCAACAAAGCTAAGAAGAATTAATAAACAACTTCGAATATTATTAAAACCTTGATCCTGCTCTCTTACACAGATTCACTAACAAACTCTAATCACTAATACTTCTAACAAGCTTCTTCGTGTAAACTTGTCTCTCTAATCTTATCTAATCGTACCTCTAATTGCCTATGTCTAATGCCAACCTAGGGATCCTTTTATAGGCACAAGGAAAACCCTAGTCGGTTTACAAACTTGAATGACAAGTAATTCTAATTATAACTCTAATCTAATACGAACATTCTAGAATTACACATTAGTCCTTAAACTATTTGCATAGCAGTCCTTCAACGAGCAGCAGTACTTTGACTTAATTAGCAGTACTTTGACTTGAGTAGCAGTACTTTGACTTTCAGCAGTACTTTGATATTTCATAGCCCAACAATCCTCCCCTAACTTGAATTCTACTTGATTGATTTCAAGTTCCTTTGTATTTCTTTAACTTCAACACTTTATCTTCAAGGAAAGGTTGTATCTTTGAAATCTGTCTCGTTGTTGTTTTGTCATCATCAATGCAATCAGTATCTTCAATCTTCATCAGCAACAATTCTTTTCAGCATCATATCTTTTCAGCAACACAGCATCATATTGACAATAGGTACATCAGATCTTAAAAGTTTCATACTATTCTCATCACTTCCAGGTGTGTTAACTCCTGTGAGAGGTGAATCATTGAAAACTTTAATGGATTTTGATGTCTCTTTACCAAAGCCATTAACTCTGGAGTAGCCAATGTTTAGATTTAGGAAAAACCATGGTACATTGATAACCATATGATTTTTAGCAAATCATCAGCTATCAACGAATTTGAGTAGTCTTTACCAAATAGCCGTTTGCTTTTGGACTAGCTAGTTCTTTTAGTACAATCACTACCATGGTGTACTAATTACCATATAATGGTTTTCCACAACCTTTACCACAAAGCCATTATCTTGTGGGCTAGCCAACTCTTCACTAATATAGATATGGTGAGTTGAAAACCATACAAACTCTTCATGTGGAGTTTGTTAAAACTCCTTGGACCGTTTAGAGCACTAGGGTTAAACAATAACAAAGACAACAATCATGCACAGCGGAATAAGTAAAACATCTTTATTATTGAACAAGGTTTTTTACTTTGTGATCTCTAATACTAACACTAATAATTATCTACAGCCCCAATTCTACTTGATCAAGGTAGAACATGTTACACGCCTTGTAACAGGGATCAAGGACTCGACCTTGAGGCTGAACTAACTAACTAACTAACTAAAACCCTAGACGTTTGTAACTTACGTCTAGGTTACACACACACACCTTTTAGTCGACTACATTATGGAAGACCTTACTTAATGAAACCTTACACCCTTGATCTCTTTATATAGAGAGATATTAGGGTTTACAAAATACTACGAGGGACTAATAAATAAATATTCTTTGACAAGCAAGTCCCTTGTCTTTTATTCTTCATTAATTGAAGAATTCTTCCTTGTCACTTCAGGTCCTTCTTGTTTTCACTCTTCTTGTTTTGTCTCATCAAATCTATAAGACCCAACAATCTTCCCTATTTGATGATGACAAAACATACACGTTCTTGTACGAACTTCCCTAGACGAAGTAGAGAAGTTGAGATAATTAAATCTCGCCATAAATGAAACAAGTATTGTCTTCCCCTTAAGCCATGCCATGCCACTCTAACATCTCTTCTAACATCTCTTCCCCTTTTTGTTATCAACAAATAGAGAATGTATGTAAATACGATCTTGACCACCATTAACCAGTACCACACTTCTAATCAGAGCCTTCCAATGTTTCAAATTGCCCTCCATGAAGAACACCAAAATGCTTACTAAAAATGAATCCAAAACAGTAGAAAACTCCAACTAGCAGTAGTAATAATGAACAACGGTAGTAAGAATCAAACACTTCCCCTTGAGTGGTGCATGTAGATGGTCAAACATTCAAACAATAAGCTTCCCCTGAAACTAATATGTTTATCATCTCTTGAATCTCCAATTCTGTAGGCTCCTTGTAATGATTACTGATGAAGAAAACCAAATATGACGAACTTGATGAAGAAGTTGAATTTCCCAAACCTTCATCTTATATCTTGCACTATCCACGTCTCTATGTGACTCCAAACTTATCTTAGAAGTAGGCTACTAGGACCTCTCGATAAATCCTCAACTAATATGAGACACTGAGCACTACAATGTAACTCCTTTAAGTGATAGCAAATGTGAGCATTACGCACCATAATTTGTAGATCACACATCCTTGCTAGATTTACCAAGTCTTTGTCACCGCAATAACACAAACATAAAAACGCGCACCTGTGAAACTTAACTACAACATCAAATAGATAATATCCAATCGTCTTCTTCAAATAATCCCCAATGAGCCTTTAATCTTTCAAGAACAAAAACCAACTTGTGTGTGTGAAACTAATAACCTGTGTGTGTAATCTAACAAACTGCTCATAATTAGCATCTCGACTTCCCCTCACTGCTCGTAAATCATGCATTGTCTCCATAAATCATCTAAACACAGCAGTACTTTGGATGAACAGTACCTTGGAGCATAGCAGTACTTTAGACTAACAGTACTTTGGGAAGCAGTACTTTAAATCCGAGAGCAGTATGTTGCAGCAGTACATTGAAGAGAGCAGTACTTTAACCAATTACTGACCACAGTAGCCAAATTCAAAGTACAAGAATAGTTAAAATCATTCACTTCACGTAATCTTGTCGCCACATATTTAAAATAATCGATTGACTAGTACGAGGTCTTCACATCTATGTCCACTCAATTAATTAACCCATGTGATTGATAACTACAAGGCAGCTATCTTAAACAACCAATCAGATCGAGGTTTAAATAATACCTCAGCAGCAAGCGACAAAACAATAAATTCACAATTCGACAAATCTTCATACGCTGTTAGTGCAAATCGAATCTTGACTTTATCATCAATTACACGCGCCAATTATAATAACAAAAATTCAATTTGACCAGCGACCCATGTGCTGCGTTGAATAATTTTATCACTGATCCAATTCTCGTTAATTAATTGCAATAAAACTTACAGAAGATGACAATTCATTAAATTGCACTGACCAATTAATGAAGTTCGATCAGTACGAGGATAAATTTCATCAAACAAATCGACCCCACAATTGTACGATCCACTGACAATTGATAAAAGACAATAACCGATCGATCCACTTGCATTATTAACCAGTAAGCGACAAGTCTTTAAATTAATAAAGATCGATACCTTAAAAGTCGATTCTTGAAAAACTTTTACCGACCTGCTTCTGTCTTCAAATCTGCTCTTCTTCGACAGTAAAACCTTGTAATCCCTAGGTAACGAGCTCCCCAGGCTTTGATACCACATGTTGAGTTTGTTAAGACTCCTTGGACCGTTTAGAGCACTAGGGTTAAACAATAACAAAGACAACAATCATGCACAACGGAATAAGTAAAACATCTTTATTATTGAACAAGGTTTTTACTTTGTGATCTCTAATACTAACACTAATAATCATCTACAGCCCCAATTCTACTTGATCAAGGTAGAACATGTTACACGCCTTGTAACAGGGATCAAGGACTCGACCTTGAGGCTGAACTAACTAACTAACTAACTAAAACCCTAGACGTTTATAACTTACGTCTAGGTTACACACACACCTTTTAGTCGACTACATTATGGAAGACCTTACTTAATGAAACCTTACACCCTTGATCTCTTTATATAGAGAGATATTAGGGTTTACAAAATACTACGAGGGACTAATAAATAAATATTCTTTAACAAGCAAGTCCCTTGTCTTTTATTCTTCATTAATTGAAGAATTCTTCCTTGTCACTTCAGGTCCTTCTTGTTTTCACTCTTCTTGTTTTGTCTCATCAAATCTATAAGACCCAACATTGATTCTAATCATAACTTTGTAGATCTTCTCACAAAAGCCTTTGATGTTGAAAGGTTTCAAAACTTGGTAGCAAGTATCGGAATGCTTAATCCTTAAAAATTTTTAATCTGATATATATTGACAATAGGAGTACAATTTGAATAATTAAAAATCTAGTGCAACATTCTAAAACAAAACACATAGAAATTAGGCATCATTTTATAAGAGACTGCAATGAGAGAAAGTTAATTCAAGTGGTTAAAATTGATTCTAATCATAACTTTGTAGATCTTCTCACAAAAGCCTTTGATGTTGAAAGGTTTCAAAACTTGGTAGCAAGTATCGGAATGCTTAATCCTTAAAACTTTTTAATTTGTGTGTTTTTGTACATTAAAATGGATTTGTATTGCTAGACTTGTCAATTAGTACTGCTTTGTATAATTTGTACTGATAGTACAAATCTGGTTTGTTTTGTTAGAACTGTTAGTCATATGCTTATACTGTTATGAAGCAAGTGCTTTGCACTTTGTTTTCTTGGTTTTAGACTAACAATTGCAGGTATGGAGTTTAAGCATAAAGGAATTACTAGTGCATTGTGTGAGCATCATATAGTGGTTCAGTTGCTGACATAATCGGTTAACGATGGACAGAGTTTGGGGATTCATTAACAAAGGTTTATACTTAAGTTAATTAATTATTTAAAACTTCTTTCTTGAGATCTTATTATGATGTTTTGTATTGAATTGATGGCTTAGTCAGACAGTAATTGACATAACTCACTTTCTACCATTTTATACTTATGTATATTGAGTTAGTCTAAGGACATCTGGTAGAAAGAACAGTGAGCAAACATGAATCTAACACTTGTGTTAGAGGCAACAACTGGCACGAGCTGGAAACCTTGTCAAGAAAGCTTTTTGAATAAGTTTATCTGATCACAGGAAATTATTTATAACTGAAAATTGGTTCTCATACAATCAGAGGTGCATTAAACCAAAATCATGATTAGGTGTCTGTCTTTACACTTAATCCCTTCAAAATGGTTGTTAGTAGTATGGTTTTTAATCAAAATTGAGTTCAAACTGCTAAGTCAAATTTTTCCAAAAAGTTTGTACTGCCAGGCTTAAAGTTAGTACTGGTAGGCTTAGGTTTGTACTGCTGGATAGTCATTAGTACTGGTGCGAAATAACAGCTTTTTGAAAATAGCCGTTGAGAGTTTGTTGGGATTTTTACTGATCATTTCCTTGTTATAAGGGTTTCCTTTTTGGACATTTTTACTTTTATATTATTATCTTAACCTTATCTTCAATAAAAAGTTATTTTTTGATTAAATTCGGTCCAGTAGAAACCTTAACAAGCCTATCATAATATCTCAATTCACTTTCTTCTTCTACTTTCTACCCTAAAAATAAACTATTCATAGTAGTCAAATCATCTTTTACTGAAAATAAACGGCTACTTTATCCTTTGTTGACAAGCACAACGTGGTCTCTTTCTTGGAAAAAGCAGAGGATGATGCTACTTTTCATCAGATAGTGGACTTTTTAAATTGTACTCATATAAGGTATTCTTTACTCTTAAATCCCACTATCTATGTCTCCCACATCAAACAGTTTTGGCAGACTGCTACTGTCAAAACATTTGAAAATGGTGACAAAGAGTTAAATGCTAAAGTGGATGGAAAATCCATCACTGTTACTGAATCATCACACAGGGGGCATCTCCATCTGATTGATGACAATAGTAATAGTGTTATGCCAGACACTGAGATTTTTGAAAATTTAACCAGGATGGGGTATAACACTCAATCACAAGCTTTAACTTTTCAAAAGAGTCGTTTTGCCCCTCAATGGCGATTTTTAATTCACACCATCCTTCACTGTCTTAGTCCTAAGAAAACCTCATGGGAACAGTTCAGTAGCAATATTGCAACTGCTCTCATTTTCTTAGCTACTAATAGAATTTTCAATTTTTCTAAACTCATTTTTGAAGGTATGGTTAAAAATGTTGATAGCAAATCAAAGTTTGATGTATCCCAGGTTCATACAAACTATTTTGAACATGCGGAAACATCACATTCTTCCACACAAAACTGTTTATCCAACACCCGAACTTACCCAAAAACTTTTTAGTAACATGAAAATGTCTTCAAGAGGGTATGGTGGCGAAGAAGTTCCACTTTTTGATTCAATGCTACAACTACAGGGTGAAGGAGAAACAACCCCAGTTGCCTCCCATCACACACCCAAAACATCAGAACACTCATCTTCATAACAAAATTCATCAACAGATGGGACTATATCCAGACAGGACACTGATGTACCTCAACACAGAGTTCCTGCCCCTCCCAATGTAGCAGATGAGGCTGACTATGTCAGTATGGAAAGGGCTACTTCTACTGTCCCAGGCTTAGAAGCTGGACAAGACAGAAGTAACATAGCTAAGACCCAATCCATGGCAACACCAACAATACCTAGTACTCTTGGTGGCATCCCAAGCAAACAGGAAACTCTGGGTGGCTCATAAGCTTACCATATGGTGGACTATGAGTCTTTGCCCCATGATGCACCTAACCCTGAAGGTAACACATCAGGAAGTGTTGAGGGCAGCTATACACTTAAGGAATTGATGGTAACTTGTGCAAAATTGTCTGAGAAAGTAAACAACTTGGAAGCTGATCCCAAAAGCCAAAAGAAAAACTTTGGAGTTGTCTACACCAACCTAGTTTTAAAAGTGAAGAAATTGGAGAACACTGTCAAGACAATTAAAAGGAAAAGATCGGTACAAGTGGTGGAATCAACAAGTTCATCTTCTTCGTCTAGTTCAACAGAGGGTCCAAGTGCATATCAAGGTGAGGAATCTTCCAAACAAGGGAGGAATATTGCCCAGATAGATAAAGATCATGACATTTCTTTAGTTCAAGAAGAGTATGATGCCCAGGGGAGGCAAACAGAGCAGATGGATCAAGGTACTTGTTACTTTACAGATGGTACTGGTATTGCATTTCAAGGTACTGCTAGTATTCCGGATCAAGGTATTGCTAGTTCACAAAGTACTGCTACCGCAATATATACAAGAAGACCAAGGACTTTAAGAGCAGACAAAGGCAAGGCAATTGTAACACCCCAACCCGACAAGGGTAAAGATATCACAATAATGGATTCATATCAGATCAAAACAGAGCATACATCTACAGTAATACAAAAATCTCAAAGGATTACAAATGAAATACTGAATCTACAAGGTTACAATGAAAACTTTCAAAACTAATTCTAAAACATAATATCTTCTATCCAATTCTAATCCAGAATAGCTACCAAGCCTTCTAAGTCCAGAGGTACACTCTCACTCATTCCCAGCTTCCTACTAGATAATGTACAAACCAGGTTTAGGGAAATACAGAAATCCATCACGAGCCCAGAGATAACAGATAATATCATAACAGAGTAATCATATAATAATCCAGAGGGGATGCCTCTCAAGTAACAGATAATATGAGGGGTGACCTCATGTATCAAATCGGAGTGATCAGCTCCCAGATATATGTGAAAGACGTGTATCGCACACACCATCAGTCACCAGATATAATAATAAACATATAACATAAACAGATAACAGAGTCAGAACTAGGATGCATCCATGCGCCCCCTGTGGCCAGAAACTCCTTAACACACCAGATAAAATAAATCAGGGACGGGACAGGTCATCACTCTCCTGCCCTAGAGTCATGCCATCGGTGCATCAATGACATGGACATGAAACCCTCATGCCTAGTGATTGGATCGGATATCAGACTGTGGTCAAGGTCAGATGTCATATAATAAACAGAGTCACATCTAAGGGTTCATGGCAGAAGGGTCATGTCAACAATTCAGATTAAGATAATAAGGTTTAAATCAGAGTTTATCAGATTAAGTTTAATATCAAAGCTCAAGTTCAGATTAAAAGGTTTATTTCCAATAATCCAAAAGAGTATATCAAAGGTTAATGATTACAAATTTATAGCAATAATCCATTTCAGAAGTTCCTGTCAAAAGTCCATTTAAATCAATCCTTTAATAATGGTTTTCATTGAAATGATCTTGCAAAACAGTTTTCATAAAAATGGTCTTCCAAAACGTTTAGTAACTTCCATTTCAAAATAGCTTTTCTTAAACAGTTTCATATGTAATTTAATAAAGGTTCAAAATCAATTAGGTTCAGATAAAGATTTAACAGGTTAAGGTTTATGCCAAAATCAAATCAAAGTTTACAACAGATATATCAGGTTAAGGTTCAGAACAAGGTTCACAGATCAGGTTCAATCAAGACTCACAAATTCAGGGTTCAGAACAAGAGATCAATCAGAGTTCAGGAAAAGGTTCAGAATAAAATAATCATAGCAGAGGTTCAAACAAAAAGGTTCAAGACAAACAGATCACAACAAAGATTCACAACAGAAGGGAACATAGCAGTGGTATCGGAGATCCTAATAAAGAAAATGAAAACTGAAAGAAAAGGGGATGAAAAACCCTTACTGAAAAAGGGCAGAATATCTGTACCTTATTAGCACAACAGAAAATCAAACAAACACAGAACAAATGATCAGGACTTCTCCTTCTTCACACCTAAGGAAGAGGAAGACAGAATTACTACAGATTCTATTTCAGATTATTACTTTTAGTTTATCTCTTCATTTTATGTACTTTCTATCTTTAGTAACTTTCCAGATTTAGTAAGTTCCCATAATTAGCAGGTTTCCAGAATTAATAGATATTATCATTTCAGATTAGGTTTAACCCTTATTCAGAGATTATTATGGGATAACAGTATATTTTATCAAGTTACAGAAGTTTAGGGTTTTAAATGACAATTATACAAAGTTTAGGGTTTTAAAAGTAACTTCATTAATTTCCAAGGTCTTAAGTGAAAAATACTTTAAGTTACAGAATTATACGCTCACTTTATTCAGAATTACCTGTTATTCCCTTAAGTTTCATAATTTACAGATTACACCCCTTTAGTTACATAATTTACAAAACCAATCCTTATAATTACATATTTTACAAATTAAACCCTACAATATCCATAATTACCAACCAAGCATATTATATTTCATAATTATAGAATATACCATCAGAAATTAGTACGTTACAGATTAGTCCACTCAGAATTCAGAATTTACATATTTAGTCCCTTAAGTTTACAAAACATATATATTAAGTCATAATTCATAACAATTTCATAATTAGCCCATAAATCCTCAAAATTACACAACAACCTTTTTATATCAGTATTAACTCAAAACAACTTCAGAATTCCAGATTTACACTTTTGGTCCCTCACTTTTAATTAATTCCAAATCGAAACCCTAATTTCCCATTAATTCATTATATTGCAATATTTACACTTAGGACCCCAAAGTTATATTTTTCCCACATTCTTACAGATGTATATGATCTTACAAAAATATCCCAGAAGTTTCAAAGTTGGCAAAACAGGTCCTTTTACTTTTTATTGTAAATCGGTAAGACTTTTTAGAAACAATTTCAAACCCTACTATTTACCAATCATTGAACCATCATTAATTCATCCTTAAAACATCATTAAATATCAGATTCATGTCCAAGAGACCAAACCCTAGTACCCACGATTTTCATTTTATTATATTTCTTTATTTTTCTAAAATCCGGTTTTATCAATAATTAACCACGTTAAATCTAAGCCTCTAAAAATAAAACTCATATTTTTCCCAGATCATATGACTTATAAGGAACCCATGAAAAATAATGAACATGCCCAGAAAAATAGTTTAATATATATTGCATATTTACGTATGTTTTAGACATCAAAATTAACATGACATGATTTAGGCTACTATAATTCGATCTATCATTTTCCCCAGATATATTACATCATATGAGGTCTAAATAAAATAGCTATCATGTCCAGAAATTCGGATTACATATTATTGTGATTTACGTATTCATTGACCATTATATTTTCATACGCTTAGTATAGCATGCATGGATCGATTTACATATTTTATATGAGTTATATAACATCAAAATATCACAGGAAAATTTCCATATTAATTTTAACACGTTTGGTTTAGTCGCAAGAATTATTACCTTGATTTAGAGCAATTCGACAAGAAATCAAGAACAAGAACGAACCAAGGAGAAAACGCAGCAACCCTTAATTTTCCTAGCTTCCTTGCACCTCCAAGAACCCCAGAAAAATCCTTGTACACGTCCAGAACTTGTGTGATTGATTGGGTCGAATTATTTTGTGTCGCTAGTTTTTTCTTTGTTTTAGCGATTAGGGTTTTTTTGAAGAAAAGAGATAAGATTTGTTTAAATGTTATAGAAACCGACCTAGAGGAGGGATAAGATCAGAAATGTCGGTACTAAAATCCCACAAAATTTCGGATTGATTTCATTAGACAATTTCTTAATTTACTTTCATATATTACCTAATATAAATGATTTAATAATTATATTTTGTTTAATATACATATTTCGGAATTTATAAATAAATGTGTATTATAATTTTTTTTTGAACATTCAAAATGATGTAACGTTGTCCCAGAAATTAGTTTGTTTCAGATATAGTTCGATTTCAGAAGTTTTGGAATTGTTTCAGAATTTATAAGTTATTTAATTAGGTTTTATGTTATCAGGGGTAATTTGGTCATTTTACGGGTTATCTGAATTTCAGGTATTACAACTTCTTCCCCACTAACAAAAAAATTTCGTCCTCGAAATTTGCAGAAAGCAGAACGAAAAGAGAGCAGAAAACAAAACAAAGACATAACAGACTAAGACGAGAATTGAGGTGCAACGAAACAGGAGGCATAACACACTGAATCCAGATCAGAAGGATAACATACCAACGTAGTAGATGAAAATCATATTCTCTCGGAAGAGACAAAGGAATACATGGGGTTTTGACGGATATACGGTTCACAGAATTTGATTAGACAGATCAGATTTGAACATACAGAAAATAGATTATCGATGACATCAATGGCAGAAAGTTCTATAACAGAAGCTAAGATTAGTATCAGATGTACAGAGGTCAGCAAAACGCGTGACGGGAATCCAGACGTATCAATTCGCATAACGGTGAAAGCAGATTACGCGTATAGGTAGAATGAACTTAAAGTCTCACTAATGCAGATAATCTCAAACAGTTATCAGAATTTCTACAGCTCTAAGGCACTTCTCGAAATATCCTATGCCCACAACAAGTGCACGTTATATGATGTAAGTATTATCACGTTGGCCAGACGTCATAATACTGGCATCATATAAATATGCCCTCATGATGGTCATACTTTATCTCAAGTCGTGAACAGAATAGCTTATCTTAACCCACCTAGTCTTCCTACGGTCTCAGAGTTCATCAGAATCAAATACCCTAACTAAGAGGAGAACGCATTAATCGAAAAAAATTTAACGGAAGCCCCAGAATTTCTATCAGAATTGGGTACATCAGATCATCCATCATTCGTCAAATTTCAGGTAACAAAACCATCATCCGACATACGCAGAATGAACACAGAGCGGAATTACTGATAAAGAACTTAAATCATTCAAAGGATTTATCATCAGGTGACAGATTTTTAAATAGGTCGAGCGGAAGTGAATTACGTCATCCACAGCTTCATCCATCACATAATTAATTCTTCCAAACACAAACGTTCACTTCAGAATTTTCTTCCATTCAAAATCATGATCTCAATTTCCATTCTCAAGTCTGCTTCTGCTCTCAATTCATCTTAGTACAACTAAAATGGATAAAGAAGCAAGACTGCGAGTCTTGGACAGGTCTACTTGCACAGTTCGGAATTCGCCAACTCAGACTGCTGTCGTCACCGGATGCCTGGTAGTGGTGTCTGTTACAATCTCTGAACGCCAATCAAATCTACTCTTCCAGAACAAAGGTCATTCCATTTAATACGAAGACATGATTCGTATTAGCCAATACAATTGGCATTATTTAAAACTCATGATGGTCACAATGAGTACGAAAACAGTTTTCTTGAATCGTTTCAGGGAAACTTCATATCTAATTCACATAACCAATCTTTACGAATAAAACTGAAATACTTTACGGAAGTTGCTCTCAGTTAGCCATCTCCTATCTTAGGAGTTCTTGTGGTTGCTTCTTCAGTCCTTCAAACATTAAATGAGGTCGTCTGATACAGAATTTACAAAGATAGAATAATTTAATCATTGATACGCGGCAATGAAAAGTGATTACGGTTAGGATTACGGTTAGGTTTACGATAGTTGATATGCAGACGCAAAATTTTCTCTTTCTTCTTCATAAAATAATAGGGTTATTCAAGGGGAACACTGAGGTGGACAAAAACATATCTCATCATCTTCTCTAGCATCATGGTTCATTAACTGAGATCAGTTCAGAATCAATTCTACTTCTCAAACGGTAGGAAACTCAGAATTTTCATCAGAAATGCCAGAAAATTGTACAACAAAATTTTCTAGGGGTGGATACTAATAGGTGTCAGGAGAATTTGACAATCAAATGAGATCAGGGTAAATATTTCCATAACAGTGATAAGCTTAACAGATTTAAGCGGTTAAAGGTTATTATAACAAAATAGGGTGGGTCAGATTGTTACATTTCAGATGCGGTAGTTTATGATAGCTGAAGAACCAGCCAATCAATAATCACAAGATCTCCAAAATCAAGTATATCAATAGTAAACAGATCCGCAGAACGAATATGGTCATTAACCCAGACGGATAGTTCATAGGTCAGAGTCAAGTACATGGTTCAGTATAATGTGGGGATAGGTACGCGAATAGTTCTAGGTGTTGGAGTTTTTGGTTTAGCTTTTAGCATAAGTGACAGGTAGGGTGTACATCATTGGTAATACGGACATCGTATACTGTCAAAGTGAGGCTTATAAGATATCGGATATCAGCATCATATGCTCAGTTAACAATTCCATACAGAGACGGTATTTGCATCAAATCCTTCCAAAGGAAAACTGATTTGCAATTAAGATTCATCATTCAGGACGGAATAGTATCAGAGGATACATTTATATCCAGCATGGGTCATGAATTTATAGAATGTGTCAACCACATTAGGGTTAAATGGTCTTTGGGATGGTCGGAAAGATGTCAGACTGTTTATCCCACAGATCAGAAATGAAGGTCAAAATTGGGTAGTGGCAGCAAAAATTTAACAATCGGTAATCATGGCAGAGGTTCCAAAATTGTTTCAAACGCCAAAGGTGAGACATAGGAGGATAGTCGTCAATATTAAATGATCAAATCAATCAATCCTTATAAGGTTAAAATCAAGGTTACTGTCAAAGAAAGACGGATCAATAAAGATAAATCTTATCGTTCGGAAATGAGAGGGAATGCATTTTTATACTCGTGGTCAAACGCCACAAAACTTCTCATGGGAACAGAGATGGTTAAGACGGAATCAAAGGATTCATAGGTGATTATCAGAAGCAAGAAACAAATAACAGAATGTATCAAGTGTATCATCATCATGGGGATTCTCAGATTTGCCCAAAGAGGCATCAGAATGATTAACAGAAGGTTCAGAGGTCGGAGTTGAAATCGGAAGGCAAGGATCAAATAATGTCAGATAATTACTACGCAATTTCCAATGCTTCAGATTTTATTTAGGTTTTAAGGCATAAGCTCTAAATTTCCAAATGTGATTTTAACCAAAAGCAAGACACGAATCAGAGTGGTGCGGAAGCAAGATACTTAAGCAAATGACTTATAGTCTACCCATTCCTCACTGGTCAGAATTTAAGTTCCTATAGGGAAATCCTAAAGCAAATTCTCAAAGGTTGTCCTACGAGCGCCTACAGTGGAAACTTAGTGGTCCAGACTTCACAGGTCAAGGGTAAATGTATTACGAGTCGCAGCCTGTGATCTCTGATACCATAAATTGTAACACCCCAACCCGACAAGGGTAAAGATATCACAATAATGGATTCATATCAGATCAAAACAGAGCATACATCTACAGTAATACAAAAATCTCAAAGGATTACAAATGAAATACTGAATCTACAAGGTTACAATGAAAACTTTCAAAACTAATTCTAAAACATAATATCTTCTATCCAATTCTAATCCAGAATAGCTACCAAGCCTTCTAAGTCCAGAGGTACACTCTCACTCATCCCCAGCTTCCTACTAAAACCAGGTTTAGGGAAATACAGAAATCCATCACGAGCCCAGAGATAACAGATAATATCATAACAGAGTAATCATATAATAATCCAGAGGGGATGCCTCTCAAGTAACAGATAATATGAGGGGTGACCTCATGTATCAAATCGGAGTGATCAGCTCCCAGATATATGTGAAAGACGTGTATCGCACACACCATCAGTCACCAGATATAATAATAAACATATAACATAAACAGATAACAGATAACAGAGTCAGAACTAGGATGCATCCATGCGCCCCCTGTGGCCAGAAACTCCTTAACACACCAGATAAAATAAATCAGGGACGGGACAGGTCATCACTCTCCTGCCCTAGAGTCATGCCATCGGTGCATCAATGACATGGACATGAAACCCTCATGCCTAGTGATTGGCTCGGATATCAGACTGTGGTCAAGGTCAGATGTCATATAATAAACAGAGTCACATCTAAGGGTTCATGGCAGAAGGGTCATGTCAACAATTCAGATTAAGATAATAAGGTTTAAATTAGAGTTTATCAGATTAAGTTTAATATCAAAGCTTAAGTTCAGATTAAAAGGTTTATTTCCAATAATCCAAAAGAGTATATCAAAGGTTAATGATTACAAATTTATAGCAATAATCCATTTCAGAAGTTCCTGTCAAAAGTCCATTTAAATCAATCCTTTAATAATGGTTTTCATTGAAATGATCTTGCAAAACAGTTTTCATAAAAATGGTCTTCCAAAACGTTTAGTAACTTCCATTTCAAAATAGCTTTTCTTAAACAGTTTCATATGTAATTTAATAAAGGTTCAAAATCAATTAGGTTCAGATAAAGATTTAACAGGTTAAGGTTTATGCCAAAATCAAATCAAAGTTTACAACAGATATATCAGGTTAAGGTTCAGAACAAGGTTCACAGATTAGGTTCAATCAAGACTCACAAATTCAGGGTTCAGAACAAGAGATCAATCAGAGTTCAGGAAAAGGTTCAGAATAAAATAATCATAGCAGAGGTTCAAACAAAAAGGTTCAAGACAAACAGATCACAACAAAGATTCACAACAGAAGGGAACATAGCAGTGGTATCGGAGATCCTAATAAAGAAAATGAAAACTGAAAGAAAAGGGGATGAAAAACCCTTACTGAAAAAGGGCAGAATATCTGTACCTTATTAGCACAGCAGAAAATCAAACAAACACAGAACAAATGATCAGGACTTCTCCTTCTTCACACCTAAGGAAGAGGAAGACAGAATTACTACAGATTCTATTTCAGATTATTACTTTTAGTTTATCTCTTCATTTTATGTACTTTCTATCTTTAGTAACTTTCCAGATTTAGTAAGTTCCCATAATTAGCAGGTTTCCAGAATTAATAGATATTATCATTTCAGATTAGGTTTAACCCTTATTCAGAGATTATTATGGGATAACAGTATATTTTATCAAGTTACAGAAGTTTAGGGTTTTAAATGACAATTATACAAAGTTTAGGGTTTTAAAAGTAACTTCATTAATTTCCAAGGTCTTAAGTGAAAAATACTTTAAGTTACAGAATTATATGCTCACTTTATTCAGAATTACCTTTTATTCCCTTAAGTTTCACAATTTACAGATTACACCCCTTTAGTTACATAATTTACAAAACCAACCTTATAATTACATATTTTACAAATTAAACCCTACAATATCCATAATTACCAACCAAGCATATTATATTTCATAATTACAGAATATACCATCAGAAATTAGTACGTTACAGATTAGACCCCTCAGAATTCAGAATTTACATATTTAGTCCCTTAAGTTTACAAAACATATATATTAAGTCATAATTCATAACAATTACATAATTAGCCCATAAATCCTCAAAATTACACAACAACCTTTTTATATCATTATTAACTCAAAACAACTTCAGAATTCCAGATTTACACTTTTGGTCCCTCACTTTTAATTAATTCCAAATCGAAACCCTAATTTCCCATTAATTCATTATATTGCAATATTTACACTTAGGACCCCAAAGTTATATTTTTCCCACATTCTTACAGATGTATATGATCTTACAAAAATATCCCAGAAGTTTCAAAGTTGGCAAAACAGGTCCTTTTACTTTTTATTGTAAATCGGTAAGACTTTTTAGAAACAATTTCAAACCCTACTATTTACCAATCATTGAAACATCATTAATTAATCCTTAAAACATCATTAAATATCAGATTCATGTCCAAGAGACCAAACCCTAGTACCCACGATTTTCATTTTATTATATTTCTTTATTTTTCTAAAATCCGGTTTTATCAATAATTAACCACGTTAAATCTAGGCCTCTAAAAATCAAACTCATATTTTTCCCAGATCATATGACTTATAAGGAACCCTCAAAAAATAATGAACATGCCCAGAAAAATAGTTTAATATATATTGCATATTTACGTATGTTTTAGACATCAAAATTAACATGACATGATTTAGGCTACTATAATTCAATCTATCATTTTCCCCAAGTATATTACATCATATGAGGTCTAAATAAAATAGCTATCAAGTCCAGAAATTCGGATTACATATTATTGTGATTTACGTATTCATTGACCATTATATTTTCATACGCTTAGATTAGCATGCATGGATCGATTTACATATTTTATATGAGTCATATAACATCTAAATATCACTGTAAAATTGTCATATTAATTTTAAAATGTTTGGTTTAGTCGCATGAATTATTACCTTGCTTTTGATCAAGTCGACAAGAATTAAAGAACAAGAACGAACCAAGGAGAAAACGCAGAAACCCTTAATTTTCCTAGCTTCCTTGCACCTCCAAGAACCCCAAAAAAATCCTTGTACACGTCCAGAACTTGTGTGATTGATTGGGTCGAATTATTTTGTGTCGCTAGTTTTTTCTTTGTTTTAGCGATTAGGGTTTTTTTTGAAGAAAAGAGATAAGATTTGTTTAAATGTTATAGAAACCGACCTAGAGGAGGGCTAAGATCAGAAATGTCGGTACTAAAATCCCACAAAATTTCGGATTGATTCCATTAGACAATTTCTTAATTTACTTTCATATATTACCTAATATAAATGATTTAATAATTATATTTAGTTTAATATACATATTTCGGAATTTATAAATAAATGTGTATGATAATTTTTTTTTTGAACATTCGAAATGATGTAACGTTGTCCCAGAAATTAGTTTGTTTCAGATATAGCTCGATTTCAGAAGTTTTAGAATTGTTTCAGAATTTATAAGTTATTTAATTAGGTTTTATGTTATCAGGGGTAATTTGGTCATTTTACGGGTTATCTGAATTTCAGGTATTACAGCAATCATGACAGAGCAAGAACCATCTTCTCAGAAATTATCCAAGAAGGAACAAGCTCAGATGGCCCTTGATGAAGAATTAGCTCAAAAGTTCCATGAAGAAGAATTAGCAAGGGTAGCAGATGAAGAAACAATCTCAAGTTTTATGATTGAGTACAAATATCAAACTGAAGATGAAGAGATAGCTGCTTAGGTTCTTGCTGATCTGAAGCTAGCTGAAAAGCTACAAGAAGAAGAAAGGTCAAAGTATACTCAAGAAGAGCAAGAATCAGCACTGGATGATCTATTGCAGGAGATCAGAAAGAAGCAAAGTAAAAAGAAAGCTTATCAGAAGAAACCTCCTTCAAGAAGTGAAAAACTAAAGTACATGAAGGCTTATTTGAAGCATCAGTACAATTGGAAAGAAAAGTACTTCAAATATAGATCTTATGAAGAAATTGAAGAGATCCACATTAAAACATATAGGAGAATTCAGAAGTTTCTGAAAGGTGATACATTTGAAGGAAGAGGAGAAAAGAGTGCAATAGAACAGTTGGAATCCGGAGATTCCAAGAAACAAAGAATTGAAGATGAATCAGTTCAAGAACAACCTTCAGAGGAACAAAAGATAGAAGAAGAAAAATAAGATGAGCCAGTTGAGGAAAAATTAGCTGAGAAAGAGGAAAAGACATTGACTGATGAGCAGACCCATAGTATGATAGTGGTTGTTACAAAATCTCTTAACATTGATCCCCATCAAGCGAAGCATCCTATTATTGACTGGGAAGTATATTCAGATGGAAGGATCAAGGGATGGAAAATTATCAGAGTAGGTGGAAAGTCTGAAGTGTCCAAGTTCTTTGAAGACATGTTCGGAGCTTTTGACAGAGATAACTTGGATAAATTGTGGAGCTTAGTTTAAGAGAGATTCAAGACCTCAGATCCTACAGATGATAAAGATAAAGATCTATGGGCTGAGCTGAAAAGATTATATGATCCAGATGGAGGTGAAGCTATATGGAGATTTCAAGCTCAAGTTTCAGATATCACATGGAGATTGTTTGATAACTCTGGTGTTCATAGAGTTCCTACTAATGCAGGATTAGAAATTTATATGTTAGTGGAAAAGGATTATCCACTCAGAGCAGTAATCTTAATGGCTATATTGTCATCAAGACTTAAAGTTGAAGAAGATTTAGAGATGGCAGATGAACTAATCAGAAAGATATTACAGCTTGCAGAACAAAGGAAAGCCAAAAGACTAAGGTTGACTATGTAGTGTTTGGAAGTGTCCTCACAATCCACATTTAATTCAGAGAAACTTGATGATTTAGGGTAAATCACAAGTTTAGGGGAGGATTGTTGGGAATTAAATGTTTCTGACTTAGTACTGCTGGGAGAATTACACTAACACTACAAACTGCTAGTGTATAAACTGAAGAACTGCTGAAGTATAACTAACAGTACAAACTCTGAAGTTAGTATTGCAAGTTAGGAAGAAGGTACTGCTGCATAGATAAACGTTTAGAAGATATGTATTAAGGATAAGTATGGAATAGATTTTTTGTATATCTTAATTAGGTGTAAATATACAGTAGAATACTTATCTTGTAAAGGACTCTTTAAGTCTATAAAAGGAGATCCTAGGTTAGATGTTTGATGTACATATCAGTCATACAAGTTTTTTTTTGATTCAAGGTCGTTGTAACACTAGTGATATTGAGATCACTTGTATTATCATTGAATTATATTGAATCATTTGAATTTAAACTTTCTGGGTTCATACAAGCATTACTGTTCCATTAAACAAACAAATTCTTCTAAGTGTGGTTAAGTAGATTCCGCATACTTAACTACATACCTCAAAGTATCATAAACACATCATAAGGGAGTAACATCCTAAGTATTTTATAATCCTATCAAGTATTGTGAATATCGTTTAGTTCGAGATTGGTTAGATCTCATCTAGGGATTACACAATAATAATGAATAAGAACAGTACGCAGTGGATAAAAACAAAACTTTCATTATTATTGCTACAGGGTTTCTTCGTCATCATCTCTAACAACTACTGACATACAAATCCTAGGCGTCCATTGTAGGAACTTGACGCCTAGCACACACACACACCCCTTTCCTGGATGTCACATCTCTAACATCTGTATTCTAAAACTCACGCCCCATCTCTTTATAAACTAGAAATTAGGGTTACAAAGACTTTAACAAAATACATAATAAGTCCTTCATCTTTGTCTTCATAAGTCTCATTCAGCTTTCATGTTTTGTTAATATTAACTCAAAATATAATTCCCAACAATCTTCCCCTAGTTGATAATGACAAAACTAAGTATGAAAGATGTCATCTTCCCTTAATCCATGCATATCATCAAGGATCTTCAAGCTGCAATCTACTAAGTAAATATTCTTCCCTTTTTTGTCATCATCAATTGGGGGACAAAGGTGTGCATCTTTGATCTTTATAACCATGAATCAGCAACATACATCCAATTTAGTCTTCCAATGTCTTGAATTTCCCTCCATGAACGAACACCGAAACGCTTACTTTTATGAATGAACTCATGACAAAAAAATCCTAAATCTTTAGTAAGAATACCAATGAGCAATTATAAAAACCTTCACCTCGATGTAGTATATAAATGGTTAAACATTTGAACATGTAAGCTTCCCTTGAAACCCATATGTTAACCATTTGCTGAATCTTCAATTCTGTAAGCTTTATGAAATGATGAAGAAAACTAACCATTACCAATTTGATGCTGAAGTATAATAACCCAACCTTGTATCTTATATCTTCTACTAAAACTGACTTCGAACGTGTAGTTAACGTATAGGGAGACCGCAGTTTCTTGACAATAAACTCATCTTCAATGAGACACTGAGCACGATAATGTAACTCCTTCAAGTGTTTGTTAATTTGTAGTTACCACTTCAACGAACGAACAAGTTATCTTTAAATGTTGGGGACCGTTTAAGATATGATAAGAACACAATCTTGAAAAATTCCGATTGCTGAATCCACAACCATAAGCTTAGATGTTAAAACTAAGCAAAATACAACAACAAATCATAATAACCAGATCGAGTATAATAATTGAAGAGCAAACCAGATCGAGTAAAATTAATGAACAAATTGTATTCAAGAAACCCTAAACTGTTAATATGCACCTCCAAATCTGCTCTCTTGACTGTATAATCGACAACAAAAAACATATATCCAACTTCCATGGTGAATTAACAAGAATTGAATACGAATGCATGAAGTTGAATCCAGAAAACCCTAAAAATCTGAAAATCATATACTCTTTTGCAGCAGTTTTAAAAAATTTATACCTGACGATCTAAAGCTCAGATCGAAGATCCCTCATGTGAAATTGTACCTTGGTATATAAAGAATCCCCAGTAAAAATTTCAGCCCGACCCAATGGTTAACGAATGAGTTATCGTCCTTTGAAAACAGCCCTGCAGTGAGTTACGAAAATATAACCAGTTATGAATTTTTCTTCTTTTCTTGTTCTTCGACAAACCAAACCTTGTTGAATCCCATGATCATGAGGCCCTTGGCTCTGATACCAATTATGAAGATCGTTTAGCTCGAGATTGGTTAGATCTCATCTAGGGATAACACAATAATAATGAATAAGAACAGTACGCAGCGGATAAAAATAAAACTATCATTATTATTGCTACAAGGTTTCTTCATCATCATCTCTAAAAACTACTAACATACAAACCCTAGGTGTCCATTGTAGGAACTTGGCGCCTAGACACACACAAACCCCTTTCCTAGTTGTTACATCTCTAATATTTGTATTCTAAAACTCACGCCCCATCCCTTTATAAACTAGAGATTAGGGTTACAAAGTCTTTAACAAAATACATAATAAGTACTTCATCTTTGTCTTCATAAGTCTCCGTCATCTTTCATGTTTTGTCAATATCAACTCAAAATATAATTCCCAACACTACACAAATCACTCTAGGTATGAACAAACAAATTTACAGCTTGACAAATGATCAAAGAAGTGAATTTGTGTTTAAGACATCACATTTTTAATGTGACAAAATATTTTTTCAAAAATACACTTTACAAGTTATTTTGGATTATTAAGAAAATTTTTAATGGAAAAATAAGTTCAAATAACTTAACAGCTATTTTCCCCCCAAAATCAACTCCAGACATCCCCAAATAAACTTTCACTACTAAAGAAAAAAAGAGGAGCATTTTTACTAAAGAAAAAAAGAGGAGCATCTTTGTTGGACATGGTACCACTAAATTTAGTGGTACCGTGTGACATTTAGTGGTACCGTGTAACCATAACGGTCATATTTTTTCTACCTATAAATACCAACCCTCTTCACGGTTTTTAGGTATTCTTTTTCACACAGAACTTTCTGAGTTCAATACTCTCACCACATCTTTTCTTCTTGATCATTTAGTTTAGTTTTCTTTTGTTTAAAGAGTGATCCAATCATC